>JAMXBD010001388.1:0-383188 GCA_024138025.1 Combretum micranthum
GATCTACATCTTTGATGAGATCGCTCATATCTCCTAGAGATCGGATTGGTGAAATTCTCTGACTTTGTTTTGAATTTCATTAGTTTTGTTTTAAAACGAAGGATTCTTATTCTTTATGCAAATCTATGTTGCTAATAGTCAGGAAGAGATTCCAACGGTTTGGCTTAGGTTTAGGTGCTTTTGACTTTGGGAGAAGCCTTAGCATAATTTAGTGAATCCGATGTTCAAAATCAACAAAGCTTTTTGAGAAAATTTTTGAGTTATGATAGGTTCAAAAGACCAAGTTTTAAATTTATAAATTTTCTAAATCGTTTTCTTTTCAACTATGGTCTTACAGGGTAAGCGCACCCATCAGATGTAGCATAGAGAAATGATCTAGGTCGTATTCCTAGGGAACGTTGATGAGTACTTCTACTCACTCTTTTCCTATTATCAAGCCGAAAAAATCAGAATTGGTTTTATATACAAAAAAACTAAACTAAGTCTAATATTCACAGATTTCGCAGCAAGCATGCAAAAGGATAAATCAATTCACAAGGTTGCTTGGGTCATGCTTCACCTAAGATCTATTCATATGACTCAAGAATTTTCTCAAAAAGTTGTATTGATTATTGAACCATCGGATTCACTAAATTATGCTAATGCTTCTCTCAAAGTCAAAAGCACCTAAACCTAAGTCAAACTGCCGGAATGTCTTCCTGACTATTAGCAACTTAAATTTGCATAAAGAACAAGAATCCTTCGTTTTAAAACCAAAGTGATGAATTTCAAAACGAGTGACAGAAGATTTCACTATCCCTATCTCTAAGTGATTATGAGCAATCTCATCAATAGCTTTAGATCTATTCATTAAATCAACCTCTCGGTTTATTTTTAACAAAAATCAAACATAAATCCAATGGGATGCACCATCCAATTAGACTCATTCTTTAGGCGCAAACTATTGAATACAATAAAATCAATATGTTTTGAAATTAAGAACAAAGGAATCACATGAAATCAATGAAGGATCCACAATACCCAAGCAATATTAAACTACTTCTCCATAGATAAAACAATATAAATCAATAACAAGGAGAAATAGAAAGGATCTAAAATTAGATTAGCAATACAAACGATGTTCCTTGATAAATTGAAACACTCAAGCACAAATGCTTCTGCGAAAATACATAAAATTATTATTATTTTTTTCTGTGTCTCTCCTTTTCTTGTTCTTCTCCTCTTTCTTCCTCCATCTTCAATTTATAATGATCTTTGCATAAATGGAATTAAATGCTCATTGATGGAGGAAATGGGAAGTTACGGGAGTTATGGGTCTTTTGGCTTTTCAAAGCCTCACATAAATGGAATTGAATGCTCATTATGGAGGAAATGGGAAGTTACGGGAGTTACGGGTCTTTTGGTTTTCAAAGTAACACCCCTTTAATGTCCAATAGACGTTTCTTTAATAAATAGGGGGTTACTATTCAATAAAAAAGCCGTTTCTTAAAAAGTAACGGACTGTCAAATCGACAGGTTTGGGGACAGGTCATGTCACTTGAATGTCTGGCTGTTTTCTTCACTATGGAAATCGACATGACTAGGGACACGGCTTGTCCCTAAATGTCCCTTGCAAAGTTAATTTCCAGGTTGACATGGTTTGCGACAGGTCATGTCTTACAAATGTCTTTCAAAAGCATGATTTTTATCCTTTAATTTTGCTTCCTCCTTGTAATGGTTGAAAGACATGGCTTGATCTTGTCATGTTGAGTTCTTCTTAATCCAAATTTTGCATTTTTGACCCGTCTTTGCTTTCCTTTGAAAAATATTTCCTTTAAAGACCTGAAAGCATACATTAATGTTTTGAAGTGCCAAATTCTAATAAAAATGATCAATAAAAGTTCATTTTGGCATTCGCAATATATGAATAAATTTGGTTTATCAAATTCCCCCACACTTGAGTTTTTGCTTGTCCTCAAGCAAACAATTAAGGACAAAATCCATCATCAAATATACTCAAATTTTCACAAGTTAAAACATAGCATTCATTTTTATTATAGCAACTTGCTTTTATACCTACTATTGCTCAAATCTATCATTTATATGTATACTAATCAAAATTCTAAGGCTAATCCAGGTAAGTTAAACTTTACCCTCACCAATTAAAAATAGCTTCCAAAGTCACAAAATAAACACGAAGTCAAACAATAGCAAAAGAGACCTAGTTATACTTCACCACTTATTAACAAATATATAAACTCTTCAACTACTTTTCTAAGCACAAATCTAAAGTGAAAGTAATTGTATCTGTTCTTCCCCTGGATTTTCTCCCTTTATTTAAAAATCTCTTCAAATTTTTTTTCAGAGGGACGGGTTTTTGCCCGCTTCTTTTCCTTTTCCTCTGGACAGGGTGTAGCCTGCATCTTTTCAGCTTCTTTTTCAAGTTCATCTAATGAACTTTTGCCTTTCCGCCCTTCTCGTTATAGTGAGTTCATCGAGTCGGCACATCCCGGGCTCATCACCCAAGTGACCAGGTTTTAAAGGGACCCCATCGAACTCTCTACTCACTCTAACCTTCAAGTTAGGATACTCATAACTCAAATGCTTGAGTCATTGGAGTATAGGCCTTTTGATTTTTTCATCAATTGTATATAAGAAGCATGCTATTTGTATTCAATTTAGCACAACAATTGATTATTTCCAAAGAGATTTATTCTAAAAAGGATCACCAAGTGATGAACTTCATATACTCTTTCACCAAAGATTAGGAGGGCTCTCAAAATATTTGAAAAGAAAATATATAAATTAACAAGCTTAGAACCACAACCATTTAACTTTCAACTAAGGACTTCGATCCACTTTTAGACTCTAGATTCCATCCCTAATTAGCAAGTAAGTTTACCACACCTAGATTTCATCCTACAATTTCAACTAAGTATACTAATCACAAAATAGATGAGTAAGGTACTAGAAGTCTCTTTTTTTTTTTATGAATGCTATTTCTAAACATTTTTCTGAGTATATTTTCAAGTACAATAGCAAAGTGTAAAGTGGGTTTTTTTTTTTTTCACATTCAAAACAAGCATAGAAAACCAAATATTCCCTTCTCAAGAGTATCCCTCCCCCACACTTAATTGGGACATTGTCCCCAATGTCAAAATATATGCAATAAGTGAGGAAAGGAAAAAGAAAATGAACTTCCCTAAGAATCAACATCCAGCTACAAGATAGTCATATTCTTCATCAAAATTGAGCAGCTGGGATTTTCTGCCTTGTTTCCTCCAAAATTCCTATTCTTCAATTAAGAACAACACTTAGCCATCAATAAATAACAGAAAATGATATGATCATGAGTCTAAAAAGAAAAAGAAAAAGACAAAAGAAAAGAAAGTTAGACATGGGTTGCCTCCCAAGAAGCGCACTTTTTTAACGTCGTTGGCTCGACTTATTAACAAAAAATACTCTCATCCACCAGGATCCCAAACAAATGTGTCCCAGACACAAGTTTTTATCAAAATTAGTAGAAATTTACTTCTCATCCTGGTTTTCTTTTTAAGCACAACAAGATTCAGCAAAAATTTTAGAAATTTTTCATGGGAGAGGGGTATTGGAAAATTGGTTCTATCACAAAATCAATGATATATCCAATAGGCTCATGATCTTCCACACTTTCAGATTTTTCATCAAATGTAGAACAGACGATTTCTACATTTTCTTGTTTCAGCTCGACCTCTCCATCCTCCATTTCTTCTGTGGTAACATGAATTTTCTCATTTATCAACTCAAACGAACCCTCCTTCAGTAACTTCACTTTGCTCATTAGAATTTTCAAAATTTTGTTTCAAAATCAAATTCACAAACATTCTCCATCATCTTATCACACTCAACATGGTCAGAATCATGCAAAGTATCTAATTCATTGAAAAGCAGCTGTGATGATGATGTATCTAAAACAGAATTTTCATGAGCTAAAGTTTCTGAGTTTTCATCAACAATTTCTTCATTACAAAACAATGGAGGTAATTGAATGCATGCAGGAGCATCATAAAAACAGGGATTAGGACATAAACAGTAATATACTGTCTCACCACAGTACCAGCACACAATATTTGTTTTAATTTCAGGTTCATTTTGAGGATTATAAAGGACATTATAATATTGATCTTTATGATTCCACCAACCAAAATCCATTATAATGCTTTATCAGGTTAAGCACAAAGAGGTAAACTTACCACAGATTCAAACCAAAAAGAAAAAAAAGAAAAATGGCTAGAGTAATAGTATTAAGCTTTCAAAATATCACCAATCAATCCCCGGCAACGGCGCCAAAAACTTGATAGATTCAAAAGACCAAGTTTTAAATTTATAAATTTTCTAAATCGTTTTCTTTTCAACTATGGTCTTACAGGGCAAGCGCACCCATCAGATGTAGCATAGAGAAATGATCTAGGTCATATTCCTAGGGAACGTTGATGAGTACTTCTACTCACTCTTTTCCTATTATCAAGCCGAAAAAATCAGATTTGGTTTTATATACATAGAAACTAAACTAAGTCTAATATTCACAGATTTCGCAGCAAGCATACAAAAGGATAAATCAATTCACAAGGTTGCTTGGGTCATGCTTCACCTAAGATCTATTCATATGACTCAAGAATTTTCTCAAAAAGTTGTATTGATTATTGAACCATCGGATTCACTAAATTATGCTAATGCTTCTCTCAAAGTCAAAAGCACCTAAACCTAAGCCAAACTGCTGGAATGTCTTCCTGACTATTAGCAACTTAAATTTGCATAAAGAACAAGAATCCTTCGTTTTAAAACCAAAGTGATGAATTCAAAACGAGTGACAGAAGATTTCACCATCCCTATCTCTAGGTGATTATGAGCAATCTCATCAATAGCTTTAGATCTATTCATTAAATCAACCTCTCGGTCTATTTTTAACAAAATCAAACATAAATCCAATGGGATGCACCATCCAATTAGACTCATTCTTTAGGCGCAAGCTATTGAATACAATAAAATCAACACGTTTTGAAATTAAGAACAAAGGAATCACATGAAATCAATCAAGGATCCACAATACCCAAGCAATATTAAACTACTCCTCCATAGATAAAACAATATAAATCAATAACAAGGAGAAATAGAAAGGATCTAAAATTATATTAGCAATACAAACATGTTCCTTGATAAATTGAAACACTCAAGCACAAATGCTTCTGCGAAAATACATAAAATTATTTTTTTTTTCTTTCTCTCCTTTTCTTGTTCTTCTCCTCTTTCTTCCCCATCTTCATTTATAATGATCTTTGCATAAATGGAATTGAATGCTCATTGATGGAGGAAATGGGAAGTTACGGGAGTTATGGTCTTTTGGCTTTCAAAGTAACACATAAATGGAATTGAATGCTCATTATGGAGGAAATGGGAAGTTACGGGAGTTACGGGTCTTTTGGCTTTTCAAAGTAACACCCCTTTAATGTCAATAGACGTTTCTTTAATAAATAGGGGGTTACTATTCAATAAAAAAGCCGTTTCTTAAAAAGTAACGGACTGTCAAATCGACAGGTTTGGGGACAGGTCATGTCACTTGAATGTCTGGCTGTTTTCTTCACTATGGAAATCGACATGACTAGGGACACGGCTTGTCCCATAAATGTCCCTTGCAAAGTTAATTTCCAGGTTGACATGGTTTGAGACAGGTCATGTCTTACAAATGTCTTTCAAAAGCATGATTTTTATCCTTTAATTTTGCTTCCTCCTTGTAATGGTTGAAAGACATGGCATGATCTTGTCATGTTGAGTTCTTCTTAATCCAAATTTTGCATTTTTGACCCGTCTTTGCTTTCCTTGAAAAATATTTCCTTTAAAGACCTGAAAGCATACATTAATGTTTTGAAGTGCCAAATTCTTAATAAAAATGATCAATAAAAGTTCATTTTGGCATTCGCAATATATGAATAAATTTGGTTAATCAAGTTACAAGAATAGATCTTAGGTGAAGCATGACCAAGCAACCTTGTGAATTGATTTATCCTTTTGTATGCTTGCTGTGAAATCTATGAATATTAGACTTAGCTTATTTTCAATCTATATAAAACCAAATGTGATTTTTTTATTTTTTGCTAGATAATAGGAAAAGAGTGAGTAGAAGTACTCATCAATAAGTGGTTAACACAACAAAGACATGCCATGTCTTTCAACTATGTCAAGGAAAAGCACAATCGATGTCTAAATCTTAAGTTTTGAGAAGACAATAGCGACATGACCTGTCACAAACCATGTCAATCTAGAAAACTAACTTTGTAAGGGACATTTCTGGGACAAGCCATGTCCCAGTCGTGTCAATGAAGAGAAAAAGTTCACAGAAAGTGACACGACTCTAGGATGAGCCATGTCCCATCGTGTCAATTTCGATAGTGAAGGAAATTGTCAAACATGCTAAGTAACATGACATATCCTCAAACTTGTCGATTTGATAGTCCGTTACTTAATTTGAAATAGATTTTTTATTGTATAGTAACCCACTCCATTTATTAAAGAAACATCTATTAGACATTAAAGGGGTGTTACTTCGGAATGCAAGAGACCCGTAACTCCCATAACTTCCCACTTTCCCATAATGCGCATTCATTTCCATTTATGCAAAGATCACTATAAAATGAACATGGAGGGGAAAAACACACTTTTGTGTAGTTTCACAGCAGCATTTGTGCTTGAGGGTATCAATCTATCAAGGAACAATGTTTGTATTTGCTAAATTTAATATTAGATCCTTTTTATTTCTCCTTGTTATTTCTTTATATTGTTTTATCTGTGGAGGAGTAATTTAATATTGCTTGGGTATTGTGGATTGTTGATTGATTTCATGTGATTCCTTTATTCCTAATTTCAAAACATGTTGATTTTATTGTATTCAAGAACTTGCGCCTAAAGTATAAGTCTAATTGTATGGTGCATCCCATTAAATTCATCTTTGATTTTTGTTAAAAATAGACCGAGAGGTTGATTTAATAAATAGATCTACGGCTTTGACCAGATCGCTCATAATCACCTAGAGATCGGATTGGTGAAATCTTCTGTCATTTGTTTTGAATTTCATTAGTTTTGTTTTAAAACGAAGGATTCTTATTCTTTATGCAAATCAAGGTTGCTAATAGTCAGGAAGAGATTCCAACAGTTTAGCTTAGGTTTAGGTGCTTTTGACTTTGGTAGAAGCCTTAGCATAATTTAGTGAATCCGACGGTTCAATAATCAACAAAGCTTTTTGAGAAAATTTTTGAGTTACAAGAATAGATCTTGGGTGAAGCATGACCAAGCAGCCTTGTGAATTGATTTATCCTTTCGTATGCTTGCTGTGAAATCTATGAATATTAGACTTAGCTTATTTTCAATCTATATAAAACCAAATGTGATTTTTTATTTTTTGCTTGACAATAGGAAAAGAGTGAGTAGAAGTACTCATCAATAAGTGGTTAATACAACAAAGACATGCCATGTCTTTCAACTATGTCAAGGAAAAGCACAATCGATGTCTAAATATTAAGATTTGAGAAGACACAATAGCGACATGACCTGTCGAAAACCATGTCCATCTAGAAAACTAACTTTGTAAGGGACATTTCTTGGACAATCCATGGCCTAGTCGTGTCAATGAAGAGAAAAAGTTCACAGCAAGTGACACGACTCTAGGATGGGCCATGTCCCATCGTGTCAATTTCGATAGTGAAGGAAATTGTCAAACATGCTCAGTAACATGACATATCCTCAAACTTGTCGATTTGATAGTCCGTTACTTAATTTGATACATATTTTTTATTGTCTAGTAACTCTCCATTTATTAAAGAAACATCTATTAGACATTAATGGGGTGTTACTTCGGAATGCAAGAGACCCGTAACTCCCGTAACTTCCTACTTTCCCATAATGAGCATTCATTTCCATTTATGCAAAGATCATTGTAAAATGAAGATGGAGGGGAAAAACACACTTTTGTGTAGTTTCACAGCAGCATTTGTGCTTGAGGGTATCAATCTATCAAGGAACAATGTTTGTATTGCTAAATTTAATATTAGATCCTTTCTATTTCTCCTTGTTATTGCTTTATATTGTTTTATCTGTGGAGGAGTAATTTAATATTTCTTGGGTATTGTGGATCGTTGGTTGATTTCATGTGATTCCTTTATTCCTAATTTCAAAACATGTTGATTTTATTGTATCCAAGAACTTACGCCTAAGGTATTAGTCTAATTGTATGGTGCATCCCATTAAATTCATCTTTGATATTTTTTAAAATAGACCGAGAGGTTGATTTAATAAATAGATCTACAGCTTTGATGAGATCGCTCATAATCACCTAGAGATCGGATTGGGGAAATCTTCTGTCATTTGTTTTGAATTTCATTAGTTTTGTTTTAAAACGAAGGATTCTTATTCTTTATGCAAATCTAGGTTGCTAATAGTCTGGAAGAGATTCCAACGGTTTGGCTTAGGTTTAGGTGCTTTTGACTTTAGTAGAAGCCTTATCATAATTTAGTGAATCCGATGGTTCAATAATCAACAAAGCTTTTTGAGAAAATTTTTGAGTTACATGAATAGATCTTAGGTGAAGCATGACCAAGCAACCTTGTGAATTGATTTATCCTTTTGTATGCTTGCTGTGAAATCTATGAATATTAGACTTAGCTTATCTTCAATCTATATAAAACCAAATGTGATTTTTTATTTTTTGCTAGATAATAGGAAAAGAGTGAGTAGAAGTACTCATCAATAACCGAAGACATGCCATGTCTTTCAACTATGTCAAGGAAAAGCACAATCGATGTTTAAATCTTATTTTTTGAGAAGACACAACAGCGACATGACCTGACACAAACCATGTCAATCTGGAAAACTAACTATGTAAGGGACATTTCTAGGACAAGCCATGTTCCTGTCATGTTAGTGAGGTGAAAAAGTTCACAGCGAAGGGCACGACTCTGGGATAAACCAAGTCCCAGTCGTGTCAATTTCCAAAGCGAAGAAAATTGCAAGACATGCTCGGTGACACGACCTGTTTCAAAACTTGTCGATTTGACAGTCCGTTACTTAATGTGAAATCGCTTTTTTATTGAATAGTAACCACCCATTTATTAAAGAAACATCTATTGGGCATTAAAGGGGTGTTACTTTGAAAAGCCAAGAGACCCGTAACTTCCCACTTTCCCATAATGAGCATTCAATTCTATTTATGCGAAGATCATTATAAATGAAGATGGAGGGGAAAAACACACTTTTGTGTATTTTCATAGCAATATTGGTGCTTGAGGGTATCAATCTATCAAGGAATATTTTTTGTATTGCTAAATTTAATAGTAGATCCTTTCTATTTCTCCTTGTTATTGCTTTATATTGTTTTATCTATGGAGGAGTAATTTAATATTCCTTGGGTATTGCGGATAATTGATTGATTTCATGTGATTCCATTGTTCTTAATTTCAAAACATGTTGATTTTATTGTATTCAAGAGCTTGCGCCTAAAGAATGAGTCTAATTGGATGGTGCATCCCATTAAATTCATGTTTGATTTTCATTAAAAATAGACTGAGAGGTTGATTTAATAAATAGATCTACAGCTTTGATGAGATCACTCATAACCACCTAGAGATAGGATTGGCGAAATCTTCTGTCATTTGTTTTGAATTTCATTAGTTTTGTTTTAAAACGAAGGATTCTTATTCTTTATGAAAATCTAGGTTGCTAATAGTCAGGAAGAGATTCCAACGGTTCGGATTAGGTTTAGGTGCTTTTGACTTTGGGAGAAGCCTTAGCATAATTTAGTGAATCCGATGGTTCAATAATCAACAAAGCTTTTTGAGAAAATTTTTTAGTTAAATGAATAGATCTTAAGTGAAGCATGACCAAGCAACCTTGTGAATTGATTTATCCTTTTGTATGCTTGCCGTGATATCTATGAACGTTAGACTTAGCTTAGTTTCTATGTATATAAAACCAAATGTGATTTTTTTTTTTTTTTTGCTAGATAATAGGAAAAGAGTGAGTAGAAGTACTCATCAATAAGGGGTGAACACAACAAAGACATGCCAACTATGTCATGGAAAAGCACAATCGATGTCTAAATCTTAAGTTTTGAGAAGACAACAGCGACATGACCTGTCACAAGCAAATGTCAATCTGGAAAACTAACTCTGTAAGGGACATTTCTAGGACCAGCCATGTCCCAGTCGTGTCAATGAAGAGAAAAAGTTCACAGCAAATCACACGACTCTAGGATAAGCCATGTCCCATCGTGTCAATTTCGACAGTGAAGAAAATTTTCAGACATGCTCAGTAACACGACCTATCCTCAAACTTGTCGATTTGATAGTCCGTTACTTAATTTGAAACGGATTTTTTATTAAAAAGTAACCCCCTATTTAGTAAAGAAACGTCTATTATACATTAAAGGATGTTACTTCGGAAAGCAAGAGACCCTAAATCCTGTACTTCCACTTTCCCATAAGACATTCATTTCCATTTATGCAAAGTCATTGTCAAATGAAGATGGAGGGAAAAACAACACTTTTGTGTAGTTTTCACAACAACATTTGTGCAGTTTCACAACAACATTTTTGCTTGAGCATATCAACTATCAAGGAACATTGTTTGTAATTACTAAATTTACTATTAGATCCATTCTATTCTCCTTGTTATTGCTTTAATTTTTTATCTATGGAGGAGTAATTTAATATTGCTTGGGTATTGTAGATCATTGATTGATTTCATGTGATTCCTTTTTCTTAATTTCAAAACATGTTGATTTATTGTATTCAAGAGCTTGCGCCTAAAGAATAAGTCTAATTAGATGTGCATCCATTGAATTCATGTTTGATTTTTGTTAAAAATAGACCGAGAGGTTGATATAATAAATAGATCTACAGCTTTTGATGAGATCGCTCATAATCACCTAGAGATATGATTGGTGAAATCTTCTGTCATTTGTTTTGAATTTCATTAGTTTTGTTTTGAAACGAAGATTCTTATTCTTTATGCAAATCTAAAATGCTAATAGTCGGAAGATTCTAACTATTTGCTTAGTTTAGGTGCTTTTCACTTTTAAAGAAGCGTTAGCATAATTAGTGAATTTCGATGGTTCAATAATCAACAAAGCTTTTGAGAAAATTTTTGAGTTACATGAATAGATCTTAGGTGAAGCATAACAAGCAACCTGTGAATTGATTTATCCTTTTGTGTGCTTGCTGTGAAATCGTGAGCATTAGACTTAGCCTATTTTCAATCTATATAAATCCAAATGCGATTTTTTTTTTTTTTTGCAAGATAATAGGAAAGAGTAAGTAGAAGTACTCATCAATAAGTGGTTAACACAACAAAGGTGTAACGCCCTAACCTGTTGGCATTACAACCCGCCACGTGTTCTCTCTTAATAGAACACGCTAAGGCTATAATTTCCACAAACAACATAAATATCGCCTGTATAACTCACAAGGTATAAAAATATTTTAGTCCTCAATAAAATTAATCATATGATAAGAATATAATTCCCATAATCAACCAACTAGACCTTGTTGACATAACTGCAAGTCAACAAGTCAAACCATGCCCTAAAACTATCACCACATGAAATCTCCAAATACAATTTAAAATTTCAATAAACAAAATATAAATCAATCATTAAAGTCTTCTCAGATCCATCCTATATCATTTATGACTAAACAACTAGTCATCAGCAAGGTAGTCAGGATCGCTAACGCCATCTCCATCCTCATAGATGATATCAAAACCCGAAAGATCATAAATCACATTATCATCACCTACACCTGAAATGTAATAGAATGAGCGGCGAAGCCCAGTACGATAATATCCAATCCAGTTCAAGCAAGATTATGCACAAACAACATGCATAAATAAATGCAACTAAACTAAATGCATACAACAGCTTATTATCTATTTTAGTTCAGCAAAACAACACAGTTCAGAATCTAGTATACATAAATCCTGAACCCAGAGTAACCCAGGCTCTGCTATAAAAACAACCAACTGATTTGAAAATAAGTAATCATATATACATATATCGATGAGTGGATACTCCCCAAACATCCCAATTCCTGAACACCTAAATTCTACCGGAATCATTTCTTAGCACGAGTCCACTCGGGACAACCTCACACTAAGATCATCAGGGTGCCTCACCAGTATCACTGTCTGCCAGGTCTCTACTGGTCAAAGCCAACCACAACCAGACAGACAATTATTAAGCTGAATATTTATTAAGTTTATTATGCAATTTTGTTCCTACATCCATTCACAAAAATTCTAATCTACAAGCACATACAACAAACAATAGATTGGTCGTACCTTCCTAAATTTCAGGAATCCAAATCAAATCTCCAGAATTTGATACCGACAACACACAAAGTCAACCCAAACTCCACCAATTCCTATATCCACATCAACAACAGTTTCACAAACTCCAAATGTCCTGTTACAATATATATATATATATATATATATGTATCAACAGACATGATCGCAATATCTTAACAAACATGAATTCTCCAAAAATGCTAACCTGAAAAGAAATCTCCGTTATCTGCGCTGTCTATTTTGATCAATCTCCACAATTATCTTCAAGAATAATAAGGAACCGCACTAAACTCTACAATCATCAATTATTTTCATCAAAACCCTAATTCGCAATATATTAAGATTGTTTAGATCGTATTTTGTTGGAATTCATAATAGAAGAGATTTACTTACTATTTTGTTTCGCTAAAACCCGTCTCGCATTCACCAATTTACTGATCTCACACGCGCTAGGGTTTTTCTCCAAAATCCTTCATATAAAAATTTAACCAAACCCTAAGAAACTAGTATAAATTGTAAAGAATCCTAATGAAAAAATTAAGATTACTTACTTTGGATCAGAAAATATTCTCCCGATGATTTTCCAAGCATATATCTCCAAGAACTCTCCAAAAATGTCTCTCATGAAGGAGAAATATTATAAGGAAAAATTATGTCGAAAATGATTTTCGTGTCTCGTATTTATAGAAATTTGGTCCTACGTCGGTGGCGTACCTGCAGATCTGGCCGGCTTACACCATACGCCGGCAAACTTATATGAACTCCAGCAGCTTTCGTCGAGGCTTTGGTTTCCCAAAATTCAATTCTTTCTTCCTATACCGGCAAATCCTCGACTTACGCCGGCGGCTTTCATGCTGGTGTTGGGAAGAAACCCTAATGAACGCACACAGCTTTTCTCCCAGCATTAAGAAAAACGCTACTGTTCCTATCCTACGCCGTCTATATGCCGGCGGCATAGATTCTCCAGGAGACAGTGTACAGTTTGTTATAAAGTACGCTAGAAATTTTAAAACTTAGGCCGGCGGCGTTTTTCTTCAGGGATGCCGGCCTTCATTGCAGAAATTAAGAAAATTGATCCAAATTGTTGCCAATCTTAATCCGGTCTTTATCATATGAACCCAATACAATTGTATTTCAACTTTGACCATAAAACCTTCTAATTTAATATCCTTTGATTCTTTGACCCTTCAATTTCCATAACAGTACTATAGAAACAAAAAGACACGAAACCCTTCAATTCTTGTAACAACACAGGAAACGAAAAGACACCTCATGTATTATATGCCTGCCATATAATACACATAAATAAAACTTATAAGGATGGACCGTAAAACCATCTTATTTTTCAATATATGACAACTTTTGCCCTTTATCATAATTTATTGAAGATTTACTATTTTTAAAGACTTGTTGACCATCATCAATGTGAGGGTTGATAATAATATCTCATTTATCAGGGTTGACCATAGAACCCTCTTATTTTATAACAAATGACAAACTTGCCTTTCTTTATAAAATATTTATCATTATATTACAAAAGACATGCCATGTCTTTCAAATATGTCAAGGAAAAGCACAATCGATGTCTAAATCTTAAGTTTTGAGAAGACACAAAAGCGACATGACTTGTCACAAACCATGTCAATCTAGAAATCTAACTTTGTAAAGGACATTTCTGGGGCAAGCCATGTTCCAGTCGTGTCAATGAAGAGAAAAAGTTCACAGCAAACCACACGACTCTAGGATGAGCCATGTCCCATCCCATCGTGTCAATTTCGACAGTGAAGAAAATTTTCAGACGTGCTCAGTAATACGACCTATCCTCAAACTTGTCGATTTGATAGTCCGTTCCTTAATTTGAAACGGATTTTTCATTGAATAGTAACCCCCTATTTATTAAAGAAACGTCTATTATACATTAAAGGGGTGTTACTTCGGAAAGCAAGAGACCCGTAACTCCCGTAACTTCCCACTTTCCCATAATGAGCATTCATTTCCATTTATGCAAAGATCATTATCAAATCAAGATGGACGGGAAAAACACACTTTTGTGTAGTTTCACAACAACATTTGTGCTTGAGCGTATCAATATATCAAGGAACATTGTTTGTATTACTAAATTTACTATTAGATCCTTTCTATTTCTCCTTGTTATTGCTTTATATTGTTTTATCTATGGAGGAGTGATTTAATATTGCTTGGGTATTGTGGATCATTGATTGATTTCATGTGATTCCTTTGTTCTTAATTTATAAACATGTTGATTTTATTGTATTCAAGAGCTTGCGCCTAAAGAATAAGTCTAATTGGATGGTGCATCCCATTAAATTCATCTTTGATTTTTGTTAAAAATAGATCGAGAGGTTGATTTAATAAATAGATCTACAGCATTGATGAGATCGCTCATAATCACCTAGAGATAGGATTGGTGAAATCTTCTGTCATTTGTTTTGAATTTCATTAGTTTTGTTTTAAAACGAAGGATTCTTATTCTTTATGCAAATCTAAAATGCTAATAGTCAGGATGAGATTCCAACTGTTTGCCTTAGGTTTAGGTGCTTTTGACTTTGAGAGAAGCCTTAGAATAATTTAGTGAATCCGATGGTTCAATAATCAACAAAGCTTTTTGAGAAAATTTTTGAGTTAAATGAATAGATCTTAGGTGAAGCATGACTAAGCAACCTTGTGAATTGATTTATCCTTTTGTATGCTTGCTGTGATATCTATGAACATTAGACTTAGCTTAGTTTCTATGTACATAAAACCAAATGTGAATTTTTTTTTTTTTTTTTTTGCTAGATAATAGGAAAAGAGTGAGTAGAAGTACTCATCAATAAGCAAAGACATGCCATGTCTTTCAACTATGTCATGGAAAAGCACAATCGATGTGTAAATCTTATGTTTTGAGAAGACACAACAGCAACATGACCTGTCCAAACCATGTCAATCTGGAAAACTAACTTTGTAAGGGACATTTCTGGCATAAGCCATGTCCCAGTCATGTTAGTGAAGTGAAAAAGTTCACAGCAAAGGGCACGACTCTGGGACAAACCAAGTCCCAGTTGTGTCAATTGCCAAAACGAAGAAAATTGCTAGACATGCTCGGTGACACGACCTGTTTCAAAACCTTTCCATTTGACAGTCCGTTGCTTAATGTGAAATCGCTTTTTTATTGAATAGTAACGCCCAATTTATTAAAGAAACATCTATTGGGCATTAAAGGGGTGTTACTTTGAAAAACCAAGAGACCCATAACTTCCTACTTTCCCATAATGAGCATTCAATTCTATTTTTGCCAAGATCATTATAAAATGAAGATGGAGGGGAAAAACACACTTTTGTGTATTTTCACAGGAACATTGGTGCTTGAGGGTATCAACCTATCAAGAAATATTGTTTGTATTGCTAAATTTAATATTAGATCCTTTCTATTTCTCCTTGTTATTGCTTTATATTGTTTTATCTATGGAGGAGTAATTTAATATTGCTTGGGTATTGTGGATCATTGATTGATTTCATGTGATTCCTTTGTTCTTAATTTCAACACATGTTGATTTTATTGTATTCGAGAGCTTGCGCCTACAGAACAAGTCTAGTTAGATGGTGCATCCCATTAAATTCATGTTTGATTTTTGTTAAAAATTGACCGAGAGGTTGATTTAATTAATAGATCTACAGCATTGATGAGATCGCTCATAATCACCTAGAGATATGATTGGTGAAATCTTCTGTCATTTGTTTTGAATTTCATTAGTTTTTTTCGAAACGAAGGATTCTTATTCTTTATGCAAATCTAAAATGCTAATAGTCAAAAAGAGATTCCAACTATTTGGCTTAGGTTTAGGTGCTTTTCACTTTGAAAGAAGCGTTAGCATAATTTAGTGAATTCGATGGTTCAATAATCAACAAAGCTTTTTGAGAAAATTTTTGAGTTACATGAATAGATCTTAGGTGAAGCATAACCAAGCAACCTTGTGAATTGATTTATCCTTTTATGTGCTTGCTGTGAAATCTATGAACATTAGACTTAGCTTATTTTCAATCTCTATAAATCCAAATGTGATTTTTTATTTTTTGCAAGATAATTGGAAAAGAGTGAGTAGAAGTACTTATCAATAAGTGGTTAACACAACAAAGACATGCGATGTCTTTCAAATATGTCAAGGAAAAGCACAATCGATGTCTAAATCTTAAGTTTTAAGAAGACACAAAAGCGACATAACCTGTCACAAACCATGTTAATCTAGAAATCTAACTTTGTAAAGGACATTTCTGGGGCAAGCCATGTTCCAGTCGTGTCAATGAAGAGAAAAAGTTCACAACAACTCACACGACTCTAGGATGAGCCATGTCCCATCGTGTCAATTTCGACAGTGAAGAAAATTTTCAGACATGGTCAGTAACAGGACCTATCCTCAAACTTGTCGATTTGATAGTCCGTTCCTTAATTTGAAACGGATTTTTTATTGAATAGTAACCCCTTATTTATTAAAGAAACGTCTATTAGACATTAAAGGGGTGTTACTTCGGAAAGTAAGAGACTCGTAACTCCCGTAACTTCCCACTTTCCCATAATGAGCATTCATTTCCATTTATGCAAAGATCATTATAAAATGAAGATGGAGGGGAAAAACACACTTTTCTGTGGTTTCACAACAACATTTGTGCTTGAGCGTATCAATCTATCAAGGAACATTATTTGTATTGCTAAATTTAATATTAGATCATTTCTATTTCTCCTTGTTATTGCTTTATATTGTTTTATCTATGGAGGAGTAATTTAATATTGCTTGGGTATTGCGGATAATTGATTGACTTCATGTGATTCCTTTGTTCTTAATTTCAAAACATGTTGATTTTATTGTATTCAAGAGCTTGTGCCTAAAGAATAAGTCTAATTGGATGGTGCATCCCATTAAATTCATCTTTGATTTTTGTTAAAAATAGACCGAGGGGTTGATTTAATAAATTGATCTACAGCTTTGATAAGATCGCTCATAATCACCTAGAGATAGGATTGGTGAAATCTTCTGTCATTTGTTTTGAATTTCATTAGTTTTGTTTTAAAACGAAGGATTCTTATTCTTTCTGCAAATCTAAGTTGCTAATAGTCAGGCAGAGATTCCAACGGTTTGGCTTAGGTTTAGGTGCTTTTGACTTTAAGAGAAGCGTTACCATAATTTAGTGAATCCGATGATTCAATAATCAAGCAAGCTTTTTGAGAAAATTTTTGAGTTACATGAATAGATCTTAAGTGAAGCATGACCAAGCAACCTTGTGAATTGATTTATCCTTTTGTATGCTTACTGTGATATCTGTGAACATTAGACTTAGCTTAGTTTCTATGTATATAAAACCAAATGTGATTTTTTTTTGCTAGATAATAGAAAAAGAGTGAGTAGAAGTATTCATCAACAAATGGTAAACACAACAAAGACATGCCAAGTCTTTCAACTATGTCAAGGAAAAGCACAATCGATGTCTAAATCTTATATTTTGAGAAGACACAACAGCGACATGACCTATCACAAACCATGTCAATCTGGAAAACTAACTTTGTAAGGGACAATTCTGGGACAAGCCATTTCCAAGTCAGGTCAGTGAAGAGAAAAAGTTCACAGCAAAGGACACGACTCTGGGACAAACCAAGTCCCAGTCTTGGCAATTTCCAAAGCGAAGAAAATTGCCAGACATGCTCGGTGACACGACCTGTTTCCAAAATTGTCGATTTGACAGTCCGTTACTTAATGTGAAATGGCTTTTTTTTTTAATGGTAACCCCTATTTATTAAAGAAACATCTATTGGGCATTAAAGAGGTGTTACTTTGAAAAGCCAAGAGACCCGTAACTTCCCACTTTCCCATAATGAGCATTCAATTCCATTTATGCAAAGATCATTATAAAATGAAGATGGAGGGGAAAAACACACTTTTGTGTATTTTCACAAGAACATTGGTGCTTGATGGTATCAATCTATCCAGGAATATTGTTTGTATTACTAAATTTAGTATTAGATCCTTTCTTTTTCTCCTTGTTATTGCTTTATATTGTTTTATCTATGGAGGAGTAATTTAATATTGCTTGGGTATTGTGGATCATTGATTGATTTCATGTGATTCCTTTGTTCTTAATTTCAAAACATGTTGATTTTATTGTATTCAAGAGCTTGCGCCAACAGAATAAGTCTAATTAGATGGTGCATCCATTAAATTCATGTTTGATTTTTTGTTTAAAAATAGATCGAGAGGTTGATTTAATAAATAGATCTATAGCTTTGATGAGATCGCTCAGAATCACCTAGAGATATGATTGGTGAAATCTTCTATATCACTTGTTTTGAATTTCATTAGTTTTGTTTTGAAACAAAGGATTCTTATTCTTTATGCAAATCTAAAATGCTAATAGTCAGGATGAGATTCCAACTGTTTGCCTTAGGTTTAGGTGCTTTTGACTTTGAGAGAAGCGTTAGCATAATTTAGTGAATCCGATGGTTCAATAATCAACAAAGCTTTTTGAGAAAATTTTTGAGTTAAATGAATAGATCTTAGGTGAAGCATGACCAAGCAACCTTGTGAATTGATTTATCCTTTTGTATGCTTGCTTGATATCTGTGAACATTAGACTTAGCTTAGTTTCTATGTATATAAAACCAAATGTGATTTTTTTTCCTAGATAATAGGAAAAGAGTGAGTAGAAGTACTCATCATTAAGTGATTAACACAACAAAGTCATGCCATGTCTTTCAATTATGTCAAGGAAAAGCACAATCGATGTCTAAATCTTAAGTTTTGAGAAGACACAACAGCGACATGACCTGTCACAAACCATGTCAATCTGGAAAACTAACTTTATAAGGGACATTTCTGGGACAAGCCAAGTCCCAGTCGTGTCAATGAAGAGAAAAAGTTCATAGCAAATGACACGACTCTAGGATGAGCCATGTCCCATCGTGTCAATTTCGACAGTGAAGAAAATTGCCAGACATGCTCAGTAACACGACCTATCCTCAAACTTGTCGATTTGATAGTCCGTTACTTAATTTGAAACGGATTTTTTATTGAATAGTAACCCCCTATTTATTAAAGAAACGTCTATTAGACATTAAAGGGGGTGTTGCTTCGGAAAGCAAGAGACCCGTAACTCCCGTAACTTTCCACTTTCCCATAATGAGCATTCAATTCCATTTATGTAAAGATCATTATAAAATGAAGATGGTGGGGAAAAACACACTTTTGTGTATTTTCACAGCAACATTTGTGCTTGAGCGTATCAATCTATCAAGGAACATTTTTTGTATTGCTAAATTTAATATTAGATCCTTTCTATTTCTCATTGTTATTACTATATATTGTTTTATCTATGGAGGAGTAATTTAATATTGCTTGGGTATTGTGGATCATTGATTGATTTCATGTGATTCCTTTGTTCTTAATTTATAAACATGTTGATTTTATTGTATTCAAGAGCTTGCGCCTAGAGAATAAGTCTAATTGGATGGTGCATCCCATTAAATTCATGTTTGATTTTTGTTTAAAAATAGACCGAGAGGTTGATTTAATAAATAGATCTACAGCCTTGATGAGATCGCTCATAATCACCTGGAGATAGGATTGGTGAAATCTTCTGTCATTTGTTTTGAATTTCATTAGTTTTGTTTTAAAACGAAGGATTCTTATTCTTTATGCAAATCTATGTTGCTAATAGTCAGCAAGAGATTCCACTAGTTTGGCTTAGGTTTTGGTGCTTTTGACTTTGATAGAAGCCTTAGCATAATTTAGTGAATTCGATGGTTCAATAATCAACAAAGCTTTTTGAGAAAATTTTTGAGTTACATGAATAGATCTTAAGTGAAGCATAACCAAGCAACCTTGTGAATTGATTTATCCTTTTGTGTGCTTGCTGTGAAATCTGTGAACATTAGACTTAGCTTATTTTCAATCTATATAAATCCAAATGTGATTTTTTATTTTTTATTTTTTGCTAGATAATGGGAAAAGAGTGAGTAGAAGTACTCATGAACAAGTGGTTAACACAACAAAGACATGCCATGTCTTTCAACTATGTCAAGAAAAAAAAAAACAATCGATGTCTAAATCTTAAGTTTTGAGGAGGCACAGCAGGGACATGACCTGTCACAAACCATGTCAATCTGGAAAATTAACTTTGTAAGAGGACATTTCTGAGACAGGCCATGTCCCGATCGTGTCAGCGAAGAGAAAAGTTCGCAGCAAAGGACAACTCTGGGACAAACCATGTCCCAGTCGTTTCAATTTCCACAGTGAAGAAAATTGCCAGACATGCTCGGTGACACGACCTATTCCCAAACTTGTCGATTTGACAGTCCGTTACTTAATGTGAAATGGCTTTTTTTATTGAATAGTAGCCCCCTATTTATTAAGGAAACATCTATTGGGCATTAAAGGGGTGTTAATTTGAAAAGCCGAGAGAACCGTAACTCCTGTAACTTCCCACTTTCCCATTGTGAGCGTTCAATTCCATTTATGCAAAGATCATTATAAAATGAAGATGGAGGGGAAAAACACACTTTTGTGTATTTTCACAGCAACATTTGTGCTTAAGCGTATCAATCTATCAAGGTACATTATTTGTATTGCTAAATTTAATATTAGATCCTTTCTATTTCTCCTTGTTATTGCTTTATACTGTTTTATCTATAGAGGATTAGTTTAATATTGCTTTGGTATTGTGGATCCTTGATTGATTTCATGTGATTCCTTTGTTCTTAATTTCAAAACATGTTGATTTTACTATATTCAAGACCTTGCGCCTAAAGAATGAGTCTAATTAAATGGTGTACCCTATTAAATTCATGTTTGATTTTTTTAAAAAATAGACCGAGAGGTTGATTTAATAAATAGATCTAAAGCTATTGATGAGATTGCTCATAATCACCTAGGGATAGGGATGGTAAAATCTTCTATCAATCGTTTTAAAAATTCATTAGTTTTGTTTGAGGATTCGTGTTCTTTATGTAGGTCTAAGTTGCTAATAGTCAGAAGAGATTCCGACAGTTTGGCTTAGGTTTAGGTGCTTTTGACTTTGAGAGAATACTTAGCATAATTTAGTGAATCTGATGGTTCAATCATCAACACAACTTTTGCGAAAATTCTAGAGTCTATGAATAGATCTCAGGTGAAGCATGACCCAAGCAACTTTGTGAATTGATTTATCATTTTGTATGCTTGCTGTGAAATATGTGAATATTATACTAGTTTAGTTTCTAAGTATATAAAGCCAAATCTAATTTAACGGCTTGATAATAGGAAAAGAGTGAGTAGAAGTACTCATCAACATTCCCTAGGAATATGACCTAGATCATTTTTCTATGCTACATCTGATGGGTACGCTTGCACTGTAAGACCATAGTTGAAAAGAAAACGATGTAGAAATTTCGTAAATTGAAAACTTGGTTTTTTGAACCTATCAAGTTTTTGGCACTGTTGCCGGAAAATTGATTAGTGATATTTTGAAAGCTTAACATTATTACTCTAGCCATTTTTCTTTTATTTCTTTTTGGTTTGAATCTATGGTGAATTTGCCTCTTTGTGCTTAACCTAACATGGCATTATAATGGATTCTAGTTGGTGGAATCATAAAGATCATTATTGTAATGTCCTTTATAATCCTCAAAATGAACCTGGAATTAAAACAAATAATGTGTGCTGGTATTGTGGTGAGACAGATATTACTGTTTATGTACTAATCCATGTTTTTATGATGCTTCTGCATGCACTCAGTTATCTCCATTGTTTTGTAATGAAGAAACTGTTGATGAGAACTCGAAACCTTAGCTCATGAAAATTCTATTTTAGATACATCATCATCACAGACACTTTTCAATGAATTAGATACTTTGCATGATGCTGACCATGTTGAGTATGATAAGATGATGGAGAATGTTTGTGAATTTGATTTTGAAACAAAAATTTTTGAAATTTTTGATGAGCAAAGTGACTTTATAGAGGAAGGTTCATTTAAGTTGATAAATGAGAAAAATCATGTTACGACAAAAGAAATGGAGGATGGAGAGGTCGAGCTGAAACAAGAAAATGTAGAAATCATCTATTCTACATTTGATGAAAAATCTAAAATTGTGGAAGATGATGAGCCTATTGGATATATTATTGATTTTGAGATAGGACCTATTTTCCAATACCCCTCTCCTCGTGAAAATTTTCTAAAATTTTTTCTAAATCTTGCTATGCTTAAAAAGAAAACCAAGATGAGAAGCAAATTTCTGCTAATTTTGGTAAAAACTTTTGTTTGGGACACATTTGTTTAGGATCGTAGTTGATGAGAGTATGATTTTTGTTAATAAGTCAAGCCAACGACGTTAAAAAAGTGCACTTCTTGGGAGGCAACCCATGTCTAACTTTTCTTTTTATTTTTATTTTTCTTTTTCTTTTTGAACTCATGATCTTATCATTCTTGATGACTAAGTATTGTTCTTAAGATCAAGGCAGAAAAAGGCTAAGTGAGTTGCTCAAAAATCGATATTTTTGAGACATGACTTGTCCTTAGTCATGTCCTTCACTGATCTAATGTGTTTCTCGAAGTTTTGGATGACATTTTTGGGACATGAATTGTCCTTAGACCATGTAACTCACTGCCCATTTTTTTCTCACATGTAACACATGCCTTTTAAAAGCTTAACTCATATTTTTCGAACACAAAGGGTTCTTGCTCTAAATTTTTTTTTTAAATCCTCTCATATCCCAACACATTCCATCTACTTCATCCACGCTATTTTCACAGTAAAATCTAAGGAATCCAAGTAAGTTCTTTGTTTCTCTCCTTTCTCTCTCTTGTTTCGTGTTCTTCCATGAAACCATATTATTGGGTTGATTTTCAAACTTTGGTTCTTGAAACTTGTTGCATGTAAGCTTAAATCACTGTCTGATGTCGATAAATGGATAAAAATCTTTGTTGCATGCATAATCTGAGATTTTGACATGAATAAATGCGTGTTTTGCTAGATATGACAAATTGGGGCTATTGAAATTTATGACCCGATTTAGTTGAATTGCTGGGCTATTTCGAATGATTGAAGTCATGATTGTAGAAAGGAGACTAAGGAATGGAAGATTAAGTTGATAAGTGTAATGGGTGTCATGATTTTTAGAAGAAAAACGTGCTGTCAAAAAGACATGTTCACAACATGCCCTATCACTTACTCGTGTCGTGCTGGAAATTGCTCCTTTACCCAAATTTTCTTTATACACGACTTCAAATCTGATGTGTTTCCACTGTGTTAATGAAGTAGCATGTTTCTTGGTGTTTTCTTGCATCTCTATGCTTGAATTAGCAAGCTTCAATTGATATTTGTATTTTCCTATGACAATTGTGGCCTAAACTATTGATTTTTTAGGATGAGACGAAAAAAAAATGGCAGGAAGGCGCTCAACTGCTCAGCGTCAAATTCTTAGAAATGCCTAGATCCACAAGGACCCACTCAACCTATGTCAAGAAAAAGAGACAGAGAAAGAATGAGGATGATAATGATCCTGATTATTGTAGAGATTGATTCCTTGATTGATTTCTGATTTGATGATTTTTTTTTTATTTTGGATGACTGTATTGTTTGAGCACCCAATCTTAGGAGGACTCTTTATGGCTCACTAGTAGGATCATGAGTGCTAATTTTTGCTTTGATTTCTTTGTCTTGTCTTTTGTCTTTGTTTTGCAGCCTAAATGCAATGACTTGCTATCACTACTGCTTCTTTTTGCTGAATTTATCACTCTCTTGCAGCTGAATCTTGTACTCAAATAGGGAAGTTCGATTTTACCTTTCCTCACTTTTTGCATATATGTCTGACATTGGGGACAATGTCCCAGTTAAGTGTGGGGGAGGGATATTCTTGAAAGGAATAATTGGTTTTTCTATGCTTTTCATGATCACATTATTTTGAGCTTGATTTTGAATTTTTATCAAAATTCCCCATTTATAGTTTGAAAATGTGCTTTAATTGAGTAAATTTTGAAAATACACTTTCTTATTTGTTAGCATTCATATTAAAGCAAAAACAACTTATAGTACCTTACTCATCTATTTTGTGATTATTATACTTAGTTGAAATTGTATGATGAAATCTAGGTGGGGTAAACTTACTTGCTATTTAGAAATGGAATCTAGAGTCTAAATATGGAGTGAAGTCCTAGTTGAAATTTAAATGGTTATATTTCTAAGCTTGTTAGCTTGTATATCTTTCTTTTAATTGTTTTGAGAGCCTATTTAATCTCTAGTGAAAAGGTATATGATGTGTTTTCACTTGGTGACTCTTTTAGAAAAATCTCTTTAAAATTTTATATGCTAAATTGTTATTAAGAAGTTGAGTTGATATGGGTAGGCTTTAGTCCCTCAGAAGAGTGAAGTCTGACCCTACTATTTACTATACCATTCTCTTATTCAATTATGCCTTGAAAAAAAAAAAAAACAAGCCTCTACACCAATGACTCAAGTAATTGAGTTATGAGTATCTAAATTTGAATGTTAGAATGAGGAAGAGTTCTTCGGGGTCCTTTAAAACCTGGTCACTTGAGTGATGAACTTGGGATGTGCCTACTCAATGAACTCACTATAACAAGAAGGGAGGAAAGGAAAAAGTTTAATTCTTGAACTTTGAAAAACAAAAAGATGGAGGCTAAAACCTTTAAAGGCTAGAAAAATTTTGAAGGGTATAAAATAAAAGGAGAAATTCCAAGGGAAAGATTGATACAAAATACTTTCACTGTAGATTAGTATGCTTAGAGAAGTGGTTGAAGGGCTTATATGCTCGTTAATAGGTGGTGAAGTGTAACCGAGTCTATTTTGCTATTGTTTAACTTGGTTTTATTTTGTGACTTTGGAATCTGTTATTAAATGGTAAGGGTAAAGTTTGATTTACTTGGATTAGCCTTAGAATTTTTACTCTAGTGTGCTAATTACATTTACATAATATATTTGAGAAGTAGGTACAAAAGTAAGTCGCTATGATCTAAAATGATTAATGAATGCTATCATATAACTTGTGGAAACTTTTGAGTATATTTGATGATAGATTTTCATTGTCCTTATTATGTGATGAATGTCAAAATGGACTTTTATTTATCATTTTATTGATAAATGTTATAAATTTGGCAATTAAAAATATTAATTTATACTTTCAGGTCTTTAAAGAAGATATTTTATAAAAAGAAGGCAAAACAGGTCAAAAATGCAAAGTTTGGACCAAAAAGTGGTTATCACAACAAAGACATGCTATGTCTTTCAACCATGTCAAGGAAAAGCATAATCGAGATCTAAATCTTAAGTTTTGAGAAGACACAATAGCGACATGACCTATCACAAACCATGCCAATCTGGAAAATTAACTTTGCAAGGAACATTTCTAGGATAAGCCATGTCCTAGTCGTATCAATTTCCATAGTGAAGAAAATTGCCAGACATGCTCAGTGACGCGACCTATCCCCAAACTTTTTGATTTGACAGTCCATTACTTAATGTGAAACGGCTTTTTTATTGAATAGTAACCCTTATTTATTAAAGAAACATCTATTGGGCATTAAAGGGGTATTACTTTGGCAAGCCAAGAGACTCGTAACTCCTGTAACATCCCACTTTCCCATAATGAGCATTCAATTCCATTTATGCAAAGATCACTATAAAATGAAAATGGAAGGAAAAGAATGAAAAGAAGGAGAGACAAAGGTAAGAAAAAAACGCACTTTTGTGTATTTTCGCAGCAACTTTTGTGCTTAAGCGTATCAATCTATCAAGGAACATTGTTTGTATTGCTAAATTTAATATTAGATCATTTCTATTTCTCCTTGTTTTTGCTTTATATTGTTTTATCTATGGAGGAGTAGTTTAATATTGCTTAGGTATTGTGGATCATTGATTGATTTCATGTGATTCCTTTGTTCTTAATTTCAAAACGTGTTGGTTTTATTGTATTCAAGAGCTTTCACCTAAAGAATGAATATAATTGGATGGTACATCCCATTAAATTTACGTTTGATTTTTGTGAAAAATAGACCGAGAGGTTGATTTAATAAATAGATCTAAAGCTAGCTATAGATGAGATTGCTCATAATTACCTAGAGATAGGGATGATGAAATCTCCTATCAGTCGTTTTGAAATTCATTAATTTGGTTTTTAAACGAAGGATTCTTATTCTTTATGCAAGTCTAAGTTGCTAATAGTCATGAAGAGATTCCGGCAATTGGGCTTAGGTTTAGGTGCTTTTGACTTTGAGAGAAGCCTTAGCATAATTTAGAGAATCTGATGGTTCAATAATCAACACAACTTTTTGAGAAAATTCTAGTCATATGAATGGATCTTAGGTGAAGCATGACCCAAGCAACCTTGTGAATTGATTTATCATTTTGTATGTTTGTTGTGAAATCTGTGAATATTATACTTAGTTTAGTTTTTATGTATATAAAACCAAATCTGATTTTTTAGCTTGATAATAGGAAAAGTGTCATGCCCCAAAATAGGGCCTAGTAGTATCATCCTGTAGTCATCATACCACGTGTGCACCCATAATATGAGAACCGTCTTGCAAGTCAGATATTACAAGACTCTATCTTATAATTGTTACATGTAATGTAGTCATACCAATATGTTATATAAATACTAAGGATTCCGATTTTCCTTAGTTTGCCAGAACCACAGAGAATCGGTATCCCCTACCAAATAATGAAATTGAGATCAAACCTATAAAATACAAGATCTTAATCAATTATACCATTTATCTAATTTGTTCTTTGAGACCAATATAATCTATGAAACTATCTTCAGTAAGGTCTTTTGATGTAGCACTCTTCACTTATGCTTAACCCAATCCTAGCTAACGTTATACCTGCACAAAGACTGTTGGGGGGTGAGCGAACCACAGCTCAGTGAGATAACCTGACCAAACCACACATCAAACAATAACAAACATGTATATTTACCAATCATATGCAATGTAACAATCAATCATATGTACATTACAAGCTTGGATGATCTAGAATCCAAAGCAGGATGGAGATTTTCGCCCTCTCATCGGGGTTGAAGGATCACAATGCTATGGCCCACCTACCCAGGAGAGACTAAGCATACAGGAATACAGCAATACTTACTTTAATTATCTCTTTAAATTAACCATATCTTAAATCTCTCATTTCCTATTTTCTGCTTTAGAAACTCCACTAAGTGTTAGTCCTTTCAAAGCGATACTATGAGCGGCGTCCTTCGTTTACCATTTAGTTCCTATAGTACCGACAGCTCAAAGGTAACCTTGCGTTGATCTAATAGCTTTTAGCCTAGGTCAACCAAGTATTATCAGAGGGCCAAAATACTAACACGTAGTGGACTGCCACTTGCTCAAATGTTATTTATGCAAATCGTGTAATGCATGATCATTTTCTTTTATAGTGTCAAAAGCTTTTAGTCGGGTTTAAGGTGATCATACAATTCACAGACAATATCAACATGCGTCATACAGTAATTATCATACAATAAAATTGTTAATTATAATAAGGTGTTTTGGCAATCATACATACACCAAGCAGCATGCAATTTACCCAACCCCACATGCAATTCAGTTTGATATGTTATTATCAATGCAACTAACTACAAGCACAAACAATATGATAAGGTCAAAGTCCCTCACCTGTGGTCCTCGCTATATCGCTGTAATAAGCTACTGAAAGTCTGAAAATTGATCTATTTTCCTATGAAAGGAAATAACAGAGATTCATTATTGGCGTGTTTCTGTAAGAGAAGTCTTCCTAGAATTAAAGGTACTGATCTCAATCTCCGGATATTAGACTAAGCTCGTTATATTAATTATTTTGTCATTCAATAATTTAATTAAATCCTTATAGATGCCTAATTATTTAGACTCTTGTTATTTTATTATAATATATTTATATTTTGTCCACCTGTTAAAATCGACTTTAATATCAATATGAATAGAAATTTATTCCTATCATTAAAATACTCATTCATTTAAAGCATATACTCACCAAAAAATATAAGCACCTATATTAATCATTGCGTTTTATTTTATTTTATTTTGTATTTCTATTATTATTATGTTTTGCTTTGTCACCAACTATGCATAAAATTATATCATATCCCTATTGTTTTCTTTTATACTATAGATTATTTCACTTTTACTCCTTAAAAATCCTTCATAGAATAGTAATCATTTATTCAAGATCTAAAAGTTAATGGTAAAGATCTATTACGGTGTACATGAGGAGCAGTTTATTCAGCTATTTTATTTCATATTGTTTTAGAGGATTATTTCAAATTTATTTCCATTCTTTTACCATTATGAGTCATAGTCACATTTATACATATATGAGGATCGAACATATACGTGTATATATTTTCATCTACCTTAATTAGTTTCATATTCGACTTATTTTTAATTAGCTAATATTAAACCTAAACTATTCAGTGAAGGAAACATAATTATGATATTTAAGTCTGTGGATGATCATATGTATATATCTTTATATTGTCCCCTTTTGGGTCTAATTATTTTAAAATGGAAGTAAAACAATTTCCCTTATCATTTATATGAGGACCGAAATAGGCAGGTATACATCATTTCCATTATTACATATTTTGACTTTTCATCTCTTCTAACAATCAGTGTTATTATTCTACTTAATGCAAAATAAAAGCAATACAATTCTATTAAAATACTAAGGAGGCGGAGGCACCCACTTTTACTTTTATGCTCCATTTGTCTACTTATGTGTCAACGAGCTAACATATAAAATAAATAAATAAATAAAATATATAAACAACATGAGCATATGTCTTATACATAACCTATTTAGTTTTTTTTTTTTTTTAAATACAACTAGCGTGGTCGTGAATCTCAATATATATATATATATATTTAAATATATACTTTTATCTGTTATACTTCTAAATTCCTTTTATTTGTTACATTCAATATATATATATATATATTTCCTACATACGCATAACTTTTTTTTTTTCTATTCACTTTATATCTATCAACATACAATTTAATATTAATATAGTATAATTTCCCTTAAACGTCATGGAGCTGAACACTCATGTGTATGTATAACTATCTTTTCTTTTTATTATTTGTTTATATACCTATATATATTTTCGTAGGGCCGAGTATCCATACACACACATACATATGAATGCATAAGTTTTTAATTATTTCTTTTTGCTATATCAATCCTACAATTCTGAATAACTATCTAAATTACAACAAATAACCTTCAAATTGAAAATCAACCAATATAATTTTCTCTCCTTTTATTTTATTTATTTTCGACAAAGAGATGCATAAATTGCTCCTTGGTTGTTTTAATTTCATTGAAATAAATTTCTAGCATGAGATTCACTATCACGAAATTAGTAAAAAAAATAAAAATTAATTAATTAATTAAAGCAGAATTAATGATCTCACGTAAATTCTTATATGGTTCAATACAATATATACACTTATATTATTTTTAATTACTTTTATGTTGGTAGATGTTGTGATGATGATTTTTTTTCCTTCTTTCCTAATTGAAAACCGTGATCCTAACGTCAGACATGAAAATAAATTATCAGTTTACACAATTTTCAAAATAATTGAAAAGCTTAAAAAAAATTCCTTTTACCTTGAACATATGATTTTCTTTTCTTCCTTCTTTTGTTGGAAATTCATCATCATCTCTCTCTCTCTCTCTCTATATATATATATATATATATTAATCTATTAAGATCCTGGAGCAATAATCAAAGAAAGAGGTTGGAAGAAGAGAAAAGAAAAAAAAAAATTGAAAGACAGAGAGAAAAAGAACAAGACAGAGAGCAAGAAGAATGCATTAGAAAAAGAGGGATGATGAGAATTTATATAGAGTCTGAACGTGGAGAGCAAATTGCCAACTTGCTCAGAAAGTTTATTTATTTTAGTTGACTTCACATTGTATTATTTGGTCAAGTTGTAGATGCATTTCGACTGTGTGAATTTCAAGAGAATTTCCAGTGAATTCTAGGTGCAATTTGCACCGTATGCATACAAAATTGATTTAAAGAAAAAAATATATAAAAAAGATAAATTAAATAAAAGTACCAAAACAAAGAATGGATGATAAATTTATAACCCACAACTATGTAAGGAGTGAGAAAAAATATAAATTTGTGAAAAAAATCAATTTTGCGGGTCTAATTGATATGTATGATAAATATTAATTCGGTAATATTTTGAGATGAAAATTTTCATATTCTCCTTATTAAATATTATGAATACTATGGTGTACATAGAATTTCTATTAAAGATATCTATATATGTGTTTGATTTTTCACTTTTGTTGGAGAGTTGGCACGTACAGGAGAAGTTTAAAATGAAATCAAAAGGAAAAACGTAAAACAAAGCAAAAAAAATTTAAGTGAGTTAGGATAAATAAAAATACAAAAACAAAAAGAAGATGATAAATTTATAACCAATAAATAAGTAAGGAGTGAGAAAAAATATAAATTTATGAAAAAAATTAATTTTGTGGGTTTAAGTGATACGTATGTTAAATACTGATTTAGTAATATTTTTAGATGAGAAGTTCCATATTCGCGTTATTAAATATTCTAAACACTATAGTATACATAGAATTTCTATTAAACATATGTATATATGTGCTTGATTTTTCGCTTTTCGTTGAGGATTTGTACGCATCCAGGGGAGAATTCAAATTTGAAAGCAAATCACGTAATACGTAACAAAACCAAAACAAAGGAAAAAATGCAAGTTAGTTAGGATATATGAAAATATAAAAATAAAAAGAAGATGATAAATTTATAACCAATAAATGTAAGGAGTGGGGGAAAATATAAATTGGTGAAAAAAATTAATTTTATGGATCTAAATGACACGTATGATAAATATTGATTTGATAATATTTTTAGACAAAAATTTACATGTTAACGATATTAAATATTCTCAATATGATAATATACATAGAATCTTTAGTTTAATACTTTTACTTTTCTGTTTTTATACTTGCTATTGTAAATTATATTTTATTTGTTTAAAAGTTTTGTTTCGTGGTATTTTGATAAATTAATAATTATATTGTCCTTAATTCGACTTTATTATAAATTTTTAGGATTTGAAATTACATATGAATTCATTTCTATTAATAAATTTATTCTAGACTTTTTATTAGATTAGAAATTTAATTTTAATTTTATATTTGTTACTTAGTTCTTTTCACTAATTATAAATTACTGGATTAGATCAGACTTTTAGTTTTTATAGACTCAGTATTATTTAACTTGAATATTTTAATATATATATATATTTTACATTAAAACTTAAGTTCGTAAATATTAAATAGTTTTCTTTATTCTTTATTATGAACTTTTATAGTCTTAGTGATAAAGATTCTTTATTCTAATTTGTTCATACTTAATAATTTAATTCGCGAAAAATTTGGAGTGATTTCTAATATTTTTGTTATAGTTCTTTTATGATTCTACATTTATTTTTATATATTTATTATAACCGGGTTATGTAAAATCAAGGGAATTACAAAAAGAGTGAGTAAAAGTACTCATCGACGTTCCCTAAGAATATGACCTAGATCATTTTTCTATGCTACATTTAATGGGGCACTTGCCTTGTGAGACCATAGTTGAAAAGAAACGATTTAGAAAATTTATAAATTTAAAACTTGGTCTTTTGAACCTATCAAACATGAAAATATTCATTACTACACAAAACTAACTACCCACATATGATAATTTAAATGATTTGCAATACATCTTAATAATTGTAGATTATGAATGATCATTGAAAAAAATAATTATTTTAATTATAAAATTGCACTAAATATATTAATGACAGTATGTGAATTATGATTGGTAAAACTTAAATTTTGGTTGTATGTAACTAATTTAATACTAAATTCTTTATTTTCATGATTTATTTAAAATTTTATTGGTTTAGTAAGTATATCAATGGGTTTTCCAAGCAAATTTACATTAGTTGTAGAATCTTACGATTTTACATTTCAATTTCACATTCCAATTCTACGGACTCCTTAGCAATTCTAAATAAAAACTCGAGTTTGACAACCATGGGTGGAGCTTTAAAGGATGAACCTAGATCTTTATGAGCAATACACCAAGTTTAATCTATTGGAGGAGAATTTTTCCAAGTCTAGGAGAAATGATGGGAACTACCAACACTACATAGGAGTTCAAGTCAATGTCAAAGACCCATATGGCATGAAGATTTTTATATTTATTTATTTATCTTGATAATTATATAATCTATATTACTTTTATTTTATATTTCTATTTATATTGTATTGATATAATGTGATTATATTTATTAGTATCTTTTATTATTTTTTTTAGGTAGCTAAATAATAGTTGTTATATTAAGTTTCGATCATAAGACTCATATTTGACCTTAAAAATATTATAAGTAGTCTTTTTTGTTAAGGTTTCAAACAAAATGATTGAGTTATGGAACAAAGAAATTTACCTTTTTTTGTCAAAGGGTAATGCGATACATTAAAATTTCACAGTAGCGTGTAGCCATCAACTAATTCCTTTTTTATGCGTTTTATCAATTTATATACTTTCAGGCCTTTCCCATTGTAGGTGCCCTTCCATATTAATAAATAGTTTACCCCGCCAAGGTCTAAGAACTCTTCCTCCCCTGGTTCCTGTGAGCACTTTTGCAGTCAATCCCCATGCAGGAAGTACGCTGTCTAAATTCAAGATTTTCTTAAATTTGGGGACTGTTTTCTTATCTGTAAATCCTATAATAGCGGTAAACTAGAATTAAATGTATATTCATTCCTTCGTTGAGAGCAAAAAGCCCTATTTAGTGGCCAAGATTATTACCATGGCTGACAAGGATATTGGCAAAGGAAAAGTCTAAAGAAAGTTAGTGTGTTTGCATGGAACAAATTAATTGCAATTCATCGATTATTATTTTTAAGGGTTAATGTGATAAATGATACCTAAACTTTGGTAAATATACAATTAGGTATATGAATTCAAAATTGATTAATTTAATATCTAAAAAAACTTGATAGAAATACTATTGGCATACATAAAATGTTCTTTTAGGTATTGTAATTGTATGAACTTGATTATTAAGGCTTTGGGCCTAATTTTCATTTTGTTTTAACTCTTTGGGCTAATATGGCAAGGCTTGAAGAGTTAGCCCCAATTCATTTAGAATGATCATAAGAGCATTGGCATGTTAGGCTTAGAATAGGGCCTATTGGAATTGGCCTGCTCAATTCCAACCTTTCTCAAATTGGCTCACACACATTATAAATGAAGGCCTTAATAGGCTTGGGTCCACAAGGGAGTTCACATTTATATACATGATGAGAGAGACTCATCATAACCATTGATCATCTGTCTCATCTGATAGACGACATTGATGGCTAGATCTCTATAAATACCCTTAGTCCCCATCTCATTTGGAATAATAAAAAATCTTGGACAAACATCGTAGTGTTGTCAGATTTTTGGTTTAATGAATCAATTGCTTGATTACTTAAGAATGCACACAATCTCGTAACACTTAATGAAGTTAATCCTTCCTAGCTTCCTTACCTGTCATGAGTGTGTTAGAGCCTACTGAGACTGCTTACTCTTCATCCCTATATGATTCTCTCTTGGTTATCCTTGTACATACTATTTCCCTAGATCATGTGTAGCGTGATAATCACATGGCATGCACATGATCATCTTAATCAGATCCTTACCCATACATTATTGGCTACTTCACCGGGAAGAGGGGAATCAATACTTACGTGATGGCACCTCCAAGAGACCTACCTATCCTATTGAAGGTATGACTCAAGAACCCGATACCAATCCTGAAGTTGCTGAACATGACATCCTAGCACTTGAGGATGTTAACCAACCTGCTGGTACTCAACCTAATAATGTCGTAATCGTACGTATTGTCTAAGAAAATAACGTACAACTCAGTGAATCGATGCAAGAGTCCATGAGACAATTCCATAAATTCATAACAATGTTTCTTTAATACTTACCTAGTATAGTATGCAACAAGGTGCAACTTCATCGACCCCTAATATTGCTGCCAAACTACATGCCCTTAAAGTGCCCTAAGCATATCAACATGCTAATCCTCTTCCTATTTTTTAATAGGATCATACTAGAGTTGGAGAGCAAGTCCCTCCATTAGAGCCTATAGTTACACAACCACCTGTACCTCAGGTAGTGAACATAGGAATTGAACTTGGAGGACCTTTAGCCTCCTAGCCTGCACTACATGTCCAACCCAGAGGATCCTCATCCTCACAGAATACATCACAAATTGTCATTGGTAACCTACTAGTCATTGCAATGCAACTCCACTCTAGACTACTACTCTTGCTATACAAACTGAAGCTATTACTTCAACTCCAAAGACACTTTCATTACAAAGGAAGATTTAGATATGTATTTGAAAGAAATGTAAGCTAAGTCTGATATAGGAGTGTTGGATCACAAACTCTCATACAATCAATGTATTACTGCTAATCCATACCCTCAAGACTATGTAAATTCTAAATTCATGTTGTTTAATGGTAAGAAAGGGAGTGTTAAGGAACATTTGTTGAAATTTATTAAGACACTATAAGTTTACAGATTTGATGATGATCTGAAGTAGATAGAATTTTCCAAGTCCCTCATAGAGAAGGCATAAGCTTAGTATGTCAATCTCCCCCCTGGATCATTAGATTCATGGGTAAGTATGTGTAAGATGTTTCTAGAGAAGTCCTTTTCCACAAAAGAACGAGTAACCTTGACTAATATGGGGTAGATTCACCAAAAGTTCAGGAAGACTTCATGGATAATATTAAGGGCTTTAAGGAACATTCCTTAGATATTCAAGACGTATGCAATGAATGAGAATTAGTGAAAATTTGTATTCAAGGCATGTTCACCAAGTATATGATGCATTTAGAAAATCTTTCCTTAACCTCATTGTTTATACCGATTGAGAATGCACGAAAAACCAATAATTTGGTCACACAACAAAGAAAGGGGAATGTGAAGTTTAACAACCAAGAATCATCTGTGAACTTAGGTTAGGGTGAAGACTCTAAACAAAGGAAGAAACCAATGATTGAAAAGCTTAAAGGTGAGAGGAAAAAAGAGACACTAACATATCATTGCTCAATGGGAAAAGTGCACGTTATGCTAGATCAGTAGTCGAGAAATGAAAATCTCAATCTACCAAGGGTAGAGCAACTACCACTTAGGAGCACTAGAAAATTCTAGTGTCTCAATAAACTAAGGATTGTTTCACTTTTAAGAGGATTTTTAATAAAAGAGTGTAGAATAGAGTTTGTCATCAAGAATAATGATGTCAAGACTAATCCACTTCCAGTGCATAACAATGAACGTGGTGCTGTCAATGTTGTTATTCATCATCCTTCTATAGTAGAGACTGACGATGCACCACCCATTGAGGCAAGTAAAACAGAAGAAAAGCAATGTAGTTGAGGAAAATGATTATGCTCCCAATGATGCAACACTTTTGAAATCCTCCGATATAAGAAACTTCTTTGATTTACTAGGTTTTGATTAGAAGGCAAGGCTTGTAATAGCAACTACACTTGTGGAAATTTCTATAGGACAACATGTTGATTGTAGTGCAATGCAACCCATTAAAAGGATGGCTCAAGCACATGAGAATGCAATTGTATTCACCGATGCTGACACATGTGTAGATAGCTCTAATCACAATAGATCGTTGTATGTGGAAGATGTACTTAATGGATATCCAGTTAAGAGGATGTTCATTGATGCTAGTTTATCTCTAAACATCATGCCTAAGGCTAAATTTGAGGATGTTGGTATTAATCATCGTCGTTTGGTGAAGCAACCCATTCTAGTTTATGACTTTAGTCAGACTACAACAAAAACAGTTGGGAGAGTTAATGTTGATCTCAAAATTTGGCCTATTCATGGTAGTGTCACTTTTCATGTGATTGATGTGTGCATGCCCCATCATTTTTTGATAGGTAAAAAGTGGTTTCACAATCACAATTTAGTACCTTCGACAATGCATCAAAGGACATTGGAATGGAAAGGATATACTCATTCTTGCTACAAAGAATCCTTTTGAGCATGATGATTCATATTTCATTAAGTATATCTTCTTCAATGAATATGCTAACAAAGGCGAGATGATTATCTCAAAAGCTTCACGTGTACCATTACCCACATAGGAAGAAGTTCAAGAGGGTCAACAAAGGAAGAGACGTGGTTACCATGGCAGTAAGAAGAAGAATAAAGAGGTTGATGTAGTTGAAAGTTATGTTGGAGAGGATGGGTGGAGAGTATATCTCTTATGACCGTTTTTAAGGTTTAAGGAGGTTTATTCTTCTTCTTCAGATCCCATAACAATTCATTCTTCTTCTTCTTCTTTAGATCCCATACCAATTTAAAAAATACAGCCCACATCTCAACAAATGCAAGATCAAATAAAGCCACAGAATGAGGAAATTAAGGAATTAAATCTAGCATGACCAAGAGAGTCGTCACAGCTAATTTTTGTCTGCAAAGATATGTTATAAGATGTTAAGAGTCCTCTCATTAATTTGTTAAGAGAATATAGAGACGTGTTTGCTTGGGTATATGATGAAATGCTAGGTCTAGACCTTAGTTGTCATGCCCTAAAGAATACCTTAAATGTAACAGTCCGCCGCATGCTAAACGAGACTTAAGAATCACTATCACAGTCATTCAAAAGTCTTGTGTTAGTATGCAAGGTTACGACAATAGAATACATATACAATTAGAGATAGATAGTTCAATTTGATAGGATAAGCATAAAAATATAAACCATAGATATCTCAGGATCAGTTACAAAGTATTAAGGGGCATTCCCCTGCTACACAAGAGTCTAGGTATTATCTTTTAGGTAAAACTCGATCCTTTAAGGTTTACTACTAAAAACTATACAAAACTAATCATAAACTTCTAAGGAGATAACTCCTAGTTTCGCATTACCTGATTTGGCCAGGTCCGAGGACGCAGCCATATGCATGGGAACTGCATTAGAAAAGAACTATGGGGGTATAAGTTATGCTAGCTTAGTGAGTTTCACTTCCAAAATTAAATACTTCAACAAGTAATATATATCAGGCAAGCTATATTAATAACCATATGAAACGCACAAGAACGTGAGCATACAATACATAAGACTTTTCAAGAGTCTTATGTTGAATGAATTTACGCCCTCTATTCGGGGTTAACTGTCTCAGTCCCATATAACCATAGATTTCAATTTTTCTCATTTACATTGTGGTTGATTCAATTGCCCACCCACTCAAAATTTTGTAGTTGATACAAGTGCCTACACCACTACCATTTCAATTCCGGCCATTATGCCAACATTCGAGTTTACAGGCCCCCATTGCCTAGTTATTATGCCTTCTTCCCACAAAGGTATAATAAAAAATGCAATGTGACTCAATATATGGTATACATGGTCAATTTGATTATAAGATCATGGCATATTAATTAATGATTTATAAGTGATTATAGATATTGCAGATACTTCAATTCTATACTAAATCACATAAATATTTACAATAATTCTATTTCAATATTCTTATCATCAATTCAATCAAATAGAATTCACATGCACATTCAAAATTTATCTTGCCCTAAATCTAATGCCACTATCATTACAAGCATAATCATAAGCATATAATTTAAAGATAGTGAACTCACTCAGCCATGGTCTCCGGTCTCTAATGGTAGTGATCTAGAAACATGAATTTCCCCCAATTCCAAGATCACCTAAATGAAAGAAATACTCCAAATGAGTATTTTATACCATAACTAATTCCAACTTACTAAATAAAACTCTTGAGTTCTTAATTTCCGTGGTAGAAGGAAATTCCAACATAAAACGGCCATAACTTTGTCATTTTAACTCGGAATTTTGCAAATAAACTATCGATTTCTATCTACTTCGAAAGATCTATCTATTTATGATGTTATTCTAGAGTTTTGAAAATGTTTAGCTCTTAGAATGCTTGGATCAGATCTGATCAGTAACTAGAACTTGAAATTCCAAAATTGTTTTGTGAAATTTGCATTATTTTTACCAAGTATATTATATGTGCATGCATTTTCTACAAGTTATTTTCATACATGATATGATATGAGCTATCTATACGTATTTCCTTAATGATTTTTGGTTTAAAAGAATTCTTGGGAAAACTTTTACTTTGCAACAATATCATGAATACTTCTTTGAGAAAACTAGTTTTATTTCTTTGAAAATCATACATATTTTTACTATGATAAAGTCTTGATGACCTATATACCTAATACCTTCATTATCTTAATAAATTTCTTCATTTAAAGGTTGGAAATAGAAGTTTAAATGTGAGTTTTGCCTTGTGACAAATTTTGCATAATGTTTGGAAATGAAAATATTGTCTAATCTTAGTTGAAAAACTTTTCCTTTATTTTAAGTTTCCACTTTGATAAAACACATTTACTCTTATAGAAATCAAGTCTTTATTATTTCTATTCCCTAAGGCTTCTAATTTTCCATTAAAGTACTCATTTTGACATTTAGAAATAGGTGTTTAAATGGGGATTATTTTTAGATCCAAATTTTGGGAAATTGTTTATGAGATTATTTCTTGTGAAAACTCATTTAATCTTTCTAAAATTAAGTCTTAATCAAACCTACTCCCTAAGGCTTCCATTTCTTTAATAAAGCTCTTGTTTTAGGCTTGGAAAATAGGTGTTTTCTTGGCATTTCTCCCTAGTTACAAATTTCAACATTTTTGTTGGTGTTGACACATAGATCTAACTTTTGTAACCCTTTGCTTATTTTAAAAATTTTTCTTAGTAAAACTAAGCTCATCCTATAAAAATCACTCCTTTATGATACCTATCACCTAAGCCCTTCATTTTACATGTAAGATCTTCATTTTGAAGTTGGAAAATAAGTTTTCTAAATTGTTCTTTCTCAAGATCCGAATTTTCAAAATCACTTTTTGATAGAAACAAATTAGATCTTGAGTTTTAACAACACCTTCATTAAGACTATCATGTAGCAAGTCTTTTATGCATGTAAAACAAGTAACTATGTCGTTTTAACTACTATAAACAAATAGATTTACTATACTACTCATGTTATGGATGTAAATGCAACATAAACAATATATAAGGGAGAGTAATAATGAAAATATATGCATAAAATTCCCATAAGAACAATATATAACGATAATATAGCAAAATACTAGTATATCAACTTTAATAGTAAGATCTACACATTGTGATGGTAAGGATATCATATTTTAGTGTTTCCAAATCCCTAGCATAAAGCTCATGGGGATTTTCGGTGGAACCACACATGTATGATCTTGCCATTACATGTTTTTACAGTGGTATGGTCAAGATCTATTATCTATTTAGTGTTTGGAGAAGGAAACTTGAAGGAAAAAAAAATTTTGTGTGTGCGTGTGTGAGGCAATGAAGCTCACGACGAAGGGGAGTAGAGAGAGAGAGAAAGACTTCCAAAAAGTTGTTTTGTGAGAAAATGAGAGAAAGTGAAAAAGTGAAAGGTGAAAGAGATATTATATAGGAAAAAAATTTAGGGTTTACGTGAATAATAAATTTTTAAAAAATCAAACAAATGAGAGTGTGAGTGAGGGAGGGGGGCGCCGGCCATGTGAGAAGAGAGAGGGAGAGAGTTGTTTTGATTTAATTTGCGTAATAAAATTAAAACTTATTAAGTAACTTTGAGTACTAAAATGGATTGGAAAAGTAAATTTGTAAGGAAGTGATGTATTATAAGAATAGGTTGTAAGGATGTAAGAATAGGGTATGAGTGGTTGTGCTTGATGAATAGTATGAAAGAAAGTAAAAAGTTGATTAGACAATTAAATTACCGGTAGTAATAAAAATACGATAAAAAGGTTATAACTGTAACTTTTATAACCCAAAAATTTATATAACTGATATATTTGGAAATATTATAAAATTACGAATCTAACGATACTAATATCATATTTTTAATATCCCGAGCCTCGGGATACGCTTTTCAAGGTCTGTATCTGATCGGGCTCGAAATAGGTCGAAAATCCACTCATCTGATATTGTTAAGCACCTTAATATTATTATGAGCCAATCTACACTTCCCACTCATATTTCGACTTCTTGATTTGAGAACACGGGATTGTCCGATCTAAACTGCTAGGGTTTCCTAGGGTTTTGTTGACTTAGGGTTTCTAGTTGACTTTCCGATTTAGGGTTTTATTTTAGAGTTAATTTGTTTCTATTGTTTTGGGGTTTCATTCTTGGAATTGTCGAACATAGGGTATCCAGGTCCGACTGGTCCAGGGGTATTCTTTTAGGGTTTTAGTTTCCGGTTTTAAGTTTTCCGAAATCAAGCTCAAGTTTGCTAAGAAAACGAAGGTTTACATTAGTCTTGTAGTGCATAGACTAAATATTGCCCGAGGCATGACCCCTAATAAGCAAGGATAATGAGTTTTCATCTTGATGTTAAAATATAAATCAAATAGGAAAGTAAGAAATTGCTTCATGTAGGCTTTATAAAACCAATTGAGCACATTATTTAGCTTGGGAATTGTCTGCCTATCAGGAAGAAGAATGGCTAAAGAAGGGTATGTGTGGACTTTCAAGACTTGAACAAGGCTTGTCCTAAAGATGATTTCCCTTTGCCAAATATAGACACCTTAATGGATATCACCACTAGACATGTACTATTTTTATTCATGGATGGCTTCAGTGGGTATAATCAAATTAAGATGGCAATCGGAGATGTTGAACATACCACCTTTTGAACACCTGTTGGGAATTTCTATTATACTACCATAACATTAGGGCTCAAAAACGTTGGTGCTACTTATCAAAGAGCAATTTGCAACCATATTTCCTGATATGATGCATGATTTCATGGAGGACTACGTGGAGGGCATAGTTATGAAATCAAAGCATGAATTTGACCATTTAGTCCATCTTCGGGAGGTTGTCGAACAATGTCAATTGTATAAGCTTCACATGAATCCTCTGAAATGTGTTTTCAAAGTTGCTTCAGGAAAATTCCTCATATTCGTAGTCCATAGGAAGGGAATTAATGTTGATCTCGCGAAGATACAAGCTATATTATCTATGCCTCTGCCTACTACTTTGAAAGAGTTGAAAATTTTCATGGGAAAATTTTCTTATGTTTGGCGATTCATGCATGCACTTATGAAGATCTCATATCTTTTACATCAACTTATGAAAAAAGAAGTTGCATTTGAATGGAAGCAAGTCCATGAGGATGCAATTCAAAGAAATAAGGGAATTCTCACTTCTTCTCATATTATGAGCATGCTTATGAAGGGATTATCGTTGATTTTGTATCTTACTTCTACTAGTAGATCAATCAGAGCCTTACTTGCACAAGAAATAGATGGCCAAGAATGATAGTCTACTATTTGAGTCATTCACTTCAAGGGATTGAGGTCAAGTACCCAGCTTACGAAAAGCATTGTCTCACACTTGTATTTGCCACTCAAAAGTTGTGTCACTACTACATGTCACACAAGGTCAATCTTGTCACTCAATTAGATCCCATCAATTATTTATTATCATGACCAGCATTGTCTGGGCGTGTGGTAAAGTGGTTGTTTCTCCTTGGAGAGTTTGACATTACAACATAGACTTCTAAAGTTGTTAAGTCGCAAGTCTTAGCTGATCTCTTGGCTCATTTTCCAAATGAAAGTGAAGATATGATCATAAATGTCATACCCATTAAATTTCATGAAGATTCACTTGTGGTTGAAATGGAAGGTCAGTGGTCACTTCAATTTAATGGTTCATTGGAAAGTCAAGTTTAGGGAGCAAGAGTTGCATTGACATTACCCAATAGCCAGGAGATACCCTTAGCATTTAAACTTGACTTTCATTACAACATGATCTAGGGAAACAACACGTACAAGGATAACCAAGAGAGTCCCGTATAGGGAGGAGTAGGCAGTTTTAGTTGGCTCTAACACACGCGTGACAAACGAAGGATTTAGGAAGCATCAACCTTACTAAGCATCACAAGATCATGTGCGTTCTTGAGTGAGTCAAGCAATTGATTCACTAAAACAGAAATCTGGTAGCAATACGATGTTTGTCCAAGATTTCTAATTATTCCAAATGAGATAGGGACTAAGGGTATTTGTAGAGATCTAGCCATCAGTGTCATCCATTGGATAAGACAGATGACCAACAGTTAGGATGAGTCACTGTCATAATGGATATAGATGTGGGTTTCCTTATGGATCCAGGCCCATTAAGTCATCTATTTGTAATGTGTGTGAGCTAATTTGAAAAAAATATTAGAATTAGCCAAGCTAATTCTAATGAGCTCTACTCCAAGCCTACAATGCTAATTCTCCCATGATCATTCCAATCAAACTGGGCCTAACTCTTCAAGCCTTACCATATTATCCCAAAGAGTTAAACTCAAATAAAAATTAGGCTCAAAGCCTTAATAATCAAGTATATACATCTATACTTTGCCCCCTGACCAGGTCCTTCTAGCTATATTGGAGGGATTTGAGCATTAATTAAACCCTTTCGAATGACTAATGTTTTGTCTAGCACATGTGTGCCATGAACTAGCTGCATCGCTACTCTTGGTGTTGGTTTTTAAAATAAATGATATTTTGCTCAACCCATGTGCGCTGTGAAATAGCTGCACTACTGCTTGACATGTCAGTTTCCTGACATTTCGTGATGTGAAAGTCTGATGTGACACTATGAAATAATTGATTTATCTTGTTGTGCATGTGTCAAGACTCTAATATGGGGGCCTAACAGGATTTATCTAAAGCCATCAAATCACGTGTGCACCCGTAACATGAGAGCCGTCTTGTATGTCAGAGTATACAAGACTTTATTTATTTATAAATGTTTATCATATAAATGATATAATATATTACAGTATTTCAACTATGGAATCCGGTTTTCCAATTTCCACCAAGATCGCAGAGAATCGGTATCCCCCACCAAATAGTGAAATTAGGTTTCCAAACTACAACATACAAAATTCAAAATTCATCTAATTTACATTCTAAGTTTCCATATCCTATATCTCTATCTTCAATAAAGTTCGTTGGAGAAGCTCTCTTTGCACATTCCTAACTCAATCCCAGCTAGTATTAATCCTGCACAAAAACTGTTGGGGAGTGAGCGAACCACGGGCTCAATGAGTTCATTCCTCACTACTACCGGTCACGCAAGTTATCAAACATTAATTATACACTCATGCAAATCTATCTTCACACAATATGAATGCATACGTGATGAATGCAAGAATCACATCTATGGGGGTCCGGAACCATAGAAGATGTAGATTTACCTGTCTCCATTTCAGTTGTCTCCCATACTTACCCGCATGGGACACCTCGCCTTAACCGCACGAGGTTGTGCGGTGGTAGCATCCATCCAGACTCACCCAATGCTTAACCGCCATTGGTAACAATAAATATATCCCAACGTGTTCACGTGATTTACGCTGGTTAATATTTAAATATATATAATGCCAATTTAATGGCGATTCTTACAATCCATCACCAAATAATGGTGAATCAGGCAAGTAGACCCCAACTCAGGTAACATCTACTGCCAATACGAACCATCACCTATTAAAGGTGAATCCGGCGGATAGACCCCAACACAGGTAAAATCTATCGCCACGTGACCAGTGGACGCCAACTCAAGCAACATCCACTGTCACAACAATACTCAGAAATGTCCCATGCTCATCTCATAAACTCTTTTAGCATAAATTCTTCCTTTTCAAATGATATAAAAGCAACCCGGAATATTCCAAGTCAGATTTCTTTAAAAATACATTTCAAAATACTTTTGATTTCAAATTTGGGATATTTCCTACAAGAGGATCAAGCACATGCGACAAGTATATCCAATTAGTTTAGTCGAATTATTATTTTTATCCATTTATTCAAGTGATCATGCAGATGATAACACTCACATCAATCAGTTACTCCATACAAGCAATTCAATTAACATAACAGCAAACAGTAGCAATCACAAGCAAATAGTAGATCATCAGAATTCCCTCACCTATGGTCCTTGCTAATTTGTTGTAAAAGCTACTGGAAGTCCGGGAATTGATCTATTTTCCTATGAAAGGAAATAACAGAGATTTATTATTGGATTATTTCTGTAAGAGAAGTCTTCCTATAATTTAAAGGTGTTAATCTCTATTGTTAGATATTAGACTAAGACCGTCATATTAATTACTGTATCATTAAATAATTTAATTGAATCCATAGGTGTCTAATTATTTCGTATCGGTATTTGATACAGTTCTTATTAAGGTTTTAATTTCTATAGTAAAGAATATTTATCTGTTATTTGCTTTTATTTTTTTTCTCTCGATTTTAATTGCTATTTATATTTTTATTCAAGGGGTTTGTTTTTTCTTAAGTTCTACTGCTTTTAATAGAATATTTTTATTTATTAATTCTTTGCCCGTTAACCTTATCTGTCTCTCAAATTGGTATTTTTATTTATTTAAGGGTATTTTCTGGCATTTATATCTTTCAAGAATATAAAAATCATATTGAGATATATCAAATTTCTATTATACTTCAGTTTCATTCTTATTGCAAAACAAACTAAGTTTAATACTACAATATTATCAATAATGTTAGTTTTGAAACGTTAACATTAATATTAGTAATAAAGACGGGTATAATATTAACAATCATCTTCGTACTATTAGTAAATAATAATATTAGTGACAAAAATAATAATAGTATCGATGATAATATAAATACAGTAGTATTGACGTGAAAATAACAGTATTAATAATCATTCATGACTCGTGATGAAAATATCAACAATACTGACTATACTTAGTAGTAATATTAATAGCAATAATTATAATAATACCTATAGGAATAACAGTAAGATTGATGTTGGTTTAAAAGTGAAACTGAGTGAATTTCTATTTGCGATTTCTTATTCATTTTAAATCCGATTTCGTTGTATAAATAGTCGATTTGGTACTACTCAAAGAGTACTTTCTAATAGTGAAATTATTTTTCAAGAAAAGAAACTTGCACAATTTTTAAATTTATGAAACACATGCATAGGTTTCAAGTGAATCATAACAATTGTAGTCAAAACTTGTTTTTATCATATCTACCTCATTTCTGTTTTTGATGAATAAATAGTCAATTTCATAGGATTTTTCGTGTTCTTTCCATTGGTGGGGTCGATTTTGGCATAAAACAAACACATCAATACAGTTTATCCTTCTTTCTAACGAGTTTCATGAGTTATTTAAAGTTTTAGTTCTGTTTATTACAAGTATGGTTTTGGTTTTTCCTTATTATATTTGAATTTCTATATTTAAAAATCTTCAAGTTCATGTGTATATCCTAAATAGTCTAGATAGCATAAATATACTATTAACTAATCTTGATAAATTTGTAAGACAAATTCCTATAAATCAACACAACGAATACTTAAACTTAATGTAATCTTACCTTAACTGGATAATAAATGAACTTAGCTCTTCATTCTTCATGAAATTATTGATCTAAAGAGAAAGGCTAGAAAGTGAGTATCTTAGGAAAAACTAATCTAGCTAAACTAACATATATATCTATTTGATTTTCTTACCTTATTGAGCTTGGGTTCCAAGTTGGATTTGACATATCTATATTTGAGTTGGTTTCTTGTTGTTGTTTAGAGTAGCTAAAGTGGGTTTTGATTGTGGTTGATGAGTATTGATGCTTGGATAGTGCTATAGGATCTAAACAGGGATACACTTTTATTTGTGAATGTTGAAACAAGGTTGATCAAGTGAGCATGCATAAGGAGTTTGATAAATTCGTAGTGGCTGTTTTGAGAGGAATTTGGATTGTATTTGAGGAGATTTTGAGTTGGTTTTGTAGCCAACTTAAGCCTATATATATATATATATACTAATTTAGGCTAAGATTTAAATACAAGAGAGGGTGTTTTGGACTTAGGAATAACTCAATTTTACAGCTGCAATTTTGGATGACTAATTTGACTTATATTTTGACAGATTTTTGTAGTTGTTTAAAGGATATTTATGGGGTTTGTTTGCTAGTAAATCAAAGCTATTAAACATTAGTTTATTTGGTCAAATAAAACAACTCAAGCAAGGCCTATATTCCTACAAAACAAAGCTGTAATTTACGTGAAGGATACTGCAGTTTTTCTTTTTGAATTTCCTTCTATTGCAGCAGCTGTTCGATGAACTCTCTAGGTCTATGGGAGCTATTTTTCTCTAGAATTTAATCTGAGATTCTTGTGTATTTAATGTGAATTATGGTTGAAGCTTTTGGATTGGTTGGGGTGTCATTATCAAGTGTTAAATTTGAGGCAAAGTTAGATGCAAGTTAAGCTTGCTGCAGTTGAAAAATCCTTCCCCTGCTACAACGTGGAGAAGCTGCTTTTGTCCTAGCCGAAATTCCAAAATGTTATAGCTAATATCTTTGAAGTTTGGACCAGAGTTGAATTTGTGTTGGGTTGTTGTTTACATGTCATTTTCATTAAGACTTTTAGGGCTTCAACTGGTGTGAATTGGAATATAAATGGCAGCTGAAAGCAACGTGATTCCAGTAGGAGTTGTGGACGTAAATTCAATTCTAGGAGCTTTTATTCAACGTGGAAATTCTACAGCCTACCTTTTGAAAGTTGATGCCGTTGTCCTCTGTTTCCAGCTGGATGTAGATGCGTAGGAGAAGAATTTACACCATTCCTCGAAGAATGAAGACTCCTCTGTTTTTAATTTCCAATCCACGTGACTTCTGTTTCCTGCTTGGAGTTCTTCCACACTATTCAGCGAATATTTTGCAGCCGACCCCTCCTACTTCCAGCGTGGATTGATTATCCTCCATTTTCCGTGTTTAAAAAAAAAAATTTGCAGCCGAGAAATGCTGCTGCACCATGGAACTCTGCATATGCTTCCTTTGCTGTTTGCGAGAAGTGTCTTCTGTGCGCGTGCTCTGTTCCGTGAAGGATGTGTGATGTGTGTGCGTGATGGCTGCTTGGTGCATGGAGAAGGAGCTGCAGCGAGTGAAGGACATGCTATGTTGCGCATGGAGTCTCCTGCTCGTCAACGGCAGCGCTTAGGACAAACCTCACCGATCCTCCGTTGCTTCAGAATCCTGACCGTGCATGGAAAAATGGCCTCTTTCCAGCGTTCACGTGTGTTTATTTAAACCGCATTATCCCTACTCATTTGTTTTCTTCCTCTGTTCCAATGAAATTCCTCTTCTACTGGTGGTTTTCGTATATATATATATAATATATATTATTTTAATTTGTTTAGATTTGCTTAATAGCTAATTAAATTATTTTAGCCAATATTAATTGTAAATGTATATTTATAACCGTTATACAAGTTTTATCAAGATAGAATTTTCCCTAAGTTACTACAAAACTCTAAATTGTTTGTCCGTACAAATTTTAGTTTCGTTTTACACCATTAATTATTTTAGTATTTTAGCTTAGACAATTATGTTTTTTTCAATTTCAATAAATTAATTTAGAAACTAAATATTAATAAATTCATAATGTTCTAACAAGTACAAGCACAGGTTTGAAATTTTTATTTTATCAGATTAGTAATTAGTGATCTGAATTAGTATCTACCGTGTATTTATAATATCCTAGTAATCCATCTTTGGATTATTGTTTTGTACTAATAAGTTTTGTTATTAAACTATATCGGTTTTGAAACTTAAAATACTTCTAATTATATCTTGAATCATCAGTTCAAGATACAAAATCTCGTTTTTTGTATCTATTAAGGCCAAGTGAATTTTTATTCGGTTTTTCAAAGCTACGAATGAGTTTATTACAATTCATAGATCTATTTTAAGATTTTTGTTGAATCATATATTTTGGTATTAGTTTTACATTTGCTAATTTGTTCATTTTCCAGTTATGAAAATTATAAAACGTTACGTTGATAATTCAGGATTTTAATTTCCAAATCTCTAATTCTTTTGAATAGAATATTAGTAAAATTTAATTATTTATTTAAGATCTAGATTCTTAGATATTGAATCATTTTACAAACATTATATTTTACTGTATAGGAGTTATTCCTACTAATTCGTTAATAACAACATATTCTATCTAGGCTACTTATTGGTGTTAAAATAGTCTAAACACCATTACTCATTATTTTACAAGCGTATGATTTATTTTCTAAGTATAGAACTTAAGGAAAAAGGGTTCAAGAATTTATATTAACGTTGGTTTATCGTCGTTTAAATTATTTGAGCTCATAGAAGTTACAGTTTGTATTTCAAAATTTTTATTATTAACGATTTTAATCTTTAATTATAATCAAATTCATTTACACTTTAACATTTTTAAATCGAGAAAAATTTGGAGTGATTTTACTACTTGTTCTAAATATTCCAAAAAAAATTTACATTTAGTATTTTTATAATCAGGTTACGTAAAATTTAGGGGATTACATCATGCTTGCATTATCACCTGACTTATATCACTTTCAAGATGACACTATATTGAAAACCTCCTTTGATAAGTGGCCTTCTTAATGCTTGTTAACACATCTTCCATACCATATTTGCATAAATAATTTGTCCCATTAAGTCAATTCCTGATTGCAATTGACTGGTCTATTTTGGCTCCATCATCACTTTGAACGAGAACTTCAGCATGAATTACCCCCTCCCCCTTTTGTGTCCGTAGTAATTTTCAACGCATAACTCATTCCTATTTTGATAAGAGCATATCAGTTCTATCAAATTATAAATAATAAAACCCAATAGAATTCCTATGACAAACTCTAAGGCAGTGCACCCATCGATTGTAGAATAGAATTAATACAAGTGTCTTCCTCTAGGATCTAGATATCAAGTACTAGTATTACCATTTACTACTATTTAACCTAACAATTGATATAAGATTATCACTATTATTTATCTACCTAATAACCCTAATAGTTAAATATGAGCGCTTTCAAGGATAAATTCAATCACAAGACCTACCCTTTATCTTGACCCACCATAAACCCTAGTTTCTCATAACAATATATAGATCAATGAGTTGTTTATGCTTTGCACTGCAGAATCACATAATTAAATTAATTACTCCCTTGAGTTAATCAATTCCTAACCCTATATGAGATAGTAGAGATCTCTCCCTCACTAACACCACACAAGATGCCATTAAAGATCAGATTCCTAAACAAAGATGAAATCTTTATGTAGAAAATCAAAGTTCCCATCTCTAGGTGAAACATGTAATTTTTCTATTCATATAGACCTATCTTATTAGATGAAACATATTTCTAACAAGAATCATACAAGTGATCAACTTTGCGCATAAATCAATCACAAAACAATTAAAACACATGAATAGATACAAAGACATAAACTTTATATAAATCAAGAAACAATTCAAATCACATATATAGGTTTAGGGTTTCACAAGAATTATGGCATAAAGATCTACTCCTCCATGGAGTTTACAATGAAAATAGAAGATCTAGAGAAGTAATATGTAAATAAGATATAACAATAAAACCCTTTTTGACGTCTTGTGATTTCCGATGAAGCTCAAGCACTTTACCTCCTTCTTGGCGGCTCTTTTCTCTCCTAGAGTTTTCGAAAATGTGAAAGTATTTTATTCAAAGATATGAGGAGACAAGCAGCTATAAAAATAGATTAAAAAAAACGGTTATGAAACTATTGGACCTCCTTCAGAAGTGTGTTTTCCTCTCGTAGGGCTTTAAGAAATGTGAAAGGATGAGTAACTGAAAGGTTGAGATAGGCAATTATAGAATTGTAACCATCCTGCAATGTACCCTACCATGTACACGACCGTGCTCGTGAGAATACTTTGGAAACCTCTCAATTCCTTCACTGATCAATTCCTTCCATCAACATAACTTATGCACTTCTTGGATAGCAAATTGGGCACATTTTAGAGTAGTTTCTGGTCACTTTTCACCCTTGAACACTAGCATGTACATGCCCATGTTATAGGTTATGTACATTTAAAAATCAACTTTTGATACTTTGCCAATTTTTTCTCGTTTTGCTTGAATCATCCTTAAATCTTTGAAATATCGATCATCTTTACAAATCAATATTAATCAATTAAGTAACCTTTCTTAGTAAATTCACGTCAAATCTATGCAAAATCATATCAAATAAGTATTATAAATAAGGATTTTATTCAAGGATATGAGAAGAAAAGCAGTTATAGAAATAGATAAAAAATGGTTATGAAACTATTGAAATTTTGTATTGCCTCCTTCGAAATGTGTTTTTTCCTCTCCTAGGGTTTTGGGAAATGTGAAAGGATAAGTAACTAAAAGGTTAGGATAGTTAATTATAGAATTGTAACTATCCTACAATGTATCCCGTCATGTACACGACCATGCTGGTGGTAGGGTACTTTAGAAAATCGTCAATTCCTTTACTAGTCAAGCTCTTTCCATCAACACAACCTTATACACTTCTTGGGTAGCAACTTGGGCACATTTTAGAGTAGTTTCTAGTCACTTTTCACCCTTGAACGCTCGCATGTACATGCCCACGTTGTAGGTTATGTACATTGTAAAAATCAACTTTTGTATGCTTTGTTAATTTTTTCCCATTTTTGCTTGAATCATCCTTAAATCTTTGAAATATCATCTTTAAAACCTAAAATCAAATATTAATCAATTAATTACCCTTTTCTTAGTAAATTCACGTCAAATCTATATAAGTCCATATCAAATAAGTATTATGAATAATGATCTTTTAACACTTATCAAACTTCCCCATACTTAACCATTTGCTTGTCCTCTAGCAAACAAAATTAGGACAAAAGAATCTCTCATCAATTATACTCATTAGCAAATATCATATCACAAGTAGCATTCTTTAATTTAGGTAAACCAAAGTAACTCATTCGTGCCTACCGCTCAAACCTACCATAATTATACTTGTACTTGGTATACTATAGTTAAATTTTTAAGATTAATCTAAGTAAATCAAACTGTTACCCTCACCATTTAATAACCGCTTCCAAAGTTATAAAAGAAATACGAAGTCAATCAAAGTAAAAGAGGCTTGGTTACATCTCACCACTAATCAGAGAGTATATAAACCATTCAACTACCTCTCTAAACTTAGCAACCTAGAATGAAAGTATATGGTATCCATCATTCCCTTAGTTTTTCTTCTCTTTGATTGAAATCTCTCCAAAAATTCTTTTAACAGCCTTCAGCGGGACGAGTTTTGCCCGCATCTTTTCCTTTTCCTCTGGACAAGGTGTAACTCGCTTCTTTTCAGCTCAGTTATTCTTTTTTTCTCATCAATTGTTTATAAGAAGCTTGTCTAAGTCAATAGCGGGGTCAAACTTCGCTCTTGTGAGGGACCAGAGCCCGCCCATTTTAATTAAGCTTTTATATTCAGTTAAGGATAACAATTGATTGATTTTCAAAGAGATTGTTAAAAAAGAATCATTAAGTGATTGATTTCATATACCCCTTTTATAAAAGATTAGAAAGGTTGTCAAAGCTATTGAGTTTTATTATTTGTAATTTGATACAACCGATACACTCTTATCAAAAGAGAAATGAGTTGTGTATTGAAAATTACTAAGGACACAAAAGGGAGAGGGGGATAATTCGTGCTGAAGTTCTCATTCAAAGTGATGATGGAGCCAAAATGGACCAGTCAATTGCAATCAGGAATCGACTTAATGGACAAATTATTTATGCAAATATGGTATGGAAGATGTGTTAACAAGCATGAAGAAGGCCACTTATCAAAGGAGGTTATCAATATAGTGTCATCTTGAAAGTGATATATGTCATATGATAATGCAAGCATGCACAACAAGATAAATCAATTATTTCATAGTGTCACATCAGACTTTCACATCACGAAATGTCAAGAAATTAACATGTCAAGCAGTAGTGCAGCTATTTCACAATGCACATGGGTTGAGCAAAATATCATTTATTTTAAAAACCAACACCAAGAGTAGCAATGCAGCTAGTTCATGGCACACATGTGCTAGACAAAACATTAGTCATTCGAAAGGGTTTAATTAATGCTCAAATCCAAATCCCTCCAATATAGCTAGAAGGACTTTAGTTAGGGGGCAAAATGTAGATGTATATACTTGATTGTTAAGGTTTTAAGCCTAATTTTTATTTGAGTTTAACTCTTTGGGATAATATGGCAAGGCTTGAAGAGTTAGGCCCAGTTTGATTGGAATGATCATGGGAGAATTAGCATTGTAGGCTTAGAGTAGAGCTCATTAGAATTAACTTGCCCAATTCTAACATTTTCTCAAATTAGCTCACACACATTACAAATAGATGACTTAATGGGCCTGGATCCATAAGGAAATCCACATCTATATCCATTATGACAGTGACTCATCCTAACTGTTGGTCATTTGTCTTATCTAAAGGATGACACTGGTGGCTAGATCTCTATAAATATCCTTAGTCCCCATCTCATTTGGAATAATTAGAAATCTTGGACAAACATCGTATTGCTACCAGATTTCCATTTTAGTGAATCAATTGCTTGGCTCACTCAAGAACGCACATGATCTCGTGATTCTTAGTAAGGTTGATGCTTCCTAAATCCTTCGCTTGTCACGCATATGTTAGAGCCCACTGAAACTGACTACTCCTCCCTATACGAGACTCTCTTGGTCATCCTTGTACATGTTGTTTCCCTAGACCATGTGTAGCAAAATAATCATGTAGTATGCACGTGATTGTCTTAATTAGATCCTTACCCATACAGGTGCTAAATTAATCAATTTTAAAGTTCAAATACTAAATTGATTGATTTCAAAAGTTAGGTACGTAATTGTGTATTTTACCAAAATTCAAATATTTGACATTAACTTATTTTTAAAAGATTTATTCCTCTGCTACGTCAAAGCTTGGTTAAGATTTATTTCTTCAGCAAGGGATTCAACCAAATAAACATTGTCCAAGGTAAATAACCTATGATCACGGGTTTTTACTTTCTAATTATTCTTTAAGAGATTGTCTTGATTTGTATGGTTATTAGTTTTTTAATAAATTTTCTGCAATTCTCGTATCTTATCCTTCTTTAATTTTTCGCTTCCGTCTTCTGTGCTTGGTTTTTAATGTTGGCTTAAAATGTTGAGCTGACACACCCATTTTTAGGATTTTTTATAAATAAAATATTTTAGGTTTTCTACTATAATCTTATATATATTCTATCCTTTTTATTAGTGAACACAAATACAAGATGATGATGACATAAATGACTCATATAAATATATAGAAATAATAAAAGAGGCTTAGTATTGAATAAAATTATTTCAAATACTCTTATAATGATGATGATGATGATGATTATTAGTAGTAGTAGTAGTAGTAATAGTAGTAGGCAGTCTAGCTAGTTATATAAATAGTTTTAATTATTTTAGATCACGTGACTAGCTCATGATAGTTATAGTTTTACAACTATAATATTGTTTTGTATCTTTTAGTTAGTTAACAATAAAAGAGTCATATCATTCGTCTTCATCTCTCTCTTTACTTCTTCGTATTACATCATACTCACCATTATAGCGGTCATAAAGTTCAATATCTATCAGATAAGTCTTAGTTTTTTATGGTATCAAAGCTAAGTAAATTTAACTTGTGATTGATTTTTGTTAGTCCCTTTTATCAAGGTTTGGAATTTGTGTTCACTAGATCATTTCTTGATTCCATGAATTGTTGATCTATTATGATGGAATCGAATACATTTGCGTTTATCAAATTCTAATGATCCTGGTAATCAAATTACAATAATAGTTTTTAATGGCATAAACTTCCTTGGATGGAGTCCTTCTATCAAATTAGCATTGAATGTAAAAGGAAAATTAAGGTTTATAACTGGTAATTCGGGAAAACCTAATAAATCTTGTGTGTCTGATCTAGAAAATTGATTACAATGTGATTCGATGATAAGATATAGGATTTTAAACTCTATGTTGAAAGAATTATCAGAGGCTTTCTTGTATGCTCAATCATCTAAGGAGTTATGGGATGATGTATGTGAATGGCTTGGGTTAACAAATGATCCTCTATTGTATCAATTACAACATGAAATCATCAATTTTCATCAAGGAAATCATAATGTTTCGATGTATTACAATATGAAAAGATTTTTGGGACAAATTGCAGAGTATGTCTAGCTTACCTATTTGTTCATGTGGTATGATTCTTTGGTTTATCAAGTGAAGATGCAAAAGAAAATGGCTGGAATGGTTGGAAGTAATGAAATAAATGTTATTTCTTCTACATATCGAGCTCATATGAACAATAGAGGTTATAATGTTGGAACGTGTGGTGGCAAAACTCCTGCATCAAGATTTAATGATCGAAAGGATAAAAGGTTTGCAAGGAATTTGAATAAACTTGTTTGCACTCACTGCAAGTAGACTGCGCACAAGGTTGAACAATGTTTTGAATTACATGGTAAACCTAACCGATGTCTTCAACGATAGAGTAGACTTGTTGATGCTCATTTTACAGAGCAAGTAGACGCAAAAACAATTGATACTCCACTGGAAATTTCATCTTATTCAAGTCGGTATGCAAGTGGCAATAACAGTGAGTTCTTTTCAGTGGTCTACAATAAAGTAATGAGAATGATGAAGAATCAACAATGTGATAGTTCACAAATTGAAGCATCCGTGAATTTTGCCAATGATGCTTCTCATTCCTCAATCTGTTTGAATTGTTTTTTAGTTAATGAAAAGAAGATGACTTCTTGGATAGTTTACACGAAAGCATCTAATCACATGACACCTTTCCAGCATGTTCTCACTAATCCACAACAGTAGAATCATATCAGTTCTAACGTATGGGAATGTTGTTTTAAATGCCAATATTTCTCTTGCCAAAGTTCTGTTAATACTTGAATTCAAATTCAATTTGCTTTCAGTTCATGATTTACTTCAAAACACCAATTTGTTTGTTGTATTTGACAATAACAAGTGCTTGTTTCAAGACTGGACATCTAAAGCTTTTTTTGCTCAAGCTTGTGTACATCATGTTTTGATGTTTCTTATGGAACACTTTCTCATTCAATTGTATCTTCTATCAAGACTTCTTGCATTGATGATGAACTAGAATTGTTTCATTATCACATGGGACATATTTCCACGTCAAAATTACAACATATAAGTGAATGTAAACACTTTGATACTTGAAAATTCCTATGTGATACTTGTCGCTTAGAAAAATTCCATCTTTTACCTTTTGGTTCCAGTGATTCAGTTTCTCATAGATGCTTTGTTCTTGTTCATATAGCTAGATTTATGGGGTCCTTGTAATGTCAATTCTTTGTCAGGATGCAAGTATTTTGTCACAATAGTGGATGATATGAGCAAAAGTACTTGGACCTTTCTTATACAATATAAACGCCATACGTTTATAGTTTTAACCCATTTCATTGCTTACATCAAGAATCTTTTTCCAAACCACACCTAAAATGATACCAACCATGCTAATCTATGACAAAACCCCGTACCTAAATCTAGCAATAAATTCCAAGATCGTTCAAGATCAAATGGAAACTGTGAGCCGTTGCTTATATAGAAGCAAGAACCTTAGTATAGGTAAAGATGCTACAATTAGTGATGGAAATTCAATTGATAAGTCAAGATTGAATGCTACTAACAAACCAATTAAATTCAGAATAGTTCATTCAAGAACCAAAGAGAAATTCTCTCGAATTTGTATTCAAAGTTATATGTTCAATTACAAAATCAGAGGTGTATTTATAATAACATAAAACAAACCTAAAAGTCATAACAAGAATTACAAAGGTCCGCCAACATAAGCTGGCGGCCTAAAGTAGCTGGCAACCTTTGAAGCAGTTGAAAAAAAAAATGATTCTGCATAAATCCTACACCGGTATAAGGCCGATGACTTATTTAGAGAAAGCCAGTTGTGTTAGGCTAGTGTATAAGCAAAGCTAATGGCTCTAGTGGGCGGCCTAAGGCTGGTCGTCCAATTTGTCGTCTTAGTCCATTTCTGAGTTGACTTTGAGGACATTGATCAGTTTTTGTTCATCCTGAGTGTTGTGTGTATGGATCTCCTCTTCTTGAACTTCTTGGATTAATCCATTAAGTGCATCTTTGAATCTTTTAGCTTGGTCTCTTGTAATCGATACATGTGGCATTTCAAGTGGATTTACTCTCCATCTCTTAGCCATGCCTCCATCATTAAATCATTAGGAATGATCGTGGAAGTGAATTTACTTCACTTTAATGTCAAGAATTATTCCTTTTCCATGGCATTTTACACCAAAAAAGTGTCATACTCCTCAACAAAATGGAGTTGTAGAACGTAAACATCAACACTTACTTCACTTCAATGTCAAGAATTATTCCTTTCCCATGACATTTACTAAAGAAGTTTTTGGGTGATTGTATACTTATAGCTACCACTCTTATAAATTGAATGTCCATTAAATCTAAAGGTTAGAAGACACTCTATGAGTTGATTTACAATAAACCACTTTCATATCTACCTTTAAAAACCATTGGTTGCTTATGCTATGCATCCACTATTGCTTCATAAAGGAAAAATTTTAACAAAAGAGGACGTAGATGTGTTCTTCTAGGTTATCCTCTTAGTTAAAAAGGGTACAAATCGTATGACTTGCATTCCCATTAAGTTTTTGTTAGTAACGATGTTATTTTTTGGGAATCAATTTTTCCTTTTTGTTAGTCTTCAACTATGAAAGACTATTGTCAAACAGCATGATCTTTTATTTCCATATTCTAATTTTTCCTTTGCTATATCAGACAATCCAATTCGTTATTCTATTCCTTGTCCATCTAGTTTAGAGTCTTTTCCTTGTGCTATTGTACATCATGTAGATCAATCAAATCATGTTTTTCCTGATCATTCTACAAGAATTTATGCATCACCATTATGGCTGCAGGATTATATTCATTCAATGCATGCATCTACATAATGTAATGAGCATACTACAAGATTCCCTACTCTACTTCCTTGAATCCACTTCTTCATACCAACCCACACCCACCCACCACACACCCCCCCCCCCCCCCAACCTTTCCTCATTTACTCTCAATCATGTTGCTTTTCTTGCTAATGGGTTTACTTTTTAGGAACCTACTTCTTATCGTGAAGTTAGAAAGGATCTCAATATATTGAGGCAATGAATCAAGAGCTTACAACTCTGGAACTAATCATCCTTAGTATTTAGTATCTTTACCATCAGGTAAGCAAGCTATTAGATTGAAATGGGTTTACAAAATTAAGAGGAAACCCGATGGTTCAATTGATCAATATAAAGCCTAATTAGTTGCAAAGGGTTATACACAACAAGAGGGGATTGATTAAACTCATACTTTCTCCTTGGTTATCAAACTCACTACAGTTAAGCTTTTAATTGCTATTGCAACAATTAAAAAATGGAATATTCATCAACTCAACATTAGTAATGCCTTTCTTCATGGCTTTCTTAAAGAAGAAATATAGATTCAACCACCGAAAGGATATACGCAAGCTGCTCCAGGTTAAGTTTGTCTTCCTAATCATTCTTTGTATGTTTAAAGCAGGCTTCATGCCAGCGAAACAAAGAATTTACTAAATTTATTTGTTCTTTGGGTTTTCATCAGTTTGTTGCAAATCATTCTTTATTTACCATATCATTCTAATGGTTTCTTGGCCATTCTTGTGTATGTAGATGATGTTTTATTAGTAGGAGATGATTTATTTGATATTGCAACGATGAAGCAAGCTTTACACAAATAGTTTAGTATTAAGGACCTTAGAGAAGCTAAGTTTTTCTTAGGAATTGAATTGTAATGCTCGTGATATTTCTTTGCATCAACAGAAGTTCTTGATGATGCTAGCCTTTTGGGTGCTAAACTGACTTCAACTCCTCTTCCTCAACATATACATTTTGATAATCATATAGGAACTCTACTTCTTGATCCTTGTCTGTTCTGTCGGTTAGATGGGCATTTATTATATCTTTCTATTACATGACCTGACATTTCCTTCTCAAATCAATAATGAAGTCCATTTGTTACTCACCCTTGAACTCCACATCTTCAAGCAATTCTCCACTCACTCAAATAGTTAAAAGTACAATTAATCTTGGCTTATATTTCTCTAATTCTAGTACCTTGGAGAAATTTGGTTTTTCCCCATGTCAATTGAAGTGCTTGTAGAATTGATTGAAAATCACTATCTGGTTTTTGTGTTTTTCTTGGTGATATCTTGGAACATTAAAAAGCAAGAAACAATTTCTACTTCATCCATGAAGGTCAAGTATTGAAGTATTGCCTTTGCTATCAAGGAGTTACTTTGGTTATCCTATTTACTTTAAGATTTACATTTATCACATGCACTTCTATTGGCTCTTCATGTTGATAATAAATCTACTTGTCTTTTGGCCGAAAATCCTTGTTACCACAGTCAAACAAAGCACATCGAAATCGACATTCATTTTACTCGACATCATGAGGAATCTAGTTTTGGCAAGCTGTCTCACAGCTTGTTGACATCATGACAAAAGCCCTCTCTAAGTCACAATTGCATCTTGTTTAGTCCAAGTTGTGACTTTTAGAGTCTCCAAGGGAACGAGGGTTTAAATTATTATATGGTAGTTTAGTTATGTAAAATACTTTTAATTATTTTAGATCATGTGACTAGCACATGATAGGTATAGTTTTACAGCTATAAATATTGTTCCATATCTTTCAGTTAATAATAATAGAATCATATCATTTATCTTAGTCTCTTTATCTACTTCTTCATATTACATCAAACTCACCACTATAGCATTCATGAAGTTCGATCTCCATCAGATAAGGCTTAGTTTTTCATATAATAATAATAATAATAATAATGATAAAAGAAAAACTAATTCACCAGGGAAAAAAAAGTGGTATCAGCCCTTGGTTCCTCCAGTAAAAGGTAACACATTGAAATCCTTCTTTTTACTCACCGAAGAAAAGTGGTGGAACACTGGTTTTTTATTTTTATTTTTATTTTTTCTTCATCTATTTATAGCTAAGGAGAGATCAGTGGAAGTAGTGAATTGTTGAATTTGGTGTTACATGCATTGGTGTATCATCCAATACAAGCAAGAAGTATTGCCACCACTAATATCCTTCCTCAGGATAAAGCCGTTTATTGAGCGAATATCCGTTCGTCTATTGGCCTCTGTATTACCATTAATAATCGTTCCTTTTCTCCTTCCTTCTTTTTATCATACATACATATATTTATATACACATTGTCCTAAGACTTAAGCAGAAAAGTAAATAAAGATTAAGGATTAAAAATATATATTTTTTTTTTCAAATTCAATTACTGTTATTCATTTGTGGTAAAAATGAATGAATAAATTGGAATAATGGTAAATTAAGTATTTGTACTTTTAGTATTAGATAATTTAGTGTTTATCTTTAGATTTTAACAAATTAGTACTTAGACTTTTATAAAGTATATGCAATTCGATATTTCTATTAAATAATATTTGACTGGCGTATATTTTGATGATTGAACAATAGCAAAAGAAGTAACTATACTTTCAATAGTGCAGCATCTTTAGATTTTACTATTTTTTGGTTCAATTTCTGTCATTATCTCATCATCAAAATAAACATCTGTCTTATATTATTTAACGTACACCCTAAATTGCATATATCTTAAAAGCAAAAGTACTAATTTTTAAAAATCTATAAACCAGATGGTAAATAAATTGTCAACCTGCCATTATCCCGAACAAACTCAATAAATGTTTTTCCTTTATCACCAATCACCTTTCCGAACAACTACGGGATACCATTAGCTGTTTTGTTTCTACTTTCTTAACATCTAAGAAATAAACATTTTCTTCTTTTCAGATTTTAAAACATGAAAAAAAAGAAAAAAGTCCTTTTGTAATTGTAGTTTAACTCTCCTATTTAACTTATTGTGGTTTATAGAAAAAAATTAATGCGTTTTATTAAAGTGGATTAGCATGTATTTTCAATTTTGTATTTCTAATGGCATCTATTTAATGCAAATATGTATTCCATGTTCATCTACTAATGTCCACTAGGCTTTCATACAGTTTTTCCTTGATTATTAATGTCTTAGGAATCCAAATACTATTTGGCCAGAAAAAAAAAAAAAAAAGAGAGAGAATCGAAATACTATAAGGAAACATATTCTCAAATATTTTCATTTTATACAATCTTATATGGTATATATTTATTTAATTATTTATTACTATTTTTGTGTACTTGTTGCACGGATATAATGTCTGCTTATGTGATTTCATAATATTATCACACTGCAATTGTCGAAATTGATGAACAAGTTTATGTTAAAAATGTTTTATGGAATTATGATGAAGGAAGGATCAGGATATTGTTTTTAAAAAATAAATCCTTCAAGTTCGTCTCCTTAAAAAGCTTTAAGAGTACTTCATCTATCGTGTTTTTTTATTTAGAATTTTAAATTACCTTGTAATAATAGGAGGAAAGCACAAATTATTGATTAAAAAATATGAGATGTTTAAAATTGTGAATTGAAATTATAAAATTAAATAATACTAAAATTATGAGTTTTAGACGTGATAAGAGTATTAGAACTTTGAAAGAAAATGGAAAAAAGATTTCCAATTCTAGATCCCTATACGTGCAAGAAAATATCTCCAAGGTAACAAAAGTGATTGAGGAATAAGGGGGGAAAGAAACAGAAACAAACTCCCCAAACGGTATTTGGATCGTTGAGATATGATACATAATGAAATCTTACCTTCAATTTATGAATTTAGTATGAGTTGACATCAAAAGCTAAAGGTACATTTTTTTTTTTTTTTTTGGATAGAAAAAATTTTGTGATGGCTTCGACTTCGGTCACCATCACAGAAAACCATAGCTACCCTTCACCATTTTTTGCAGTAGAGAACTCCAGGCAATACTATACCCTAATTTGGATAGAGTAGATAACCTACCAACAACGTCCTAATACTGTAATGACCAATACCATGACCTCAGGTACAAAGAAGACACATTTGTCTCAAGTAAAGTATTTTGGGGTTTTTTATAAAGAAAATATTTTAGGTTTTTTAATAAAATATTATATATATTTATCTTTCTCCATTATGAACACAGTGGAAATATTATATATAATTGAACTCAAATACAAAATGATGACATAAATGACTCGTATAAATATATAAAATAATAAAAGGCTTAGTATTGAATATAATGGTTTCGAATGCTTTAGTAGTAATAACAATAATAATAATGGAAAACTAATTTATAATGAAATTAAAATATCAAATGAAAATGTAAACAAGTGGCCGAGCACATTGGTTTTTTATCTTGCTCTCCTTCTCTTTATAATTAAAGAGATGTAAGAAGGAGTAGTATATAACCCGGTGAATTTGGTGTTCGTTGATGCCATCCAATAAAAACCAGGAACCTTTTCCCCTTCCTTTTTTATAATACAAGCAATTTAGAGGTGAGCGTACAAGTCGGGTAAGACCATTGGTTAAAGGAACCAGGCTAATTTGATCCGCTTTTAAACTGGTTAGATTTTTGGCTTGGCTCAATTTAAACCGTCAATCGAAATGATTTTTTTATTTTTTATGTTAATTTGTGTAAAAATTGAAATATTTAAATATTTTAAGGTTTTATATATATATATATATATTAACAATTAATTTTATCACTATTTTAATTTCTTATATATTAAAACAAGCTTTTTAAATAATTTATTGGATATCATATTATATTTAAATCAATAAATATATACTTAAAAGAATGTTATGATGCATTAGTGTGGTGTATTAATCCATCCTTCTCAATGACATCATAAATACTTTTTACCAGTAAATGTTATCGGTTTAATTTTGTTCTTAAACTTTTTCTTTTTTTTCAACGTTAAATAGGACAAGCCAATTTGGCTCACTTTTAAACAGAATGAAAGAAATTGTTGCAACCCTTTTTTAAAGTGATTAAATAGGCCAGCCTATACATATGCAAGGTTCGATTTTGAACCAAGAACCAGAACCATTACCAGTAGTTCTAAAATTGAAACTGGACAGTTGGAACAGTTCTAAAACAGGAACTAGACCGTTGGAACGGTTCTGGAGCAGGTTGTGAAACCATCAGTTCCACGATTCTTGGCCGGATCCAACAGAGAAAAGGAAAAAACAAAAAAGGAGGGGAAAAAAAAGCAGTAGGCTCGTTGCATTCAAAGGAGAGGGGGAAGGGATAATGCTACTGCAATTTTGGATCTTCGAGGTCCTTTTCATGAAGGCATGAGGGAGGAAGGAGGAGGGGGAGTACCTCGTCTAGTAAGCCTTTTGTCCATCAATCTTTATTTCGCATATCTCGTTACAATGCCATATACTTCTGTGTTGTGATTGCTCTGGAAGACGGGAAACCAAATGAGCACAAGGAAATTTATGTTCTTTTCGCTTCATCTGTCTAAAGTGATATCTTTGATAAATAAATGTTGCCATGTAGGGCAGCTTTTTCTTTGTTTGTTTTGCTTTTCTTATATATACATGCAGGGTAGCTTATGAGTTGTGGAAGTTGGAACACTGAGAGATTCAATAAAGCCATTGTAATTTTTAGAAAAAAGAAAAATTGCTAGTTCTCTGGTTCCAGAACTGGCCTATCCAGTTCCTGTCCTAATTCCCCATTTTCCAAAGTCAGAATCGGTGCACATGGTTAGGTCAGCCCATGAGCCACGGTTCATTTGTCTAGCTCTATAAACATATATGTATGTATTATATATAATGGCCTAATTTTATAAGAACTTGAAAACATTAAGATTTAAATTAAAAAAAATGTTGACTTAATATATAATAGAAAAGTAGATAAATGCTAAGGATTTAAAGAATTTTTTTTCCTTCAACAAGCTAGGGGATTCTATTAAGCGTTCCATTCCTGACCTTGAGGAAATAAATATCTTCTTCTTTTTAGATTTTAAAATATGAGAAAGTCCATTTGTAATTATAGTGTAACTCTCCTATTTATGGTCAGTTCACTATCTCTAATGTGTCATGCCCCTGAGGATACCTAAAACATGATATATCACATGAATCTAAATTGAGGTTCATGAATATCCCTTTGACTACCTTACGAGCCTTCAAAGTAATTCATGTAGACAGCACGGATGAAGTTCCAACAGAGAGTGACCCCCACATACATGATTCGGTTGTATAGATTAAGAGGATAAATGCACACACATCTGTGACTACATCAATAATACTACTAGGTTATTACATTTCCAAATCATAATGACAACATAATATTTAAACAGTAGCTAAATATATATATATATATATATATAATAAGATTGTATTGATCTTGATTATAGTTAACTCCTTCCCACTCCTTAGATGACCCCTTTTTATTGACTTTGGCACCATACCAAGACAAAACTGCGGGTCGACACCAGCCATGGGTTAACCTGAAACAAGAGCTGTTGGTGGGTAAGCGAACACGGCTTAGTGAGATAATCAAACTAATACACACGCATGACCAATTTACAAACAAGTTTATTAGTCAAATATATGCAATGCAACAATCACACATAACAAGCTTAGATGATTGGAATCCAAACAGGATATAGATTTACGCCCTTCCATCAGGGTTTCAGAGCATGTACCCACCAATGACACAGGATAATCTCAAAATATCAATTAAGAATCGTTAAATTATTTGGCCATATCTATTAAAAGGCCATTTCACTAACTTGATATTTTAGATTCTTCCTAAAGTATTCCACTTTCACGAGGCTTGATACCACAGAAGGTGCTCCTTGCTTTACCAATTAGTTTTTGCGAAAGCAAATAGCCTACTAGGAACTCTAGGCTAACCACTTTTCTTTATTAGTTACCCAAAAGTTTATATAGACTCAAAAAGTAATACGTACCTTTGGTGGTATAATGATGCAATCATGTAATTGTGCAATGCATGGTAGGTTAATCCATTATCCTTCCATTATTAAGATTAATTTCAAGGTGACCACCTAATCTTCCAAACAATCATCATATTCTCATACAAAATTTTCATTCAGCAATTGTTTCACTTCTATTTAAGTAATTTGGCAATTATTCACTCATCAAACAACAAGCAATACCCACTCCCCATACATAATTTTGCCATTTTAATATAGTTAAATAAATGCGCTACTCTACAAACACATGCAATGTGTGCAATCAGAGTTACTCATCTGTCCATGATATCAGATATAATTGTAGTAATCATCTGGAAAGTCTGAAAGCGTATCTAATTCACCTATAATAAAAGATAACGACCATATATTAAAAGAATGACAATCGAGTTGTGAATTCCTAAGTGTCTAAGTGGCTTATTTCATACTTATTGGTCATGGGCTTATCTAAAGTTTAACATTTATAAGTTTATTTATAGGCATAAAAGTTCCACATTACCTTGAGAACTAATTTAGTTGTAATATCCTAGTTTGATCATTTTAGACTCGATTTAAGTTCTAATTGTACTTATAAGAAGATATTTGAAATTCTACTTAGTCACTACTTGATGTTATTTACTAATATCATCTTAATTTATTTATCTATATATTCATAAATTTTATCTAGTTATTAATTTATTACATTATATATTTGTTATTTATTTTATCTTACTTTATTTTATTTTATCTTCCGGTTTTGATTATGTTTCGTTTTTCTTTTTCTTTCTTTTTTTTTTTCCGTCTTTCCTTTTCCTTTTTATTCTATTTTATTCTTTCCTTTTTTTTTCTTTTTCTTTCTTTATTTTAGTTTTTCCTTTTTTTCTGTTTTCTATTTTTATCACTATATATATAATATACATATATTACGTTCACGTAGGTACGACTCATATATACACGTATGTATTCAGCTCCTATGTATATACGTATTATATATATTTATTTATTTATTTTAATATTTTTTCCGTTTTTCTCTATTTCTCCCTTTATTTTATTTTATTTTATTTCCGTTTTTCTTTTTCTCTTTTTTTTATTATTTCCGTTTTTCTCTTTTTTTCTCTCTCTCATATATGTACCTTCACGTCCCTCTATGTTGTTTTGTTGTTGTTGCTATTATTATTATTATTATGTTTTTGGCGACATTTATATTATACGTATCACGCACACACACCCACATCTATCTCTCAGCATATATATGTTTGTGTGTGTGTGTGTATATATATTTCACGCACACACACACAAGCTCTCCTCCTCATCTCTTATACACACAAACATATATAATGTATATTCACGTGCATACACTCACATCCATCTCCTTGTATTCATATATATATATATATATATATTTCCTAAGGCTCCTATGGATGTCTTTCTAGGATGGTATTTACTTACCTTGCTTAGTTGATGATGGTGGAAAAGTGTTGGCTGTCACGTGAACGGAGGAAGAAGAATGACATGATCCTTGTCTTGTGTTGGTTTGTTGGGATCCATTCATTGGGTTCTCCACGTGAATGAGAGGAAGAAGAAGATGGTGATGTTAAGTATGGGTTTGTTGCCTCATTTGGAGTTCTGGTGGTTTAAAGGGACTTAAGTCTTATATGCACAAAAGGAAAAAAGAAAAGAAGATGGAGCAAGCAAGTCTATCTAACATCTTAATGGAACCTTCCATAGATAAGCTCATGAAGACACGTGTTTCTGTTTTGTGAGTGAAAAAATACACTAGTTCTTGTACTTGTTTCGGTGTGGATACGGCAAAGAAGTCTTCACTGCAAGGGAATAATCACTCTTGGATAGGTAATAGTCTTGTCTCATAAAGCCTAGAGGTTGACAAATTAATTCGTCAAGAGCTACGGTTCAGAGAGAAAAGGGAGAAACAAAAAGAAAAGTTTGAGTGGTGTAACTTTGACTGGTATGTTATAAGACGAACAATGGCAAGAACGAAAAAAATGATATAGCACACACAAGATTTACGTGGAAAGCTCAAATCGGAAAAAACTATGGGCAGAAGAGAGAGAATTCACTATATGTCTAAAATGGAGTACAAAAGAGAGAGAGTAACAAAATACAAATAAAAACTCTCTCATTTTCTCTCCTCATACAAACCCTAACAAAACACATATTTATATGCATATACAGCTAGCCGCAATAGAGGCCAAAATTGTCTTTTAAATGTATAATGAATGAATAATAAATGTATAATCAAATATTCATTCCTTATACAAATAGCAAAATTATGACTCTTAAATGTATAATGAATGAATAATAATTGTATAGTCAAATATTTATTCTTTACACAAATGCCAAAATTATGACTCTTAAATGTATAATGAACAAATAATAAATGTATAATCAAATATTCATTCATTATACATTTGACTACGAAAAACGACTACTGGAAATAAGTCACAAACTCCAACAATCTCCACCTTGACATGGATTCAGGAGCTTTGACACAAAAATAAAATATTCTTTGCCTCTTCCATAAAACCCATGAAAGGGCTCAATCGACACAGAACATTCTCCACCTCTTCCAAGTAAATCTGGTGCTGCGATCCAAGAACGGAATATCAAACTTAACAGTTGCCATTATAGCGAAAAACAAAACCAAAATCTTGGCTCTGATACCACTTGTTATAAGACGAACAATGGCAACAACGAAAAAATTGATAAAGCACACACAAGATTTACGTGGAAAACCCAAATCGGGAAAAACCACGGGCAAAAGAGAGAGAATTCACTATATGTCAAAAATGGAGTACAAAAGAGAGAGTAATAAAATACAAATCAAAACTCTCTCATTTTCTCACTCTCATACAAACCTAACAAAACACATATTTATATGTGTATATAGCTAACCGCAATAAAGGCAAAAATTATGTCTCTTAAATGTACACTACAACAAAATAAGCCTTTGATCATGTCTAATAAACATGGCTAACGTAGCAAAAGAGTTTTGGTCACATTTTTTTACATGTAGCCTATAAGCGTTGCCAAAGGTCCATCACAGATTTGATAGGTAATGTTAAAAATTTAAACATCACTGATATAAATTTGGCAACCAAATACACATTATTGGGCCACGCTTAAACATGGCCAACTATCATGTATAGGTCACACTTATGTGTGGCTAAATATGATTAATCCCCATCCCGCCAAATATAAAAGGAGGGAAATTTATGATCGGCGACGTTTACACGTGGGTAAATATTTTTACTAGTAACGTGTACACGTAAGTAAATTACTAAATTGGCGATGTTTAACCGTGACCATATAGAGGTTAAATAAGCTTTATATATGTTTGTTAGACAAAAATGGCGATTTATAAACATAGCAAATGTCCTAGTTCCTGCAATTTAAACGTCGCTATTCAAATACATTGGCGACGTTTACACGTGACTATTCTTATTGAGAAGAAAGGGGCATTAATTTAACTCGGTTTGATTTACCAATATATACTTATTTATTGTATATTATATGCACAATTAGTAGTGTACACCTATTTGATGATAATATAATTTATACCTGCTATTACTTCTGCACATGAAATTTATGTGAGTAAATATCACTAATATATTTTGGAGCATACAATGTGCTCGACATTGTAATAAGATCTAATAACACAAAAATTACTTAAAGATCACCATGACCATCCTTTCAGTAAAAAAAAAAAAGAAAAGAAAAAACTGAACAACATTATTGAGTGTCCTTAGAAGAAACATAATTACAAACTCCAAATGATATCAAAATGAGCATATGATCACATTTTATCACATCAATTTGACCCATTCATGCTAGTTGGTTCAGCCAAAAAACAAAAAAAAAAAAACCGAGTCTTTAATTTTCTTCATCACTATTGTCGCCTTCTTCTCCAAGAGATCGATTTGGCAAAAGATCTCATGCACTTGTAGAATGATCTCCACTTGGATTTGCTGTCACACAATATGTAGATGTAATTATTGAATGATTAGAAAAATTGAATGGCAACATATGTTTCTGGATATTTCTGACAATAAATAATTAACCTTAGATAACAATTACTTCACCTGGTAAATGATGTTCACCTTAAAGAATTGACCTTCTATTAAGTCACCATCCATTGCAGCCAATGTGAACAACACCTAAATGAAAAATATAGTAAATGAAAACTAACCACCCAAAAGCAACATCCTCTAATTTGTAAAAGCATGAACAAAACAATCAAATAGAATCACAGACAAAGGGAAATGCTTTTTCACATCAAAATGTTATTTAAGCTTAAATCTAAATAATAAGGGAAAGCCTTTATTTCATCACACCATGCATGCAAGATAGATGTGCTTTTCAACCAACTATTATTAGATGAAAAATTATTAAAGTGAAAAATTTATTCAATTTATGTGTATAGAAATTGAGATATATAGGAAATTGTTTGAGAATAGACTTTGTGAATCCAAGAAAGAAAGCTTATCTCCATAAAATATTCTTTTATAGCTTTGATATTCGGATCTATATTGCATAAAAGACAGTCCATATATATTCTCTTGTCTCCTACATTAACAATTTATTATAAGGATGTTGACTTAGATGCCATCTCCAGTAACATAAACTGTAAGTGCTGCTTCACTATAGAGAGGTTTGTCCTGATTTAGCTTATAGCTTATAAAAAATAGGCAACAAATGCATTGCCAAGGACATGTCCTAGATGGACATGGACCTCTATGATGATATAAATGACATGTATAATAAACACAATCAAACCAAGTTCTAAAAAAAAAAACAATCACTATTGAAGCATCATTCTATCACTCTCCCTTGCCTCTTTCTTTCATTGTAATATTACCATCTCTTTGTAGCTGGAGAAGCTGACTCCAGCAATAAAATTTAAAATCCAATTTAAGCGATAGCATGATTATTAACAGCAAAGAAACATAGGAAGATAATCTTACTATGATTCATAATCCTCTTTCAAACCATTTAACAGGGTCAAACTCTATGCAGGACATTCCATAATCATTATAAACACAAATACCCAACTATATTTGCATGCATAAAATATCTATGCACAAGATAGGTAAATGCATCAGTGGATATTGGCCATATACATATGCACATTTGCTGCAAAAAAAGTCAATTGCAGCACGGAAGCTGGTTCTTTTACTTCCTATAGCATGCAATACTACACAAAAGCCTACATCTATCTACTTAGAAGATTCTATGAAACACAGTAAGATACTTAATAGAAAACAGACATAAACAACCAAATGCAACGCGAAAGGAAAACCAAATTCATAACCCAAGTGACCAAAATCTTACATATCGGTGGAACATATCCATAGCCTTATCCACTTCCTCAACATACTCAAAGTGACAAACCCAAACCCCCTAGCTTGATTGTTCACATATTTGAATTCAATCACACTGTTAAGTACCTCTTGTAAACCTCTATGTCAATGCTATTTTAGTGCAAAATACGCAACATAATGATGGATTGCCAATTAAGACCTATTAAATTACAATAAAGGGTTAGAAATATTCTTACGAAATTATTTGAGAGGAAACCCAACGGAAAGGGAGATTAGAAATATTTAGTACTAATAAGATAGTTCCAGCAAACGTCTATAAAAATTACTTCCTTTAACATGATTCAACATAGCAAATTTACTGCAATACTTGATTGAATAACAAAGCCAATCTTTAGTAGAAATAAAATAAGTGCCGTAGAAGCAATATTCTGAAGATTGTGAAAGCTAACCTTGACATAAATCAACCACTCGACAATCTATAATTGCATGATAAGGTGAAACACTTATAAGACTGTCAATGACCATGATGTGATTTGATTTCCATTATCCATCACAATTTGAATTAAACAAAAGCAATAAGAACAGATTTAAAGCGAATAAATAACAATGCAGACATCCATACTAATTAGAAGAGGACAAAGGTTAATCTAATAAATTTGATGGCAATTTTTTCAAAAACGACTCTTTTTTTGCCTGAGCTGGTATAATAAGGTTCACTTAGTATCTATTGTTAACAAACAAGCAATTATACATATCAATCTAGTCAAGGAAATGTCTAGGTAATGCAAATAACTCAGTGAGGCCACCATAAAATCAAACATCTATGAGCAAAAGAATACTATCATGAACCTAAAAAACTTCTTTTTTTATCTTTTTTTTCCTTTCCCTTTTTGAATGATTGAGGAGCCTAAAAACATGCTAGCAACAAACTGAAAGTTCCTACTATAGTATTCTTTGAACATTACAAGGCTTCAACCAACCTAACTTGTTGCAGCATTGACCAGTAGCTTCTCCATTCATTAAATCCATTGAATAGCAGACTAGAATATAATCGATCAGCAGCCCCTCCATCGAGCAGCTGCTGGTGGAAGATAAATTGGCAAGCTACTAACACCTTTTCAAGACTGAGAAGGGGATATTGATTATGATGTTAAGCTAGCTAGCATCTAGCCTTAAAAATTTAATCTAATTACTATATACATATATACTAGTGGATCATAAACTAGCAATGCATGTTTGAAAAAATAACTATGGAAAATGGCTTGGATACCTTTAAAGAAATTCTCCACATCTTCCAAACCAAGCATGGAGAAGGAAAAGTAACAGGAATCATAAAATCTTTTAAATTTAGCTAACTTGGATTCACTTTTACAAAAATTTACCAATTTGTCAAATGTGTTACATTATACTTACAATACATGCTTGAAAATTTGTTTACAAATATAAAATGCCATATAGTGAATAAAAACAGAAGCACACTAATTGTTATAAAAATTCATAGTCATCATTAAAAAAAAACAAAAGATTTTTTTGTAGATAAATTCATCTCGCAAGCCTACCAATGCTTTACCTATATGGATCACATATATGCAATATTATTGAAAAAGCAAGGTAGCATACAAAAGAAAAATATTGGCTTTGATATAGAACAATAGATTGAAGTTACAATAAAAACAATAGAGATCTATACCCTTATTTCTATAATCAAGTACATGAGCTAGCCCCTAAAAAAAAAAGGTATGAAAAAACTTTTAGAGTAATCTCATATTTTCCTATGATGCTAAACAGTGAATCCCTACACAACACCTAATACAATACTATCAAAGATCAACCAATATACAACAAAACACCAAAAAGACTGTTGTAATCGTCACATAAGTCATTCGGTTAATAATTTGTTAGCAATACAATTTAAGAGACAAAATAAATGATTTTTTGTTATATTTATGTATATGGTTATAGTGATCTTTTAGTAGATATTGTTAAGAAATCATTATCTTAACATCATCTATTAATTTTAGATGTTATTGGTCCAATGCCTAATTTAACTAGACCAGAGAGAAGAGATATATGAGCAAGCCATTACAATGATTAAATGAAAGGATTCTGTGGCCTCCAGCTAAATGTCATCATGCCAACAGAACAACGACGTGAAGCATAATGTACAAATACAACAAAGACAACTTTTAAAGCATATGAACAAAAAACTGAAAGCAGGCAACCCTACATATTTTTCATAGGATCCAAAAGCAAGAAAACACAGATTGAGAAGGAGTCAATCACCAGCAAGGTCATCAATGCTCCAACACATCATAATTGACATTGAATCCTCAATTGACAAATGAAAGTGCCCAACCAATTGATAAACCATGTCTTAAAGCCATAATTATGGAAATTTTAATTATTTACAATTTCACAACTTCTACAAGAAAAAAAAAAAGACTAGTTTTGGCAAATTCTATCAGCTTCTTTGAAAGATCATAGAATAACTAACCATATAAAGTCGATATGTATCCATTTCTTGGCTAATACAATTTACAAAACTTTGAGCTGCATAGTAAATCCATCGGTTAGCACATTTGAAGAACTCTGAAGTTTACATTTTATTCAAGGAATCTACAGGCATTGTACCATGGAAGGAAAACATCTTTGACTTGATAACAAAATAAAACAAATAGCTATCATAAATAATAACTTAAACAATTTATTGTTTGCACAAAATATTATATGCATGGGAGTTCATAACTAACAGAATCCCCATCAGAACTTAAAAGCATGACAAAACAAAATTAGAAAAGAGAAATAATGAGTGTTTAACGTAAAGTAGCAGAACACACAACTAGAGAAATAATGAGGTACAAACATAATGCATCCTATAGATCAAATAAAACAAATCTATCTCAAGTGAGAACAATTTTTTGCAAAACCTACAGTTATGTGAACTCTAGTGGAATACTAAAAAGAAAGAAGACAGAGGGAAAAAGGAAAGAATTATGAGTAAAATGTAATAACTCATAATGCCATAATTATTTATAACTTACATAGGTGACCAATAGTTCTTTGAGCTTTTGCTCATCTTCTTTTCGTCCTTAACCAAGAGTAGACCATCACAGACAAGATTCCGAAAGCTGGCTTCCTAAATGGTGCAATAGGCAAAACTATCAATCATAAAACCTGAAACATTCCTACTTGATTAGTTTTTTTAGGTAAGGTGAGATATTTTGCATTTTATAATAACAAAAGTACAAAAAAAGGGATGCACACATGATGCCTACAAGATCAACTAAGACATTAAAGACCAAACTTGATTAGTATAGAGACACATCAATTGGAAATTAGAATTAAATAAGAAAGCTGAAAGAGATCCAGCTACGAATTATAAAGAGCAAGTAATGCTTGAACGATTGCATCCAGTCCAAAAGCATGAAATCTAAAACCAAAAAATAGCATGTAAAAAAGGTATTCAAGGCCAACACCACCGGTCCCATGGCAACAAAATTTCCAAGAAAATTTCTATCAAAGAGATCGACGTTTTCAAAAGGATAATGAAGATAAGCATAAGGCATGGAGCCACTCTAAACCAAAATTCCAAAACTTGCAAATATACTAGAATCAATAATAAGAATCAACAAAATGCTTATAGGATGGCGAGATAAGCCAAATGCATGCGCAGAAATTTTTGTAACTCTATGAGCACAAATCCATGGATTCCGTTGTGATAGAGAAATTATAATTAACCATCAAATTTTTCGTATTATAAAGTTTTCCCTTCCTAACTACTTCATGGGATGAAGCACCTAATGAAACATTTTGTTAATGAAAGTTTCTATTCTAAGGTTGGACCTCGAACAAAGCTTATTAGCCTCATAGGCTATTTATGAGTTGAAAACTCAAGAACTCCTGAATCTTTAAGCCAAAAGAGGCAAAGCAGTGAACAAACACTTAAGATTAAGAAGTTTCACAATACATTAATCAAACACCTATATCCTACTAGGTTACTAACCATAAATCACACACAAAAATACAGTGGACCCAAGATAAAATTGAGTAGTTGAACTCTTACCATGATTAGTTAAACCTTGGAAATCAAAATTCCATTACTTTGCATACCAATTATATAGATCATTAATCAATTTAGTCTACAACATTAACAAACAATAATCATAGAAGAGCAAATGACATTGCCCCATCACCAAAAAAGAATACAAAGTAGTCCCATTTTCCTATCTCAAATGTATTTTCACTTATCGTAATAAACACTAATCATGGAATAAATAATATTTCACCTAATCATCGAAAGTTGCTGAGTGGGTGTTTCAATGCACAACAAGTTTACTAATTGACATAAAACATATTACTTTCATTAACTTGTTTTTCTAAGGGATTAGAAGCATACACATCTTCTTACCTACCTCTCACTCCATAAGGGAATCTGAGACGAAACCATTGAGTACCCTGCAGCATCTTCGGCATCGCTCTTTAAATCTCTTATCCCCATACACGACATTCGTCATGAGTTTCAAACCTCTAAACCTAATCAAAAAGCACCTAAAAATCAACACAATACTATCCAAATACAGAATCAAAATTAGCACAACATAAACATTCACTAGATTCTGCAATGGAGGAGCCAAATAATCAGCCTTAGTCTCAAGCCACCAAGCATAAACAAGTCTTAAGATTCTGCAATGGAGGAGCCAATCCCACATGAGGTGCCCTAAAATGCCATTCTTCATAGTAGGTGACCAAATCAAATATTAACATGACTATAATGATGATCAAGAACTTAATGATATGATAGAGCTTCCATCTCAGTGAATCAACCAGGGAAGTCACAATCCGACGATTAGTGATGTAGGATAGAGAAACAGAGTGATGAGAGAGGCGAGAGAAAAAGCCAGGTGGTGTAATGTGTGTATGAGATAACAAAAGCCTTAATTTTTCCTTGTTTGGTTTCACGTTTTGGAAAACAGGAAAGTGCGAAAAGTGACAAACTAAATTTTTGCGGGGAGTAAACTTGATTTTGTGAGGGAAATACTAATACAAGGGGCTTGTTTTCATTTTTTTTTTCCTTTTTTCCCCCTTTATTTACCGTATAAACATTATCAATATAACCCTCATAAACAGTATATACCAATATTCAACAGGAAAAAAAAAAAAAAAGAAAAAGAATACGATATACCAATAATGAATTGCCACATAGATTTGTGTGACAAATAAGTTCTTCTAATTTCCTTTTATAATTGTAAGAATTCTTTTTTTCTCATAAAATAATTCCTTACAAATTCCAATTTTTGTTCTATTAGTGAATTATTAAATAAAAATTGGTAATTTAATATAATGAAAAAGTGACAAATCAAACGAATATCCAATATAAGATAAAATTGTTTTATAAACGTTACTAACGATAAACAATATCCGATGTTTAATAACATATCTAAGTTATAAAAGATAGGCGACATTTGCAATATTTGCAAACATTACCCAATATCAAAATTCATGTAGTGGTATAATCAATGAATAATAAATATATAGTCTAATATTCATTCATTATACAAATACCAAAATTATGACTCTCAAATGTATAATGAATGAATAATAAATCTATAGTCAAATATTCATTCATTATACAAATACTAAAATTATGACTCTTAAATATATAATGAATGAATAATAAATGTATAATCAAATATTCATTCATTATACATTTGACTACGAAAAACGGCTACTGAAAAGGGGTCACAAACTCCAACATGGTAGTTAATGGAAATTTTATACGAGTTAATTTACCATTTTGATTAATCTATACGGTTTTATGCTTACGTGATTGAGTATCAGTAAAATTTTCATCACTATGTCTAATATTATTTATTATCATCATTTATATAAATTTAAAATTAAATTTTGGTAATATTTTTATATTTTAATTACAATATAAAATCCTGTCGAATTTAATTTATATTATTTGATTTATCTCTAGGTTATTGTTTGCTAACTGATAACCCATAACAATGAATTAATTTAATTCGGTGCAAGAGTTAATTTTATTTACTAACAATTTTGGGAAAAATAAATTTTTTGGGGTTTTACATAATACACACAAATGTTTGAGGCCTTCCTTTAATCATATCAACTGGACTAATCTCATATGGAGAGGTAGAAGAGTACCCAAACATAATTTCATCCTCTGGCTTGTACTGAGAAGAAGACTGAAAACCAGGAACAAGACTTAAAAAATGGGAAAGCATTGATGATGATAGCTACATTTTCTGCAATAATGGAACAGAAACGATCGATCATTGTTTTTATAACTGTGGGGTTATTCGACAAGTATGGAGAATTCTTCTTTCTACTTGTGCTATTCATACCAACATTCAAAATTTTAGAAGATTAATCAGTTGGTTTAGAAATAAAGCTAAAGAAAGAGTAAACTAGCTGGGATAAGAAGACTAATGTTAAATGGAGCTGTTTATCACATTTAGAAAGCTAGAAATTTGAAGATCTTCAAGAATGAAAATATTAATATTAACCGTATAGTCCATACTATCTGTCAGGATGTTTATTTGAAATTTCTTACTTGTAAAAAGGATCAAAATGTGAATACAGTAGTTAAAAATATAAGATCTCTGTAAGTAATAGTTTTGGGAAGGTTCTTTAGTTTTGTTTTCTACTTGTTTTTCAGGGTGTGTTTTCTCCCCTAGGTTGTATATGTTTATTATTAGTATATCTCTTTTTGGCGTTTTTACCAAAAAAAAAATCTCCTATTTAACTTATTGTGTTTCATAGAAACATATGAATATGTTATATAATAAATAAACAGATTTATATGTTATAAGGTACTTTTGCATTTGTTTTTATTATTTAACTTACACCTACTATTTATTGTTAGAAATTTCATAATTAAGTTTTTTTTTCCAAAAAATTTAGATAAATTAATGTAATATGAACATATCCATCTCAAAAATCAGGTAAGATTAGGAAGACAAAAATCTTAAAATAGTATTTAGATTGTTAAGATATGAGGCTAAGAGGTTATATAGTCTATAGACTTCTCATTTTTCTCACTCCTTAACATAAAAGTATAAGTTTAAATATAAGATTTTATTTAATGGAGAAAAATACTAATAAGATTGTATTTATTTCTTTCATAAAATCCTACCTTCAATTTATGAATTCAATATAACATAAAACTGAAATTTGAAATTGACTGCAGCATGGGTCATAACTAACCTGAACGCACTAGGTCATGGGTTCGATCGTGAGTGGCCCAAACCCAGCCTAACTAAGCATGGGTCAGGTCGAGCTAGTTCATGAGCCAATTTATGGGCCACTAAAAATGGCCATATTAGAATCCTTTTAAAAAATTTCCAATTAAAAAAAAAAAAAACAAATCCATGTCCTTCCTCCTCCTCTCCTCTCTCTCTCTCTCTCTCTCTCTCTCCTCTCTCTCTCCTCTCTCCCCCCCCCCCCCCCCCCCCACAAAAAAAAAAAAAAAAATCCCAACACATTATCCCAAATCATTCATTCATTGATTATTTTCTCTTTTTCTCACATGTTCCCAACACTTTTCTTTCTCTTGACTTTTTATCTCTCTTCTTCTTCTCTCTTCATCTATCCAACACCTTGTCACATACCTCACATCAACTTTTCTCCCTCTCTCACATTTTCTCAACACACCACTCTCTCTATCTCATTCTCTCTACTTTATGAAAACCTACCAAATGCTTACACAATTCATACACATAAGTTTTTCTTCTCTCTCATCATCATGTTATTTTAGTTTTCTTTTTTTAAGAACTTCGCCGACCCAAGCCGACCTAGCGAGGTGGCAAGTTGGCATAGGGGACTCAGCCCTGGTTTAGGAAACCACCAAATTGGTATATGGGTCATGACTTATATGGTCAGGCTGGACTGACGAATATAACCTACCTATGTTAGGTTGGGCTGCTTTACGGATCCAATCTAACCCATGTTGAGGTTTAAATTAAAAGCATGATTCAAGTAAATTATTTTTAGAAATTTTTTTGACAAAAGTACATCTAAGGTTTTTAATATCTAAAAGAAAGATGTTGTCTTAACAAAATGTTCGCAATTCAAATAAAAATTATGAAAATATAAATGACTCATATAAAAATAAAATTATAAAAATACTTAAAGAGAAACATTAATTAAAAAAAGTTAAAATGTCAAATGACAAATTAAGTAAGGTTGAGACCTACTTAATATTATGGATTAGATAAATTATTGAAAATTTAATATGTGATACAAATACAATAAGTCTTTTGAAAAAACTACATTAAGTCTTTAAAATATATGCCATTATAATTCAACATCATTGCACTCCAACAAATATGCCTACACTACAAAAGAAAGAGGAAAACTATGTTGATCATCTTCTTCACAATTAGATTATCCAAACAATGTCTAGATAATGTTTCCTTCAAACTATGTCATCCACCGAGAGCAAATCCTCAATCCTGTGCTTATTCTTGAAGCACTATATGCTCTTACACTAAAGGCCATTTCAACAATTTGCTCGATAACTTCAGTTTCAACTCTACATTGTAATTAAGCAAAAAAAAGTAAAAAAACAAGTCAACAATAGAAAATTTAAGTTTACGATCAAAGGATATATGTGACCTAACCACTATAAATATAATGACAAATTAACCCCCACCCCACCCCACCCTACTATTAAAACAATAAGACTAAAAAAGAAAAAGAAAAGGAGGAGAAAACCCTTCTCCACAACACAAAAACCTATAAAGAGTTTTATGAGAGTGTCTATAACCATATAAACTCAATACAACACTTATTGATAACAAAAGATTAATCGGAAAAATATATACTAGCAAAAAATATGATGAATATCTTTAGATTCAAACATATCCCACAAATTCAAGGGGCAAAAAAGAAAAAGCAAAAGAAAGGAGAAGAAGCTTGTCTTGCCAATGCTTACTTTAGTTGATGATGAGAGCTTTAGGTCATAGGCTATGAATCTCCCTTTAAAGTAACTAATACCCCCTAATAAAAAATTGCATAATTAAGTGACTATAATGAATAGTCATAGGCCTAAATTCCAAAGTCATTAAACTTCAAGAAATAATTTAACTATTTGAATAGGAAGGACATTAAAGAAAAATACTCAAAACATAAACTTTGAATTTGAAACTCAACATTCTAGCACTATCTTTCATTAACCATCTCAAAACAATTGCTAATCATGACAATGAATGTAGTATAGAAGTAACCATGGTAAGATCTAAATGCTTAACCAATTTGCTTTGAACAAAGTCACGAGTGCTTCCTGAATCAACAAGCACTAAAACGAGCCTTTTATTGGTGAAATCGCGAAATCGAATAGTTTTAGGAACAAGGTGCTAGACAAAATGTAATAGCTAATAGTACAATCATCATGTAACTTAGCATGTCCCATCTCTTCATAAGAACTAGCATTATCATCTCCATTCATTTCCTCAACAAAAATCTAAATCAGACATCTTGACTAAAAACTTAGCCTTACATATATGATTTTTTATGACACTTTTCATCACAATTCAAACAAAGACCTTGCTCTTGTCTAGCAATCACCTCAACTTAAGTCAGCCTTCAAATGAGTACTATATTGGGTTTAGAAAGAGAAGAGGTAGGGGATGGATTGGTGGAAAAAGAGAAAGAAAGATTGAGGAAAAAGAGGGTTTGCTTAATTGTAAGGTAGATTTAGAGTTTTATGGAGTAGAAAGAGTAAGAAAGGGCATTATGCAAGTCAGCAAATTTATATTCATGCATCTTAGCCTACCAAATATCAAGGACAAGAGTATATGGTCTAGCAATTTGAACGTCTCGTCTAATATAGGGTTTGTGGACAAAAATGAAATAACTAAGAAGAAATATTTCAGAAAGGCCAATAGTTTGTTTAAAAAGGGACTTAAACTCCAACTAATATTCTCCTACACATTTGGTATGTACAAGTTTAGAAAGAATATATTATACATTTTTAAATTCAGCGTGGGAGCCTCCAATGATTTGAGAAAATCAAGCCATGTGATGAGTTGTTTATTAGTGTCCAACCATTCATATCAATGCAAAGCTTTGTCCTCCATTGCAAAAGATGTAAGCACTAATTGTTAGTCCTCAGAGACATTGTGAAAATTGAAAAACTTGTTCTATTTTCCAAATCCATTGTGAAGGATCCTCACCATCAAATTTAGGAATCCTCAATTTGATGTTTTTCAACAACTACTCAACCATAAAAGAATTGGAAGATGATGAACTATAATTAGAATGACCTCCTGCTAAATTATAATTATGGTTCAATTCCTCTCAACATTCAAAATTTTTTCTTGTAAAAATTGCGCCAAGGCATGAAAGTTAAGAGTTCAAAGATTGAACTTCGTATTGCACAACACCATTTGCTTTTAAAGAATTTTGCATTTGTAACTGCATTGCTTTCATGGTGTCGACCAAAGAATATACCTAATTCTACAACTTTGCATTCTCAACTTGAGATCTAGCGCTTGTAGTGATGGAGGACAAAGGCAAGAGCATCCAATGTTAATGGGTCTAGCGAAATTAAGGTCAGCCCACAAAGATTAAGCCAAATCCTCTACTATGGTTTTAAGTACATGCACGATTAAGAAACAAATGAACTTTTCCTTATCTCGGCAGCTTCCATTCAAATTTGCAATTAAGGTTTACAGGATGAGCTCCTCTCTTCTGTCTCTTTACTAATTATTCTAAGATTTCACATATTTATAATATGGTATTAATAAATCACTAATAATTTGTGTTATTATATGTGTTTGCACCGTAAGAATCAATGATCATGCTAATTGGAGCCCAGCTTGCTTCAGAAGCATCACAAGAGTATTTTGCAGGGGGTAAAGGCTTCTTTTTTGCATTCTGTTTTCGTGTATGTGTGTGTGTGTGTCATTTTACATTCATGCATTTTCCGCCTAAAAGTGGTTATAGGCCTCACAATTTGTTGCATTTGCTAGATTTCTACCAGGTTTGTTACAATTTGCATGTATAAATCTACTTTGTATTTCAACATGTGATAAAAGTCTTATGCCAAGCAAGTCTCCTTATAGCCCTCTTTCTAATAGATTCCAAGTTCCATTCCTTTACCTATATTAAAATGCACTTTTAAAAACTAGAATCTCAATTTTTTACAATCAACAATTTGATTCCACTATGAGAAGATAAAATCAAAATCGTGATTCTATTATGATTTCATTAATTATATAATTTAATTATGCTTCTATTCTATCACATATATATTATATATTTATTGTTAGGGATATTTTTAATAAACACACTTTACACATAATCCATTTTGATACTTTCAAATATAGAAAGGAATTTGTCATTTTGAAACTCATTCCTTTCCATTTGAAGCAAATTAGAAAAAAAAAAAAAATTTTAGTGTACTTTTAGTATTTTTAATATCTAAGAAATATCTAAAAAAAGTGTCCAGAATTCAAATAAAAATAATGAAAAAAGAATGACACATATGAGAATAATAAAAAAAATGAAATACTAATTAAAATAGTTAAAAAGTCAAATGAAAAGTAAGCAACGTTCTGGGTCTTCATATGGAGCTTCAGCTCTACGCAACCATGTAACGCATGATACGTGACTCATGACTTGCTCTCCTTCTCCCCATTCTCGGAAGAGGGACAGAAAGAGCGAGAGACATTGGAAATTCGGGAGAGGGCCTCGGTGTTTTACGCATCGACTTGTCATCCGATACAAGCGGGAAGTATTGACATCTCCGATATCCTCCCTCACCATATCGGAAAAATATAATCAAGGCTAGTATATGTCAGGTGTATTTGTGTAGCTTATAATTATACTTTGATACATATCAATATTTGCTGTTTGTATTTGTTGTTTTGTTATTGTTCCAGCAAATCGTGATTAAACATGAGGCAGTTTCAATGAGCAATATTTGTATTAAGTTATATAATTTACTTATATGTCGTATTATAATTGGTGGGACACAATTAAGGCACTAATTTTTTAACAGCAAACATTAATCCCTTTAATATAATAGTCAATAGATGGGTCCATATATAATTTTTTAAGTAATTACTGTTCATACAATGATGTGTTATTATATTGTTATAGTTATCCATCATGTATAAATTACAAGATAATGACATTTATGAGATTAATTCTTGTTCACCTATTAATTTGAATATATATATATATATATATATGCAAATGCAATTTAGACAAAATTAATTATCCAAATACAATCATTGTATCAATGTCTAAGATAAGATATCGAGTTTTTTTGTGTAGCATATTGTACAATTGATACACTAGTATATTGCTCGGCCAAGATGCGACACACAATTAGCCTAAATCATCGTATCGCATCTTAGTATGCGATACAAATGCAAAATTGTGTATCTCATAACCAAGATTCCATATAGTATGATATTGAGGTAATTATTTTTATCTAAATTATCTTTGTATAATTTTTTTTCCAAAGACGGTAAACACATCTTTCACCCAGACATTTATCGTGCTAAAAAGGAAAAATTGAATCCATACTGCAAAATTCACAGGTCAAATTTCTTAAAACCTTATGGAAGATAGAGAACATGCTCGAATGGGAAAGAGGAAGCTTTAGAAGTTCAAAGAACAGAGAAGAACGTACCCGTAGGAGAGAATTAGAATTAGTGGATAGGCTTGAAAGCTCCCATAAGAGATGTCATAGTGAGGAGGATGCAGATTTTCACCGCTCCATTTCTAAAGATGAACATCATCGTCTCGTTGCAGAGGGAAGTACGATGATGGTTTTAATGAGATAGGGCAACATTACATGGAAAGACCTCGATTCATATAATGTGTGTGTAACATATAAATAAAGTGGTGGGAAGTTTCCAAAGTAACTACTACTCATATATCCATATGTCAAAATATCATTAGTAGTTACATACCATATGTATGCTACACATGATATATAATATCCACTAAAGCTTTTCTCAGCTAACAAGTGTAAGCGGTTGGACTTTGGACGACCACCAACTCAGTTCAACCGGCAGTGTATAGTTATTACTTGCATTTTTCACTTTAAAGCCCAGACCCATGCAAAGTTTCTTTTGGAAGCAACAGTACGCTTGGTTAGACCCTACCCTTGGATATTTTGGATTTTGTTCTCTTTCTGTTGCTTTTGGTAACCATGAAGTAGCCTGCATTAACCTGGTGTTTGGTTAGCCATGTATTGGCAATTGTTCACTCCATTAAGAGGGTTGACTAACCTATATAACAAAAAATTAACTAATTTGCACTTCAAAATTCTTATTTTTGGACAATTCATTTAGGTTCTAAGAAAGACGATTATACAAGTCCATTGATTGTATTCTATCCATGTTGCCTCATCTTCCTTGTACAAGCGATGTCCAGTGACTTAGTGAAATGCCTCATCTTTCTTCACAATGCGAACAATAAATCATAACAATTATTGATATGTTAATGGTTGATTCTTATATCCATTCCAGTGTTTACGAACGAGCACTTTTGTATCATTTTCTCATATCTAAAGCACGCTGGATGGTTGACAAAATGTAGTCCATGGTTTAACAAACTAAAACTCCAAATACCAGTAAATTCTTGGATGCTCTTTGATTCCTCCAAACAATTATCAGGTAAGGATAAAAATCAACAGTATTTGTTCAAAAAAAAAATCATATCTTTAAGATCAGATGAAACCAAAGGTTCAACTGCCTCACCATTGAGAATGAAACCAAAGCATGCGAGTTGCAACGAGAGGAGGGCTAGGAGAGGAAGAGGAAGAGGAAGCGATTGCGTAAAGCGAAGACCTGTTTTGAGGGAGATGATTTTATAGATACTGGGGAGAGAGTTGTTGTAGTGTGTATGATTCTTGTAAAACTTCAAATGCGGAGAGTCGTTCTATCAATGTCATGCAGTTGTTATCAGTTAGTACATGAGAGTCTTTTTATTTGATTGGAACTTTTTGCTTTTGGTGATGATCTAAATCAAGGAAAAGGACATCCATTTGCTGAAGGTAACAAACACATTAGTTGAAGATGGTTTCTCTTTTTTTTTTTTTTTTTTTTTTTTTTTTTTTTGTAAAATCATGTCTTCAAGATGCAGTTTTCAATTGTTTTGTATAAAAGATTCAGCACCACAAGGAAACTTGTATGGATTGTCATGTAATTGCTCTCTACAGTTCTCGCTTGTAACGTGTCAAAATGAGTGATTCTTATAAACTGCAATCGCAAGGTTTTCTTGCTTTAGATTCAGCAAGCTTTGTTACCAAAAAAAAAAAAAAAAAGAAAATTCCTACCACAATTGCCATTTTCAAACTCTTGCAATTTGCTGGCAGTTTTTTTTTTTTTTCTTTTCTTTTCCTATTACAATAGTCAGAGGATTCAAACCCAACACCTCTCACACTTAAAAGATCAAAGCAATGCCATTAGACTTGGCATAGTTTGCTAATCAATAATGTTAGGAAAAATCCCAATGACCTAGAAAAGATCACAACGGTTTTTTCTCTTGCTTATAGCGATCGTAACAAAATAAACAAAACTACAGAATGAAAATTAACAACACTAAGATTTACGTGGAAAACCCCAATTTTGGAAAAAACCATAGAACCATTACACAAATTTTTTACACTATCAATAATAATAGGATACACAATTTTTCTTCACTAGATAACATGAGTGGATCACATGGATCTTCACCACAAACGATGGATTTCAACAGCAATAGCCTCTCTCTCTCTCTCTCTAGACTCTCTTTCTAGAATTTAAGAATAGCCACTCATAACCCTAAGACTAAATAACGAGTATTTATACCAAAAGACAAAGGGAAAGCACACATGATACATAGGCTGGTACGTGTAAAAAGAAGGCTAGTCGCTTGTGAAAATCAGCGATTCAATGCCGGATCAATGCCGTCGACGTAACTCCCTAGGCCGGCAGCTTTGATGGCGGCCTTCATTGATCCATGCTCTCAACAAGAATTTTTTTCATTCAAGGCCAGCGGCCTTTGTTCCTCTATGGCCAACATACAGGATTTCTAATCTTTTGTTTTGCACAAATCTCCTTATTATTTAAGTCTTCTTCTAAGTATATGTAGTATACTTAGGATTTCTTTGATTATAGATCCATATAGGTTGGATCTATAAGCTAATAAGTAATCACACTAGACTACAAGACCATTAGCATAGTTTGCTTGAAATGAATTCTTCGTACAACCCTTTGCTCAAATCATGACCATAGAGAAAATACAACCCCCACGGAGTGAAGAAGAGGAGGGAAAAACAATAAGAGCGAGAGGGTTGTTAAATTTGATCATAGTTAGTCAAAGATGTAATGCTGTTGGTATTTATTGTTAAGAAAAAGATAAAAAAAGAAAAGGAAGCTTACGAACCCAGAATTAACCCTAAAGCAGTATCTATGCATTGCATTCTATTCGAATACAGGTTTTTGGATAAACCTGTCAGTTAATTTTAGTAAAATGCATAGCCCTATGCAGTTCTTTGATTGTAAAGATCATGTTAGACTTTCATAACAAGTCAAATTGTTCACTTAATTTGATGAGATATTTTGACATTCTCATAAGATGAAAAAGGAAAAAATTGAATCCCGATAACAAAATTCACAGTTCAAATTATATAAAGCGCTGGAACCTGTCTAGTTGCATACTTGTTATATTTCTGCCTTTGTCTTTGGAAATCTAGTTTACCTTCAAATTTTCTTTCACTGATTTCATGTATGCCCATCCTTACCAGTCAGCCAATTCCCTATGATGAATTGAAGAAGTTAAGGTATTCCACCCCTTCGGTAGGGAGGTACAAGTCCTGCTTTCAGGTACTTTCTTCTCTTTTTTCCATTTCCATTTTTTAGCCTAACTAAAGTGATCGTGTAGCCTAAAGGAATTGAATTGAACTAGTTGGTGGAGAAGTGTATGAATGCTAGAAGCAGCGGTAATGGCTTATGTTGCCAGACATTTATCCGTAGCAATCAATAAAAGCTCCTTTCAAGGGCACAGAATGGTTCTGTTGGAGATATGATTCAAAATCTGTTGCAAGGAATATCGCAACAATCTCGTAAATTCAGTAGTACAGTTAGCAAATAATTAGGAGATATTTCTGTTTTGTTTCTAGTCAAAATTAATAATAAATAGTTGGCTGATTTTTTGCTTTTTTAGTTATCTATAAGCCTATAAATGTGCGTTGTTTTTGTGTCAAAAAATAAGGTGAAGAATGAAAAAAATCTATTCTCTGCTTCGTTAAAAAATTCTAGCATTCTCTTCATTTTTTTTAATATTATTTTACTCTCTTCGTCTTTATTTCGGAATGATGCATTGACTTCCTCCTGATGCATTTGCGCTTGTGACTATCCCTGATGGTGCATTTGGCAATATCTCCAACTTTTGTGTCCGTTCCCTCATTTTTCAAAAATCCAACAGGTTCTTCATTTATGTGTGCTCACTATTTTTAATTACTTAAATATCAAAGGCACATTTTGAGATGGCTAGTGATAAAATGAATGCTTCTAAAGGATATTGAAGAATAAAAAAAAAATGCATAAAGTTTGGGGCTTCTAATGCATTTGTTTCCATCTATTATATCCTGCTGTAAGTCTTTATTCCATAAGCCAGGTGTCCCAACTAGCTCAGAGAAAGAAGAACTTCTTCTTGATTACTTGTTAAGACATGTTAGTCTTTCTTCTCCATTTAAGCACTAGGAATATAAAGGAATCCTCTTTAGAACTCAATTTTTAGGTTTTTGGTAGCAGTAGCTCAAAAAGAAAAATCTTGTAAACGTTTTGAAAATTATAATTATATGAAGCTTGACAAACATGTACTCTTTGATGTGAAGAACTGCTAAAATATTCTTTGCATGTCTCTGCTTGCTGGTGTATTCAAAATTGGGATTACGTTGATGTTTGTGTTCTCAATGTGGACTATTGCAACTGTCTCAAAATAATCTGCTCGTTTCCGTTCCTTGACTGGTTCTCCTGAGTCTTGTACAGCTGCCAGAATAACAAGCCTGATGCTAACACTATAAATAAAACAGCAGATGAGTAATGGGAGATCTTTTGAGAATTGTACGTTGGCGTTTTAATGACCCTAATTATATAATATCCTTCTTTCGTGTGTTGGTTGTTTAGATTCCATGCCCACCTTGAGAGAGAGAGCTTACAGAAGTTCAAAGGAAAGAGAACAACACACCCATAGGAGAGATTCAGTGGATAGGCTCGAAAGCTCCCATTAAAGAGACCATAGTGAGTACGGATGCAGATTTTCGCCGCCTGGTTTCTAAAGACGAACACCGTTGTCGCAGAAGGAAGTACGTTGATGGCTTTACTGAGGTGGAGACTCTCCGATGGATAAAAGATGTGTCTTACATGGAATGATCTCAGTTTATGAGGAAGAACTTGTTAGGAAAAAGAGAAGAAGTTCAGAGGACAGAGAAGATCGTAGAAGAAGACACTCTCCCATAAAAGAGAATCAGGAAGCACCTCGACTTTCTTCACAATTTTTATTATGTAGGTATTAAATCATAACAGTTTGTTGATATTTACATTGTTGTTTCTAAAATCCATTTTAATGTTTGCAAACTACTGCTTTTAATTATAGCATTTTCTCATATCTAAAGCATGCTACCTGATTAACATTTAACGATATGTAGCAATTGACAATCTAAATTCCAAATACCAGTTAAACTAACTGTTTTTTATCCAAATATCGTGTCTTCAAGATACGATGCCAAGACCAAAAAGGGTTCAACTGCCTCACCACTGAGAATGAAACAGAAGCATGTGAGAAGTGACGACAGGAGAGTTAGGAGGAAGACACTGCTTTAGAGAGTGTTATTGGCATGCAGTTGTTAGCATTAATGCCCTTTTTTTTTTTTTAAATGTTTCTGCTTTTATTTCGCTTATTGCTTACTAGAAATTGCTTTGATTGGAAAATTTTGCTTTTTGGTGGTAATCTGAATCAAGGAAAAGAACATCCATTTGCTGAAGGTAACAAAAACTCATTAGTTGAAGAGGTCTTTTTGGCTTTTAAAATCATGTCTCTAAGATGCAGTTTTCAATTATTTTCTCAAAAGATCCAACACCACAAAGGAACTGTATGGATTGTCATTTAATTATTCCCTTGGTTCTTGGCTGTAATGTGTCACGCCCCAATAGTACCCTAGTAGTAATATATATATTATGATATAGCCTGATAATCCAGACGATATCAAATACACATATTCATACTAGAACTACTTTGGAAAGTGACGTATATTTAACAAAACAGGATCTTTTGGTTGCGTGATAAGAAACTGAAAGTAAATAAAATCATAATACCATAATTAAGTACTACAGTCTGAATAATAACTATTACAAACCATAAAACTATCTAAATTCTCAGATAATAAAATTGATGCACTAACATCAATTAATACATATAAATAAAGAAACTACTTTTCCCTATTTCCAAAACTCTTCCAGTTTTAGAATCATACCGGCTCTAAGCTCCTAGAAGCCACCAACCAAGGCTTAAGTGTCATCCTGTAAGGACTGTAGAAGTGTGAGCATAACCACGGGATCAGTGAATAACCAGACTTATCACATTAAGCAAGTTATTATCAATCATATGTAATGCATCAATCAATCACATGGACAATTACAAGCTTGGACAACTCGGAATCCAAACAGGATGGAGATTTACACCCTCTCATCGGGGTTGAAGGAACCAATCCCTGAATCACCTACCCAGGAGAAACTAAGCACACAGGAAATCCACAATTCTTACAATTATTATCTCTTTATGTTAGTGATATTTTAAACACCTATTTCCTGTTTCGCGTCTTAGAAACTCCACTAAGTGTTAGACATTTCACAGCGATACCATGGGCGGCGTCCTTCGTTACCAGTTAGTTCCCATGGAACCAACAGAACAAAGGTAAACTTGCGTAGAACTAACAGCCTCTGCCTAGAAAACCCAAGTATTACCAGAGAACCGAAATTCTAACACGTAGTAGGCATTCGTAAAAACATAATGCAGTATATGCAAATCATGCTATGCATGCACCAATTTACTTATGAGTTCGATAATTTTTAGTCAGATTATAAGTGATCAACTTCATTCAAACACTCAACATGCTTTACATACAGTAATTTCACAAACCATTCATTATCACTTTTGATTAGTAGTATTTATCAAACAAGTAATTTCAAACAACAAGCAAGTCCCATAATCCCATACACACGAGAGTTCATTATTATCTTTGTATTTTAATGCAACTAAACTACAATCACAAACAATGTAACAAGTCTAAGTTACTCACCTGCTCATGCTGATCAGTCGTAGTAATCAACCGGGAAATCCTCAACAGTATCGAGATTTCCTATTAAGATAAAGTATTTGTCAATAATTGTAATCCCCCAAATTTTACGTAACCTGATTATAACAAATACTAAAAATGTAATATAGAATTAGATAGAATATTTGGAACAAGTAGTAAAAATCACTCCAAATTTTTCTCGATTTAAAAATGTTAAAGTGCAAATGAATTTAATTATAATTAGAAAGATTAAAATCGTTACCAATAAAAATTTTGCAAATACGAACTGAATTTCTACGATATCAAATAATATAAAACGACGATAAAGCAATCGTTGATATAAAGTTACTGAATCCTTTTTCCTTAAGTTCAATACTCAGAAAATAAATTCTACACTTGTTAAATAATGAAACAATTGTGTTCAAACTATTTTTAATATGTTGACACTATTAAGTAGCCTAGACAGAATACGTTGTTATTAACAAATTAGTATAAACAACTCCTATTCAATAAAACATAATAATTGGTAAAATAAATCAATATCTAAGAATCTAGCTCTTAAATAAATATTTAACTTACACTAATATTCTAATTAAAGGATTTACATATTTCAGTAAATCTAGAATTGCCAATATAACCTAAAAAAAAAAAAAAAATTCATAACTAGAAACGAATAAATTGGCAAATGTGAGACTAATACCGAAATATATGATTCAACCAAAAATCTTAGAAGAAACCTATGGGATGTAATAAACTTATTTGAAAAACCCAAATAGGAACTTCCGTGACCTTAATTGATACCAAAAACGAGATTTCGTATCTTAAACTAATAATTCAAGATATAATTAAAAGTAGCTCAAAATTTCAAATCCGATAGAATATAATCTATTAACAGTATTCATCGGTGTAAAACGACAATCCGAAGATGAATTATTAGGATTATAAAAACATAATAGATATTAACACCGATCAATAATTACTAATCTAAATTAAAATGAAAATTTCAAAACCCACTGTTACACTTGTTAGGAAATTCTATTTCAATAAAACTCCTATTTAACCGGTATGAACATACGTTATAAATTAATATTTGATTAAATATTATAAACGAAAATTTGATGGAATATTTTAGTAAATTAGTATTAAAAAAATATATATATAAATAAATAAGTAAATAAAATCGGACATTCCACCGCTACATGAAGACTCGGAATATTGAATAACAGAGGAGTCCTCACGCGCATGTGTTGCTTTAATTTCCGAGCTAGACGGACCCTCCCTCCGCGCGCGTGACTGGAGACCTCCTTGACGCTGCAGTTTGTTCCTTCACGAACAGCAACGAGCGGCAAAATTGGAAGTCCACGCGCGAGCACGATCGGTCATGTACAGCTACAGCAAACCTTCACGCAAAACAGAGGACAAGGTGTAGAAGTTCTACACGTACAGCAACAGCAGCAGAGGACCGCTGCAATTCCTTCCCCACGAGCAGCACATGTGAATTCCCAGCCAAAGTTCACTCAACCTATACGGGACAGAGCACAATGCTCGGCTGGAAACTGAGACAGAGCAGCTTCTCCTCCTCCACGCTGGAACAAAAGAAAAGAGACCGGTAGCAATTGCTTTCATCGGCTGCAGAATCCACGTGAAACAAAGAAGTCGGCTGCTGCAGGATATCCACGCCTCTGCACGTTCACAACTGCAAGCTGGAAACAGAATTCAAGTGGAATTGAAAATTAAAAACAAAGGAGCCTTCACGTTTGGACAAAGGAAGAATATCTCCACATAAAGCAGCAGTAATTGGAAATTCCGGCTGCAGAGTTCACACCCAAAATCCAACATTTGATCCAATTTTGAGCTTTAAAAATTCAATTGAAAATGACATACAATCCAATTAAAACAATCCACATCAGATCAACATTAAATACTAAGAATTTTAACTCAAATAAACAACCAAATCAACACCAAATGGCTTTGAAATTCACCAAAACAGCAGCTGCAAAAGGAGAAATCCAACTAAGACAACTGCAGCAGGAATTCCAAATTTCAACCTCAGATTTTGACCCGATTCTGATCCGATTTTTACAACTCAAGCCCCTATTTTACACACATAAACAACCTTAATTAACTACCAAACAAACACATTTAATGCCCCTAGAAATTAGCTACAAATTTCATACAAATTCAACCAAAATTGTCCTTAAAGTCGCATCAGATTTCCACCCGAGAAAACAACAGCAGAAATTTGCATTTTTCAAGACCAAAACATCTCCTTAGCCTCCTAAACTTAACCTAACCTTAGTACATATATATAGACTTAAGTTAGACACTAAATTAGCTCAAATCTCTACAAAAACTTGTTGAAACCTTAGCTACAAAAGGAAAAACGAGCAGCCACTTTTATTCATCAATTCCTTTACTTAGGCAACCTCTAAGGAGCTCTAAAGCAAATATAACTCTTGTCTTACATCCTACAACCCATTCAAGCATCAACCACATTCAAACCTATTCATTTCCTCTTTCAAAACAACACCAAAAATCAAGATAAATAGCCTTTGGTAAATCATAAATTCGAGTTTGAATCTAAAAGGTAAGATTATGTACATACATATACTAGTTTAATTAGATTAATTTTTGTGAGTTACTCATCTTTCTACTATACTCTTTAGATCACTACTTTCACCGAGAAGGAGGAACTAGACCCCATCTATTGTCTAACAAAGGTAAGAATCATATCAATTTCAAATATTCATTATGTTTGCTCTTTAGAAATTTGTCTTAGAAATTATCAAAATTAAGCTAGTATTATATTGATGACATTTAGATTAATAAATAAATACAAACAACTCGAAGATTCTTAAGTATAGAAATTCAAATCTTAGAAGGGAAAAACCAAGACTAAACTTAAACTACGACAAAGTTAAGTCGAAATTTAGATGACTTATGTGTATTCCTAGAAAGAACGAATAAAATGTATTTATGTGTTTGTTATAAGCCAAAAACAACACCACCAATGGAAAGAACACGAAAAATCCTATGAAATCGACTATTTATTTGTTAAAAACGGATAAGAAACGAATTAGATATTACAAAACAAAAACGGAATTTCTGCTGCCAGATCTACACGAACAGAGCGGACTGTTCTTGTACTTTTCGTTCCCTTAATGACTTTGTTTGATAAAACTAAGACCATTAATGGATTGTACTCGGGAAATACTACGAAAACGACTATTTATTCGTCTAAAACGGATTAGAAATGAGTTAGATATGATCAAAACAAGTTTTGACTACAATTGTTAGGATTCACTTGAAATCTATGCATGTGTTTCATAAATTTAAAAATTGTACAAATGTCTTTTCTTGAAAATAATTCCACTACTATAAAGTACTCTTCGAGTACTACCAAATTGACTATTTATACAACGAGATCGGATTTAAAATGAATAAGAAATCGCAAATAGAAATTCACTCAATTTTCAATCTCAATAAACTCATACTAAGGTTACTACTGTTTCTGTTGATATAATTTGATTATTACTATTATTACTACTACTGTTTATAATATTCCATATTATTGATATTTTCATCACGAGTCATTAGGATTATCTATACTATTATTTTTACATTAAGGTTACTATATTTACATTATCAATAATTCTATTGTTATTTTGCCACTACTATTATTATTTATTAATAGTATGAAGACAGTTGCTACTATTATACTTGTATTTATTACTAATATTGATATTGACTTTTCAAAACTAATATTACTGATAATTTTATGTTATTAAACTTAGTTTGTTTTGTAATGGAAATAAAAATTTAAGTATAATAAAAAGTTGATATATCTAAACTCGATAGACATACGATTTTATAATTTTGGAAGGTATAGACACTAGGACATACCCTTAAATAAACAAAAATACTAATTTAAGAGACAGATAAGGTTGACAGGCAAAGAATTAATAAATAAATAAAACTCTCTTACTAAATACAGTAGGACTTATAGAAAAACAAACTCCTTAATTAATAATATAAATATTAAGAGAAACAAAATACAAACAAATATTCTTTACTATAGAAATTAAAACCCTAATAAAAACTGTATCAAATACTGATACAGAATAACTAGGCATCTATAAGGATTCAATTGAATTATTTAACGATACAGTGATTAATATGACAGATTTAGTTTAATATCCGACGATAGAGATCAACACCTTTAAATTATAGGAAGACTTCTCTTACAGAAATAATCCAATAATAAATCTCTGTTATTTCCTTTCATAGGAAAATAGATCAATTCCGGACTGCCAATAGCATAGCGAGGACCACAGGTGAGGGAATTCTGATGATCTACTATTTGCCTGTGATTGCTACTGCTTGTTGTTATGTTGATTGTATTGCTTGTATGGAATGACTGATTGATATGAGTGTTATCATCCGCATGATCACCTGCATAAATGGATAAAGATAATTATTCGACTAAACTAATTGGATATACTCGTCGCATGTGCTTGATCCTCTCGTAGGAAATGTCCCAATTTTGAAAACAAAAGTATTTTGAAATGTATTTTAAGGAAATCCGACTTGGAATATTCCAGGTTATTTCTATATCCTTTGGAAAGGAAGAATTTATACTAAAAGAGTTTATGAGATAAACATGGATATTTCCGAGTATTGTTGTGACAGTGGATGTGGCCTGAATTTGGGTCCACTGGTCACTTGGCAAGATGTTACCTGAATTTGGGTCTATCCGCCGGATTCACCTTTATAGGTGATGGTTCTTTTTGGCAGTAGATGTTACCCGAGTTGGGATCTACTTGTGGATTCACCATAGATTGGTGATGGATTGTAAGAATGACCATTAAATTGGCATTATATATATTTAAATATGAACCAGCGTAAATCACGTGAACACGTTGGGGAATATTTGTTGTTACCAATGGCGGTTAAGCATTGGGTGAGTCTGGATGGACGAAACCACCAGGCAGCCTCGTACGGTTAAGGCGAGGTGTCCCATGCGGGTAAGTATGGGAGACAACTAAAGTGTAGACAGGTAAATCTACATCGTCTATGGTTCCGGACCCCCATAGATGTGTTGCTTGCATTCATCGCGTATGCATTCATATTGCATGTAGATAGATTTGCATGAGTGTATAATTAATGTTTGATAACTTGCGTGACCGGTAGTAGTGAGGAATGAACTCACTGAGCCCGTGGTTCGCTCACCCCCCTACAGTTTTTGTGCAGGAATATTACTAGCTGGGATTGGGCTAGGAATGTGTGAAGAGAGCTTCTCCAACAAACTTTATTGAAGATAGAGATATAGGATATGGAAACTTAGAATGTAAATTAAATGAATTTTGAATTTTGTATGTTGTAGTTTGAAACCCAATTTCACTATTTGGTGGGGGATACCGATTCTCTGCGATCTTGGTGGAAATTGGAAAATCAAATTCCATAGTTGAAATACTGTAATATATTATATCATTTGTAGAATAAACTTTTATAAATAAATAGAGTCTTGTACACTCTGACATACAAGACGGCTCTCATGTTACGGGTGCACACGTGATATGATGGCTTTAGATAAATCCTGCTAGGCCCCCATATTAGAGTCGTGACAGAAGTGGTATCAAAGCCCTAGGTTTGTCAGAGATAGGAGCAACCTACCAAATGTGAGATTGGGTAGAACCTGGGTAGATAAACTAAGTTGATAAATTAAAAGTCGTAGACATTTAGACTATATATATATTTATATATTACAAGTATCATATGGGCATATGTTGTCCACAAAGATGTAAATGACAAAATCTTACATCTTATTCTAATGACGAAAGACATTACAACCCTAACTAGAAGCCAAACCACAAGCTTCTAGGCGCGTCAAATCTACGTTAGCTAGATTACGAGATATATCTCTTCCCCTCCTCATATGAACTGGAATTGACGAAGAAACTCAATAGCTATAGGTAAGTGAACATGACACTTTAGAAGAAATATTAGTTATATTTCCAAATATACTATAGTTTTACAAGAACCCCTCTGGCAATATACTAGAAAGTTGGATAATATATTAAGGAGATGAAACGAAAAATAGGACTTTCTCCTATGGTTATAGTATTATTGGTGAAAACAGAAAAGATAATTCTTGATCTCGGTATATTTGGAGTTGTGACAGAAGCATGAATATGCAACATAGAATGTTATAAATTCATATAAGACAAAGGTAATAAAATATACCTAACTCAATAATACTAATAATAATAAAGAAATGGTATATAGCTAAGAAATTATTGAAATCTTCAAATAAAATGAATAGCTTAAGTACGCTATTAAATAGATTTTTGGAAAACTTAAAAATAAAGTATAACTTAAAACTATATAGTAACCTAAATTCCTTTCCTAGGTAATTGTTGACAACAGAAGGTGCAATGCTTCCCGACTTCATTAAATCGAATAAATTCTTTAAGGGAAGGAAGAATGATCCTGACAAAACTGAAGATTGGCTAGCCCAAATTGAACGCTCCTTTGAGGCATATGAAGTCCCAGAACACTTGAGAGTAACTTATGGAACTTTTATGTTAAGGAAAGATGCAAGGATATGGTGGGACACCAAGAAGAACACAATGCCTCAAACAATCACTTGGGATGCCTTCAGACAAGAATTTTTGAAAGAATACATCCCTGCTAGCCTTTGTCATCAATTATTTGTCGAACTGTTTACCCTGCAAAGAGGAAAAAGGAGTATTAATGAATATGAAAGTGAACTTAGAAGACTAATGCAATATGCTCCTCATAGACTAATCCAACTTCCTCTTAAAGCAAGAATTAAACCTAAATCAAAATTTAGATAATGAGCTTCTAACTAAACACATTAACTATAATAGGAGTTTATTAAGGTAATCTAAGCTTCTCACCTTGACAAGCTAAACTCCTCCTCTTGAACCTTAAGGTGACTTGGGATTTTTGATTTGGTTTTGGTTGCTATTGATGAGCTTAGTGTGTGTATATAAGGTATGGAAGTAGGCTAGGGTTTATGGTTGTTCACACAAAGTTTTTAAGCTTCTATGTTGAAGGTGGAAATGGAAAAAGGAAGTGAAAAAGTGCTGGACGCACTTGGGTTTGCAGTTGGAATTTTATAGTGTTTTTGGGGGGTTTATGAGCTCAAAATATCTCTAACTTAGGCTTATATACATATACTAGGATTATACTAAGTTATAGAGGCTTTGGACTTGGTTTTGGACTTGAAAAATGTCTACAAATGCAGCTGAGATTTTCTATACGAATTTACAAAGTTGGATGCAAAATCTGACTTGCTTTTGACAAATTTTGGTGGCTATCTTTGAGGGCTTTAATTATCTTTGTTTGGTAGCTAATTAATGCTATTTATGTGTGTAAAAGTAAGGGCTCAAATTGGATAAAAATCGGGTCAAATTCAGCTGAAGTTTGAAGTGTGAAAACTGAAATTTCTGGAACAATTTCACCTTGATTTTTGGACGAATTTTGGATCCGATTTTCTTATTAATTTTTGGTGTATGAAGTGTCCATTTGAAGGCTCCTTATTGGTGTTCAATTGGTCAAAAATAGTAGCTCATTGAACCCTAGGAATTTTGCAAAAATCGGAGTTGAATTTGGAGAAGTGTGCTGCTGTATCTTGTGAAATTTCTCCTCTGCTGCAGCTGTCAAGATCCGAATTTGGCATGGATATTTGGAGTGGTTGTGGTTGTGGTTGTTTTTGTGTTCTGAAATTCTCCTCATTTAATGTTGATTACATGTGGAGTGTTTTGGTTGGTTTTTGGGTCAATTTCGTTTGAATTTAAAAGCTCAAATTTGGATCAAATATAGTCAACAAAATCGGGTCTCTGCAGCAGGGGGTCTTTTGCTGCTGTAGGATGAATTTCTAGCCTAATTTGCAGCTGTTATCCTCTTCCATTTGGGCTATGATTCTTGCAAATTAATTGTGAGTTATAGGTGTAGCTTTTGGGTTGGTTGGAGTGTCCTTTTCGGGTTGAAAGTCGTTGTAAAAATCGGAGCAAAGTGGATCAAAAAGTCAGCTGGTTGTAACTGCTCTGTTTTCCTCCAAAGTGCTCTGTTTTCCAGCTCCTAGTGTGTGTGTGTGTGTGTGTGGTGTGTGGATGGGCGTGTGGCTCAATTGCCATGTGGAACTGCTGCTGGTGAGACGGGTGTGTGTGGAGCTGTTGCTCGATTGTGCGTAAAGGATGCTGTGTGTGTTTGTTGCTGTTGTCCACTGCTGCTTGTGGATGTGCGCTGGAATGGAGACTGCTGCTGCTGCCTGCTGCTGCTGTGTTCCTTCCTTGTTCGTTCCTTGCTGCTCGGTGGATTTAACTGCTGGTGCGCGCTGGATGGAAGCTGCTCGGGGAACTCCTGCTGTGCGAGTGAGAATTTCAAATGCTCGGTGGCCTCGACTTCTTGCGCGCGTGGAAGACTTCGGCTGCTGCGCGTGAATTTGTTTTGTCCTGCCGCTGCTACTGTTCACGTTCTTTACTTATGCAGCGGTCAAAATCCGATTTTTCTTCTTTTTTTATTAATATATGTATATGTTTAATAATTACAGAAAATATTTTTATTAAAAAAATAAATTATTCGCATATATTTACTCTTATTATTTTTACGTTTTATCGAGATAATATTATTTAAGTTGCAACAAAACTTTGATTTATTTGTATTTCCAAGTTTTTAGTTAAAACTTCACACGGTTAATTATTTTTAGTATTTTTTTTTCTAAGTTGATAATTATTGTCCAGTAATAGTTTTTATTTATATTTATAATATATTGTTTTATACCGATAAGCTCTATAAATAAACTATATCTTATCGGTTTTGAAATTTTAAAACTATTTCTAGTTATATCTTGAATTATCAGTTCAAGATACGAAATCTCGTTTTTGGTATCTATTAAGGTCGAGAAAATTTTTATTCGGGTTTTTCAACTAGGAATGAGTTTATCGCAACTCATTAGTCTATTCTAGGATTTTATCGGTTTCTAAATTCACTATCTAATTTACGTTTTCTATTTACTACTGTATCTATTGTGAAAATTTCCGGGTTTACATCCTCCCCCCCTTAAAATAAGCTTTGTCTTCAAAGCTTGATACGTACCTGATGGTTCAAACAGATTAGGATAATTCTTCCGAACTTCATCTTCTAACTCCCAAGTCATTTCTTCTGTTCGTGGATCCCATAAAACTTTAACATATCTAATTTCCTTATTTCTAAGAGTCTGTACTTTACTATCCATTATTCGAACAGGTTGTTTCTCATATGTCAAGTTCTCCTTCAACGGAATTGGTTCCAACTCAACCACTTTATCTGGATCAGAGACATATTTCCTCAGAACTGATACATGAAACACGTTATGTATACCAGACAGATTCGGAGGTAAAGCCAATCGATAGGCTAAATCTCCTACCTTATCCAGAATTTCAAAAGGTCCAATATATCGAGGACTTAATTTTCCTTGATTTTGTCCACGATGAAGACTCTTGATCGGGTTCACTTTAAGGTATACATGACCTCCCTCTTTGAATTCCAATTCCCGTCTCTTCATATCTGCCCAACTCTTTTGTCGATCTTGAGCTTCTTTCATCTTTTGTTTTATCACTGCCACCTTATCTATCGTTTCTTGTACCATTTCAGGTCCGACTACTATTCTCTCTAAATTATCCCAAAATAATGGTGATCTACACTTTCGACCATAAAGTGCTTCATATGGCGGCATTCCGATACTAGAATGATAACTGTTATTATACGCGAATTCCACCAAAGGTAAGTGTTGATCCCAATTTCCTTTAAATTCCAATATACAAGACCTTAGCATGTCTTCCAAAGTCTGTATAGTCTTTCCGTTTGTCCATCAGTTTGGGGATGATAAGCGGTACTGAACTTTAACTGCGTCCCTAACGCTTTCTGCAACCCATTCCAAAATCTGGAAACAAAGCGTGGATCTCTATCCGATACTATGCTAGCTGGTATTCCATGTAATCGAACAATCTCTTTAAGATATATCCGTGCTAGCTTTTCCAGTGGATACGTCATATTGATGGGTATAAAATGTGCTGATTTAGTGTCTATCCACGATAACCCATACAGCATCATGTCCACTACTCGTCTTAGGTAATGAACATACAAAGTCCATAGAGATCTGATCCCATTTCCATTCAGGAATTGGTAATGGCTTCAACAATCCTCCCGGCTTTTGGTGTTCAGCTTTAACCCGTTGACATATCTCACATCTAGCCACAAATTCCGCTACATCCTTTTTCATCTCGTTCCACCAATATGCACTTTTCAATTCTTGATACGTTTTCGTTTCTCCAGGATGAACAGTATATCCGAATTATGTGCTTCTTGCATCAACTTCTGCTTAAATCCATTTATGGGGAACACACAGTCTGTTGCCCATTCTAAGGATTCCTTCATCATCAACTCGGAAATCCTTATATTTATCTTGTGATATCTCTTGGATAATCCTTTGAAATTCCATCTTCCTTTTGAGCTTCTTTGATCTGTTGAAGTAAAGTGGGTTCCAAAATCAGATTTCCAAGTTCAGCTTCAAAACCTTGCATTGTGAATCCTAAACTCATCTTTCAAATTCCTTGATGAGTTCTTTTTGCTCAGTCAGCATTGAGGCTACTTCACCATAGTTTTTCCGACTCAAAGCATCAGCGACGGCGTTCATTTTTCCTGGGTGATAATTGATACCCAAATCATAATCCTTTATTAGCTCCAACCATCGTCGTTGCCTCATGTTCAATTCTTTTTGTGTGAATATATACTTCAAACTTTTATGATCAGTATAAATTTCACACCTTTGACCATATAAATAATGTCTCCAAATTTTAAGTGCAAAAACAATGGCAGCTAGTTCCAAGTCATGAGTAGGGTAGTTCATCTCATGGGGTTTCAATTGCCTGGATGCATATGCTATTACTTTTCCATTCTGCATTAATACACATCCCAAACCATTTTTGGACGCATCACTATATATAACATATGGGTCATGATCATTGGGTAAGACCAATATTGGTGCTGACACTAATCTCTTTTTCAATTCTTGGAAACTTTTCTCCCGCTTTTCATTCCATTCAAATTTTTCATTTTTCTTTGTCAATTGCGTCAACGGTTTTGCAATTGTTGAGAAATCCCGTACAAATTTCCGATAGTATCCAGCTAAACCCAAGAAACTTCTGATTTCAGTAACTGTCTCAGGTCTTTTCCATTCCACGATGGCTTTGACCTTTGCAGGATCTACTGAAATTCCTTCTCCAGACACGATGTGTCCAAGAAAAGATATGCTCTCAAGCCAAAATTCACACTTTGACAATTTAGCATATAATTTATTATCCCTCAAAATCTGCAATACATTCCTCAAATGCTCCTCATGCTGCTCCTCTGATGGTGAATATACCAATATATCATCTATAAACACAATTACACAAATATCCAACAGTGGTCGAAAAATCCGATTCATCAAATCCATAAATACCGCAGGTGCATTAGTCAGTCCGAATGGCATAACCAAAAATTCATAGTGGCCATACCGTGTTCGAAATGCAGTCTTAGGTATATCTTCTGTCTTGATTCGAATTTGGTGATATCCAGATTTGAGATCAATACGGGAAAATATTTTTGCTCCACGTAGTTGATCAAACAAATCATCGATTCTTGGTAATGGATACTTGTTTTTGATGGTTACCTTGTTCAATTCCCTATAATCAATACAGAGTCTCAATGAACCATCTTCTTTTTAACAAACAGCACCGGGGCTCCCCACGGAGATACACTGGGTCTGATGAATCCTTTATCCATCAATTCCTGCAATTGCACTTTTAATTCCTTCAATTCTACAGGTGCCATTCGATACGGAGCTTTTGATACTGGTTCTGTTCCAGGCATCAAATCAATGGAGAATTCCACTTCTCTTTGTGGAGGTAAACCAGGTAATTCTTCTGGAAATACATCTGGATATTCGCACACAGTTCTTATAGTATGAATATCGGGTTTCTCTGGTTCTCCATTAACAGCTCCTAAAATAATTTCACCCAACTTCTCGGTGCCATCATCATCAACTTCAATGGTTGTTAATTTGACTCCTTTGTCTCGAAGTGTTTCTCCTTGGTACTCCTTTCTTTCTCCTTGACAATTATAAAGGATACCATCTTGAGACGACAATCGATCTTAGCTTTTGTGGCAGCTAACCAAGTCATTCCCAAAATAACTTCATATTTATGCAGATCCACTACAATTAGATCAACAATTGATCCTTGATTCCCAATCTGTATTGGGCATTCTTTCACTATCTCCTGAGTCATAACCATTCCTCCGGTAGGTGTACTGATCCCTAACCTTTATTCATAGCTTCACATGTTAGACCTAATTGTCTGGCTAATACAGTGTCTATAAATGAATGTGTCGCGCCGGTGTCAAATAGAGCGTACACCGAATGGTCTTTCACTTGTATTGTGCCTATTTATCAATTATACATTTCATGTTATTTAAGACTTATAAAAGCATTAATTGTGCATCTAAAGTGTTTGTGTCTCAAACTATTGCTTTAAACATAATAACATACCTGCAATGAGTCCGGTATCATCTAAATCAGCTTCCTCCCAAATGTTTTCAGTATCATCCTCCTCTATCTCCTCTTCATCAACTGGAGTTCCGTGCATAGCATAGATTCTGGCTGCTCCAGTATTTTTGTTAGTACTGGCATTGCCTTCTTTCTGATTTCTGGCTCCAACAACTCCTTTAGATTGTGATGATCCTCCTCCAGTATTCCTTTGAGGCAGAGTTGCTATATGACCTATCTTCTTACAGATAAAGCAGGTCGCACTTGCCGTTTTTGGACATTTGGCAAGATGTCCACTTTCACCACAATAAAAGCATCTATGTTGCAGATGTGGGCAGTCTCTTGGATAATGAGCGCCCTTGCATTTCCAACAGGTAACATTACTTCTCCCGGTATTTCCACTTTTGGCATTTTGAATTGGCTTAAAGAATCCCTTTCTTAGGAACAGTACTCGCTCCCACATTATCATGAATTCTTTTTCCAAACGTTTGCCCCCGTTTCTTATATCTTTCTACTTCATATTTTCTAGCGCGTTCTATCACTCGCGCCTTCTCTACCATAGCAGCGAAATCAATAATCTCAAATTCAGTAAGCCTCCTCTGGAAATGGGGCTCTAATCCAGCCATAAAAGTTTGCCTTTTTAATTCATCACTGTCTTTGTATGTCAGGGGCAAATTGCAGTAGCCGATTGAATTCATGTTCATATTCATCAATTGTCTTACTCCCTTGAGTCAAATTCATTAGATCTGTACTATACTTCGCTTTCAAGCTGCCCGGGAAATATTCTTTCAGAAATTCCCGTTTGAAAACTTCCCACGTTATGGGATGTGGTAATCCTCTCTGCTTGAATCCCACCATATTCTTGCCCTTAACCGCAGCAAGTAGGTTCCGTATGGTACCTTAAGTGCTTCAGGTATCTGAAACACGTCAAATGATCGCTCAATTTGCGACAACCAGTCTTCTGCTTCTTCCGGTTTTCCCGGCATTCCCTCAAAGTACCTGTTACTTTATAAACTCAGGTAACAAATTCCTTTGTGGTCTCCAAGGTGGTGGAGGTGGTAATTCATGATCATGTCGAGGTGGTCCTTGCACTTCAGCTGCAGATTCAACACGTCTTTCTTGATTTCTCGGTTCTTCCACAGGTGGTTGAACCGATGCAACACGTTCCTCATTTCTCCTAGTAGAAACTCGAGGCATAGGTGGTGCCTCAGGAGGTGGTGCTACATGTGGTATTTGCCCAGCTTGCAAAATTAGGTGTTTGTTGTTGAATTGCTTGCAAAATAGTCTCCAAGCGATTAGGTTGTAGTGCCGGTTCCTCATTAGGTGGATTTGTTGGTACTCTTGCAGTTCTTCTCCTTCCACCTCTCATTCTCGGCGCTCTACTATAAATTGCATATTAAATAAGGTAAGTCGTTTATTGTAACCATTTCTCATTCAAGTTATTTTTGCTTCTTACTGCATTTTTCATGGAGTATCTCATGCATGTGTAAATCTTTCATAATTTAAAAATACACATGATACTTTCCTAACATGAGCATACTTTCTTTACTACTTCACTTACATTTCATTCACACATGATAACATATATATGTACACCAAAACATAAACATACTTGTATTCCATATTAGTGCCATATATACAACATCAAAAATTGCACTAACTATCATCACTAATACTAAGTACATCACATCATAATAGAGTTCCTAGAGTTAGTGCTTTATATACAACATCAAAATTTGCACTAACTATCTATCTACTAGATCATCAAAAGACATCACCATAAGTCATACATATTTAGTCTATTTACAATACATAAAACAACATTCTTTCACTAAACTCTCTAGGGGGTGGGGTAAAGTGGTCTCTTGCCCTTATCTCGGGCATCCAACTGTGGGTACTCCTGATCACTGGAGTCGCTGCTGCTCAACTCGTGGATCTCAACATGCTGTCCAGGTGGAGCTAAACTAAGCTCAGATCCATCAAGCTGTACTCCCTGTGTTTGGAGCTTGTTTACCCTCCATGCACTAACACTGTGTCCTCACCACATATCCATCCTCCATGTGGCGTTCCCTTCCATGTACTATATTGCTAAAAGTACTATGTGTGAAATCCAAGAATTCTAATCCTTGTGGAATTGATGCGGTACTGTCCTGGTCTTCTTTGTCCTGTCAGTATTTTCTTCCAAATCAATACTGGCTATCCTCTTTTGGTTGATCTCCTTTCCTGTCCACTAACTGGTAATACAGTATCCTGAGGAATATTAGGAGAAAAAGTATCACAAAAACCACAAGGACTCGGGCGTCAGGCTCAACTGTGGGTATAATAGCAGGTCGACTCTGTAATACTTCCTTAGGAAACCTGCAATTACTAGATGATACATATCCACTCATCAGTATATGGATCAGTACTACGTACACCCATATGATCATCCCTAAAATCATGAGCATATATCCAACCTTTGCCAATATACTCCCATATCCTGAAATCTGGAAGAGTCGGCCTCATGGAATTTATTGATACTACAAATGCTATATATCTATTTCTACTGCTCCACCATTCCTACCAACAAACCTTTCAAACCTATAAATTAATTCAATAGCAGAACCTGGATTCGGGTGTGCTTTCTCCATCAGAATAACCAATCTCTAAAGAGTGGCCTCAATCCATGTCTCCATTTGCTTAAAATCTGATCCAAGGTTTGAGGATTGCCTGCCAATGCTAGGTCTTCCACCAAGATCCTCAACCTTCGCCTGTAATCAGTTAAAGTCTCTAAAGGTTGCATACTGAAAACCAACCACTTCACATAACAGGTTGCCGGATTAACCTGCACCACAAATAAAATTTGCATGACTAATAATAATCATACAGATTTTATTTTAGGTTCTTAATTCTACCCAAATCTACCCTACTAATCTTAAATAAATTCTATTACTACTACTATGTATACTAATTATGATTTTGTTTAATTTCATCTTTTTCTTATACTTGCAACCACAGCTCTGATACCAACTAAATCTGTCACGCCCCAATAGTACCCTAGTAGTAATATATATATTATGATATAGCCTGATAATCCAGACGATATCAAATACACATATTCATACTAGAACTACTTTGGAAAGTGACGTATATTTAACAAAACAGGATCTTTTTGGTTGCGTGATAAGAAACGATGAAAGTAAATAAAATCATAATACCATAATTAAGTACTACAGTCTGAATAATAACTATTACAAACCATAAAACTATCTAAGTTCTCAGATAATAAAATTGATGCACTAACATCAATTAATACATATAAATAAAGAAACTATTTTCCCTGTTTCCAAAACTCTTCAAGCTTTAGAATCATACCGGCTCTAAGCTCCTAGAAGCCACCAACCAAGGCTTAAGTGTCATCCTGTAAGGACTGTAGGAGTGTGAGCATAACCACGGGCTCAGTGAATAACCAGACTTATCACAACAAGCAAGTTATTATCAATCATATGTAATGCATCAATCAACACATGAACAATTACAAGCTTGGACAAACCGGAATCCAAACAGGATGGAGATTTACGCCCTCTCATCGGGGTTGAAGGAACCAATCCTGAATCACCTACCAGGAGAAACTAAGCACACAGGAAATCCACAATCTTCACAATTATTATCTCTTTATGTTAATGATATTTTAAACACCCATGCGTCTTAGAAACTCCACTAAGTGTTAGACATTTCACAGCGATACCATGGGCGGCGTCCTTCGTTACCAGTTAGTTCCCATGGAACCAACAGAACAAAGGTAAACTTGCGTAGAACTAATAGCCTCTGCCTAGAAAAACCAAGTATTACCAGAGAACCGAAATTCTAACATGTAGTAGGCATTCGTAAAAACATAATGCAGTATATGCAAATCATGCTATGCATGCACCAATTTACTTATGAGTTCGATAATTTTTAGTCAGATTATAAGTGATCAACTTCATTCAAACACTCAACATGCTTTACATACAGTAATTCAAAGCCATTCATTATCACTTTTGATTAGTAGTATTTATCAAACAAGTAATTTCAAACAACAAGCAAGTCCCATAATCCCATACACACGAGAGTTCATTATTATCTTTGTATTTTAATGCAACTAAACTACAATCACAAACAATGTAACAAGTCTAAGTTACTCACCTGCTCATGCTGATCAGTCGTAGTAATCAACCGAGAAATCCTCAACAGTATCGAGATTTCTTATTAAGATAAAGTATTTATCAATAATATTTATAAATAGAAAGTTAAATTCTTATAAGTGTCTAAGTGTCCTATGTCGGTATTTGGTATTATGCCTATGATTTATATCGATTTCCTAAAGTATTAATTCCTATAGGAAAAGAATTTCTATCACTTAATTCTTTTAAGTTTCTTTGGTTGAGGGTTATCCCATTTAACTTCCATTTACATTTTAAATTCCGTTATAATTTGTAGAAGTCTTGGCATGTATAATTTCTATTTATTGTTCATAACACTTTTCTTGTAATAAAGGACTTCTAATCCTGCTTGTAAAGTTTGTTTTATCAAGCTTTATGTTCATATAAGGTCTTAGAAGCTTTAAACATGCATTTAGACTAGATTAGATGAAGTTTGAGTCTTGTTTTGTTCACTTCATCCTTAAATCCGAATTTATTATTACCACAATTATAAGACTTCTAAGTTGTTGTTTTTCTCTTCCAACAATATCTATGCATTCTCAACACATCAACCATCTTTCTTCTTGGATTCATCAATAGATTTACAACCTTTATCAACCACAAGACTTTCTTCAAAAGCTCAATAATTCATCCTAGAGTGTATTCACAATTTAACAAGAATAGGTTTAGTTTGGAACATACCTTAGAATGGAATGGAAGGAGGAGGTCAACTTCCTCTTAAAGCAAGAATTAAACCTAAATCAAAATTTAGATAATGAGCTTCTAATTAAACACATTAACTATATAGGAGTTTATTAAGGTAATCTAAGCTTCTCACCTTGACAAGCTAAACTCCTCTTGAACCTTAAGGTGACTTGGGATTTTTGATTTGGTTTTGGTTGCTATTGATGAGCTTAGTGTGTGTATATAAGGTATGGAAGTAGGCTAGGGTTTATGGTTGTTCACACAAAGTTTTTAAGCTTCTATGTTGAAGTGGAAATGGAAAAGAAAGTGAAAAAGTGCTGGACGCACTTGGGTTTGCAGCTGGAATTTTAGAGTGTTTTTGGGGGGTTTATGAGCTCAAAATATGTCTAACTTAGGCTTACATACATATACTAGGATTAGACTAAGTTTTAGAGGCTTTGGACTTGGTTTTGGACTTGAAAATGTCCACAAATGCAGCTGAGATTTTCTATACGAATTTAAAAAGTTGGATGCAAAATCTAACTTGCTTTTGACAAATGTTTGTGGCTATCTTTGAGGGCTTTAATTATCTTTGTTTGGTAGCTAATTATGCTATTTATGTGTGTAAAAGTAAGGGCTCAAATTGGATAAAATCGGGTCAATTCAGTTGAAGTTTGAAGTGTGAAAACTGAAATTTCTGGAACAATTTCACCTTGATTTTTGGACGAATTTTGGATCCGATTTTCTTATTAATTTTTTGTGTATGAAGTGTCCATTTGAAGGCTCCTTATTGGTGTTCAATTGGTCAAAAAATAGTAGCTATTGAACCCTAGAATTTTGCAAAATCGGAGTTGAATTTGGAGAAGTGTGTGCTGTATCTGTGAAATTTCTCCTCTGCTGCAGCTGTCAAGATCCGAATTTGGCATGGATATTTGGAGTGGTTGTGGTTGTGGTTGTTTTTGTGTTCTGAAATTCTCCTCATTTAATGTTGATTACATGTGGAGTGTTTTGGTTGGGTTTTTGGGTCAATTTCGTTTGAATTTAAAAGCTCAAATTTGGATCAATATAGTCAACAAAATCGGGTCTCTGCAGCAGGGGGTCTTTTGCTGCTGTAGGACGAATTTCTAGCCTAATTTGCAGCTGTTATCCTCTTCCATTTGGGCTGTGATTCTTGCAAATTAATTGTGAGTTATAGGTGTAGCTTTTGGGTTGGTTGGGGTGTCCTTTTCGGGTTGAAAATCGTTGTAAAAATCGGAGCAAAGTGGATCAAAAAGTCAGCTGGTTGCAACTGCTCTGTTTTCCTCCAAAGTGCTCTGTTTTCCAGCTCCTAGTGTGTGTGTGTGTGTGGATGGGCGTGTGGCTCAATTGCCATGTGGAACTGCTGCTGGTGAGACGTGTGTGTGTGGAGCTGTTGCTCGATTGTGCGTAAAGGATGTTGTGTGTGTTTGTTGCTGTTGTCCACTGTGCTTGTGGATGTGCGCTGGAATGGAGACTGCTGCTGAGTGCTGCTGCTATGTTCCTTCATTGTTCGTTCCTTGCTGCTCGGTGGATTTAACTGCTGGTGCGCGCTGGATGGAAGCTGCTCGGGGAACTCCTGCTGTGCCCGTGAGAATTTCAAATGCTCAGTGGCCTCGACTTCTTGCGTGCGTGGAAGACTTCGGCTGCTGCGCGTGAATTTGTTTTGTCCTGCCGCTGCTGCTGTTCACGTTCTTTACTTATGCAGCGGTCAAAATCCGATTTTTCTTTTTTTTTTAAATATATGTATATGTTTAATAATTACAGAAAATATTTTTATTAAAAAAATAAATTATTAGCATATATTTACTCTTATTATTTTTACGTTTTGTCGAGATAATATTATTTAAGTTACAACAAAACTTTGATTTATTTGTATTTCCAAGTTTTTAGTTAAAACTTCACACGGTTAATTATTTTTAGTATTTTTTTTTTGTTCTAAGTTGATAATTATTGTCCAGTAATAGTTTTTATTTATATTTATAATATATTGTTTTATACCGATAAGCTTTATAAATAAACTGTATCTTATCGGTTTCGAAATTTTAAAACTATTTCTAGTTATATCTTGAATTATCAGTTCAAGATACGAAATCTCGTTTTTGGTATCTTATTAAGGTCGAGAAAATTTTTATTCGGGTTTTTCAACTAGGAATGAGTTTATCGCAACTCATTAGTCTATTCTAGGATTTTTATCGGTTTCTAAATTCACTAACTACTTTACGTTTTCTAATTTACTACTGTATCCTATTGTGAAAATTTCCGGGGTTTACATAATGTGTCAAAATGGAAAACGTGTACATTTATGTAATGGATGATTACCAGTTATACTCACATGATATAATAATCAACGAACAGTTTTAAAAACTACCCATGTTATACACATATGATGGCATGTTAAAACATAATTGATATTCATGCACCAAATGCTCCTTTAAGCGTTTCACTGGTTAAAATGAGTGATTTTATGAGGCAAAGTGGGTAAGGTTTTGTTGCTTGGACGTGGCAAGCTTTGTAGAGAGGAAAAAAAAAAAAGAAGAAGAAGAAGAAGAAAAAAAGAAAAGAGAAGAAGAAGAAGAAAGAGCAAAAGGAAAGAAAATCCTATAATGGTTTCTAATTTTTATACTCTTCCAATTTGCTGGAGATTGAAATGAATCCTTCGTACAACCTTGGCGCAAATCATAACCATCGGGAAAATACATCCCACATGCACCGCACCATTAAGCAGTAGTAGTGGCCATACAAAGAGAATTTAATTTACATGGTTCTAGGCTAGCGACTACTGGAATTTTTTTTGCTTTATATGGAAATTAAGACAGCAAAAACGCGTTGCATAAAGAAGTTATCCACTGATGTAGTACTTAATATCTTACTCTGCTTTCCAGATAACACCATTTATCGCACTCATTCTTGTTCCTCTATAGCTAGCCTCTCCGTTGTCAGACTAATCCGGGACTTGACCCGAATAGGCTAGAGAGTTAAGGGTCAATGAAAAATTGAGTTAAACAACAATTGAACCAGTATGCTCTTAAGCAAGATCATATTTAATTAGTTGAACTAGATGGATCAAGTCAGGTTTGACAATACTGACTATTGTTAGTTGTCCCTTTTCTTCTTTCATCTTTTATTATACAAATGTAGATGCATATGTTATATACATGTTATGCATATATTTATATGTTTTTAATTTTATAAGAGTTTAAAAACTTAAGAGCTCGAATAAATAGGAAAAAATTTAACTAAAACCAAAAGGTATATAAACATTAAGGATTAAAAGTATTTTTTTTTTTTTTTTAATTACTTTTATTCATTTGTTGCTAAATATAAATGAATAGACCCAATAATATGAAGCCAATTTCTTCCTTCACCACAACATGTGATTGCCCTCCGTGCAGCCCTCCTTTCGGCTTGAATTTGGGGCACATATTCAGCCACTATACATGGAAATTTGGAGCAACCTTGGTAGATGAGGTCACATTGAGGCCGGCCTTCTTCAAAGGCCCTTGAGACATGCTTCTGAGCTTTGTGTGAGTGGACTGTATAAAAGGAAGGAACTTTAGACCGCAGAATTGGCTTTCCACATGTTATAGGCCCAGCCTGAGCATTTTGTGCGAGGAAACAACAAACAAGTGATGAAACCTTCTGCCAAACAGTAGATAGAATGTATACAATTACTTTGGAAAAGGATTTAAGTGCATACATAGTCAATCAAAGAGAAAACTGCTGTGAAGTTTTCAATGTGTGAAACTCAATAAATGAAACTTTGGCAAAGCAAACATCATCTATCTATAACAATTTCTAATTTTGATCAATCTTATTAAAGACCTACTACATAAAGAGAAAAGTAACTATCAATCACAGCATACAAGACACAGCCATGTAATGAATTGAAATAAGAACACCAACCAAACAAGATTTGTAGTAAAATTTGAAACTTTAACATCACCTATAATAAAAGACCTTGCACTAGCAACCTAACTTGAAATTTGAGAATCACCTATTAATAAACACACCCAAAAAACAATAATGAAAGCAGTGCATCATTCACAGAATAGAGGTTACACGAGCGTACCCCTAAAATAAAAACAGAAGCTTTTGGACCATTTATGGAAAAGAAGTCTTAACTATCTAAACATATACACCATAGGTAACAAAGCTTGAAACTCGCGCATCATTTATTAATAGAAGTCTTGAATAGCACCTACTGTCTCACGTAGTAAATAAAAATTAAAATAGTGCATTATCCATAAACAGGTCTTAATGCAAAACCATCATTCCTAGAAAACAAGGTACAAAGCTCTCAATAACATACAGCTTGTTCAGATAAGTAAAACCTAAAACTTGTCAAATAAACATTCATATTAAAAGAGGTCCAATTTTCATATACCAACATACCAGAATACAAAAATAAAGCTTGTCCATCTTTTACAGAAACATAGCTCTTAATAACATATACCAATCATATCCAGAAAAAACAAATTAAAACATATGCTGTGCTCACCTACATAGGTTATCCTACCCAAAAAACAAAATTTGAAACTCACCCATCATTCATACAACATCTATAATGATAATCAGGAACTAAAAACTAAAACTTGCATAACATTAATAAAAAACTCCTAACTACAAAAAACCAACATACCCAGAAAACAAAAGTTGAGACTTGCACATCATTCCATGAAAAAGAGGTCCTGGTTTCATGAATTAACATACATAGAAAACAAAATATGAAACCTTGTGCACAATTTCCAGCCAAACATCTCTTAAGCAGCACCTACCAACAAACACAGTAAATAATATCTCAAACCTATGAATCATTGTTCGTATAAAAAAAACAGGCCCTAATAACAAAGCCCAGCACGTCCATAAAACAAACAATTGAAAATTAAGAATCATGATAAAAACATCCCCTAATTACACAAATTAACACATCCATAAACCAAAAGATCAAGGCTTTGCACCATTCCACACAACCCCAATTCTTAAACACATCTATGGTCACTCCCAATAAACAATTTGCAATAAAAATGAACCTTTGATGCCAAAAATGTGAACAAACACAGAAAGGACAAACCTTTTAATGACATAACTGCAAGCCTGTACAGCATCTGCTTAGAATCAGACAATATATGCAGATGACAAAAATTTAAAGCCATTGGCTTTAACTTGCACCCAAAAAAAAGCACATCCATGATTCCCTGCACCACTTCCTCCTACATTATTATTACTATTACTAATCCTACAACATTATTAACCTTGTTATTACTATTATTAATATTAGCATTATTAGTATTAGTATTAGTACTTATATTGCTGTTCCCTTCAATATTCTCTCCAATCCTTCAGTATCCAAGTCATTCTCTCTCTCTCCCCTTTCCGCTCTTTATCTTCTGTATCTTACAATCAACAGCCGTCTGTCTGTGCTCTTATTGCTAACTGTTTGTTGTGATATTACTTTACATTTTTCTGGACTGGTATGTTTTGTGTTATATAAGTTAGCTATGCGTGATTTCCTCTTCTGATGTTGTTATATATTATATATATGGAAGTTGCGGTGTGCCCGATTTCTAATTTTTATCTCACATAATTAATTCTCTCTTTCCAGTTCTGCTGTGTCGCGGGAGGGCTAATGTTTTTCCGGAGCCCTGGGAAAGCTTGATTTGAATGAGAATGCTGACACTTTGAATGCAAAAGAAGTTGGAAGAATTTTTTTCCATTTTATTTGGAGCTGCCAAAAAAACTTCCATGTCTTTCTACTTTCCCCCTTTATCATCAAAATTACACTGTTGTACAAATTTTTTCCATTTTGCTGCAATGGGACATGATCTGTCGTGTACACACCTACCATGGCTCTAAGCCACACAATGCCATAACTATGATGGACAGAGATGACTTTGCATGGTGATGGAGCTACAACGCGCTGATTGTGATTGAAGTCGGTAGTGGTGTTTGACGACATCATATGGAAAGCATATGATGTCACTGATGATGTTGGCAACAACTCTTGAGCATTCGACGTCACTGATGTTGTAAATCTATATGGGTCCGCATATGGTGTTAGGTGCATTTATGACTGGCACGGCACATGAGCATTTGAAGTCATGATGTCGTACACTTGTACACTTATACGCGGTACGGAATATGGTGTTGGTGCATTTGTGACTGGCACGGCACATGAGCATTTGAAATCATCTATGTCGTACACTTACATGTGTAAGGAATATGGTGCTTTGGTGCATTTGTGCTACCTACTGTATTGGCTCATATCATGCAGATGAATTTCATCTACAAAGCACTATCTTTTTTTTTTTTTTAAAAGCTTAATGATGTTTTGACTAAGGATTATAAATTCCTTATAGAATGTGTTATAGTATCAATTATGACAAATTTTTCCATTTGTTTCAATGAAAACGTTTTTCAAAAAAAATATTCTTTTTCATTTTTTAATGTTTGTTTAAGAAAAAGTGAGATAATTAATGGAAATCATTTTCATTATCTTATTTTTAAGAAAACAACTTAAGGGATACAAAAGTATAAGTCACTTTTTCTATCGATTTATGAGTTCATCTAATCATTTACTATCCAACGATATTTATTATTAATTCTATTAATAATATTCCTTTAGGTAGATTTATTTTTCATTTAATATAAGTATTTTTAAATTTTTTATACTTAAAATATGAGTTATCTTAAAGTTATACAAACAAAAAAAATTAATTTCATAGAAATAGCCAAAATATAAATATGTCACTTTCTAAGAAAATATTTTTAAAAAATATTTTTATTAGCAAATACTTTTCTCCAAAACAAATAGGGAGATACAATTCGCCATACAAAGAGAATTAATTAACGTGGTTCTAAGCGCTGGAAATGAAGACAACAAAGACGCGTTGCATAAAAGAAGTTATCCACTAATGTAGCACTTAATATCCCACCTCTGCTTTCCAAATAACACAATTTATCGCACTCATGCAATGTTGCTAGAACAGGATCGGAAATTGACTTAAACATACTAGAGATATAAGGATCCTTAGATAAAATTGGGTTAAAAAGCAGTTGAACCGGTCTATTTTCAAAAAAGAGTCAAATTTAATCGGATTGAGCTAAGGTAAAGTCGGTTTTAACAACATCCATGTAACTAATTATCCCTTGTGTTCTTCCTTCTTTTATTATACATATATAGATGCGTATATTTTATATACATGTTATATATATTTATATGTTTTTAATTTTGTAAGAGTTTGAAAACGCTAAGAACGAAAAATTATATAAACATCAAGAATAAGTGTGTGTGTGTGTGTGTATGTATATTTTTTTTTCATTTTAATTACTTTTATTCATTTGTTGCTAAATATAAATGAATAGACTCAACAAATGCATTTTCCAAGCAAACTAATTGATATTATTAACTTTTTTTTTTTTTGTTTTATGACATTATTTACAGTGCAGTCTTTCAAAAGTAACTATATAATATAGTTACCGATCTAGATTGTTTATTCAAAATAATTTAATCTTTAACTTCTATTTAAAAATGAAAAAAATGAAAGCAACACAAAATACAACAAAAGAAAAAAAAAATCTATTGACATAATTTATTTTCTCAGTAATTAAAAAGTATTGAAACCTATTATTATCAACCAAAAACACTGGTTCAAAAGACTCAAAGAACTTTTTGACTGAATTAACATATATTTTAATTTTTAATGTTATCTATTTTAGGTAAAATATATTCAATGTTCATCTACTAATATCGACCAAGCATTCATTCTGAAATACCATATATTTAGTTTATTATGTTTTATTTTATTTTATTTTTTAATCTTTATAGTAACCGGATTAAAATATATATATCAATATTAATTTATTATTGTTATTATTTTAATAATATTTTATTTTAATTCTTTTATAGTCATCAATTTGATATCAAATATAAGACTTAATATTTATCTTATCCTATTCCAAATCTTTTATATATGAATATCTAATCTATATAGAATAAGGACTCTTGTGTAGATTAATGATCAAGATTAAGATTTAATATAAGAAAGAAATCCAAATCCCCTGGTGCTTCTGTTCCGTGCCAAAGCTAATCCTTATACTTCTTCTGAAACAAACAATCTCTTGGTGCTTTTCTATCATTCCAAAGCTAGTCTTTATTTTTTTTGAAACGGAAATATTTCTTCTCCTTTCTACGGTTCAAATAGGGCTGCAACAAACCGAGCCAAAAATCGAGCTTTAAAGGTTTGGACTCAACTCTTTATGAAACGAGTTGAGTTTTTTTATTGAATTTAACGAGCTTTTACAAGCTTAAAATTTAAGTTTGAGTTCGACTTTTTAGATAGCTTATTTTTCATTTTTTTTAAACCTAAAATATAAGATATAAGTGTTTCTGTAATGTATGTACATAATTATTAAATAGAAATTAGTTCTTATTGTTTTTATTATTTGGTTATAGATAATATATCATGCATGAAAAAATTCACAAATTTGCCAATAGGCTTATTAACAGTCTATTAACGAGCCTAGTCACAAGCTTATTCATGAGCCTAAATAAACTTGTTCACGAGCCGGCTTACAAGTCTAAGTCAAAACTTGAACCCAACTTGTTTAGATAAACGAGTTTTACTTTGAGTTCGGGCTTAGCTCATTTACTAATCAAGCTCAACCCGAGCCAAGCTCAAGTAGTTTGTGAATAGTTCGGCTCATTTGCAGCCCTAGTCTCAAAGAGTTAATAGTTTCCAACGTAAATTTTCTAATTTTTCCTTTTCTTTCTTTTCTTTTACGTTGTTTTAATTTAACCTTTATTGTTTTAGTTAACAATATACGTCTATATATTTATTCTCCTTTACTAATTCAGTCTTTTAAATTCTAGTGAATTAGGGTTTTATATTACGAAAAAGATTAAAAAAAAAACTAAAAGATAGCAAATTATATTAAACAATTGTTTTACATAATAGGTAAATTTAACTTCTCTAAATTATTATGTTATATGCTCTTTCTTGAATCTTTAATGTTAAAAATCAAATGTTTTAGAAAAGGAAACAAATACAAGGGATACTAAATGGTATATTTCATAGTATACAAACAAACGTTATTCTAATTTTGTTTTTCTTTGAAAAGAACGTGTTAAAGAAACATTAAAAAAAATAAAAATGTTCTTTTCCATCTTAAAGTAAATGTATGGCCCATACAGTAATTTAATGTGGTCTCTTGAATCATACTTCTTTGAAATGGAAAAGTAAACTTCCATATAGAAATCAAGATTTAAAATCATACTTTATATTTCATTAATCTTTACAAGTAAAATACAAAAAAGCACCCATTGCCTTTTCCCTTCCCTTTTTCATCTAACTTAGCTCGACAAACCAATGCATGGACCTATTTAGGAACAGATCCAACGAATGTTTTATTTTTCAAGTAAATTAAAGAACGCAACATTGGCAATAGTATATTTAATAATAGATGATAATACAAGCATTCGTTAAATGTCCATTCATCAATTAAACTGTACTGCATTCCATAAACATTAATGTTCCGTTTAATCATTACATTCTATTAGTCTACGTTTTGTTTATTTATTTATTATAAAAAATTTCTACACATTAAGTTGAGGTAAAGTGTAACTACATAATTATACATGTTATGTGCGCAGTAGAAGCATCGTTATAAAAGCAATTATTTAATTTCATTAATATGAAAATTAGTTAATGTTTCCAGCAGTAAGGACTTTCTAAGTATTACGAATGTAATGAAAAGTTAAGTCTAGTTTATGACAGATGTTGATTAGTAGGTGACAGATTGATATCGAGAGTTAAGGTTGGAGATTCTCAGCGTCATCCAAGTACGTCATTATTTTCATTGTTGTTATATGCTTAGAAATTATTTGTGTTTAGTTGGACCTAGTGGACTGGATGTTTGGTATGGATAAAAATTTATTGTCTTGAGCTTACTATCTTTTTTATGTTTCAACGAATAAATATCTGACACGTGTTATGAAATATTTATTTTTTATTTTCGAGATTTTTTTATTTTTTCTAATTTACTTGACACGTGTCACATGTCTATTCATAGAGACACAAAAGGAACAATATTTTTAAGTCAGCAAACTACTATCTTATCTTATTGGTGTTATTAGGGTGGTACCCTAATGATTTATGCTTGTATTTATAACCAATATAGCATAAGAAAGGCAAAAGTTAATTGGATACCCCCAAACCCCAACCCTCTTTGGTCCACCAGTGCTTTTGTCCTCGTTTTATTCATCTTTGGATGATTCTAATTGGATCATAGCGACCTTTACACGTATGATAAGTCACATCGGAAACACCTTTTAATTGTCTTATATAGCGGCCCATACCCTAGGGCTAAATACCCGGCAGATCGTTGAAATAGTTCTACAGAATTAAGTAATCATGTGGTTATGCCCTTTTCCATCTCCAAAATTTGGAGTGGTACTATATTTTACTACTGAAATTGAGTACAGCATGACCATGTGGCATAGCTCCCGATGCATTTGCCTTATAAGTTCTTAAAACACACATTCCTTTTCTTATCCTTCATGTGTTCTGTATTTGAAGTTTAGAATATTTTATGGTTCTACCATTAATTTTAATAAGATCGATCATATCACTATCTAATGGCTCACACCATTCTCAATCGTGATTGAATCACTAAAATAGTTAATGTTCCATTTACTATATTTATTTTATCAGTTAGATTATTGATGAAATGGTCTTGTTGTCGAAACTGTAAAAGCTCCTTGAAATTTTGATGTATTATACTGGAATGCATAAAATCATATAAAATTACACAAAATTAGTATAATCATAAACGTATAGAATCGTACACCTAAATTGGTAATTCCATATAAGTTTTTCTCTAAACATTTTTTGTTCTTTTAATTAAGAAAAAACATATAAAATTATAAAACTCATGGAAACATAGATTTGACTCATGATTTTTATAAGTATATGCTTTGGATAGTTTTTTGCAGTGACTTGGTGCATCTAGGGCTGCAAATAAGTCGAGCTTTTAAAGACTCGAGCTCAACTTATCTAAATTTATCAAGCTCAAGCTCAAGTCGATCTTTTTATCGAGCCTGAAATTCAAGCTTGAGTTTAGCTCACTTAAGTAAATGAGCTTGAGTTTATCTCATTTAAGTAAATAAGCTTTAGTTTAAGCTTAAGTTTTGCTCATTTATGAAACGAGCTTAAGCTAACCTGAGCTTTTTAGTAAGCCTACTAAGTTTTTATCGAACATGAAATTTAAGCTCAAACTTGACTCGTTTAAATAGACAATTTTCCATTTTTTTCCAAACATAAAGGATAATCATAAGTGTTTTTATAAATATATTTATATAAATATTAAATGGAAATTAGTTTTTTATTTTAATCATATAGTTATATATAAATATCATGCATAAAAAATTTATAATCTGCTAACGAGCTTATTAACGAACTTACTCGCGAGCTTATTAATGAGCCTAATTAAGCATGTTCATGAGTCGGCTCATGAACCTAAATTAAAACTCGAATTCAGCTTGTTTAGATAAAAGAGTTTTAGTTTAGACTCAAGCTCGACTCGTTTACTAATCGGGCTCAAATAACTCGCAAGCAACTCGACTCCTTTGCAACCTTAAGTACAACTTTAAGTTATGCTTTTGTTGAATTTGACACTTCATGCTTAATTAATAATTATAAGCACTTCTGCATTTGTTTTCATTTACTTAACTTACATTTACTATTTCTTGTCATAATTTCATGCTTAAGGTTTTTTTTTTCCCCAAAAGTTCTTTAATGAATAAACCTTCTTTAGAGAAATTAATGCAATGTGAACATATATCCGTCCTGAAAATTATGTGGATACGGGGAAGAAAGATCCTAAAACTGGTATTTAGATTGTTGAGATATGAGACCTGGAGGTTATATAATTTTTGGACTTCTCATTTTTACTCTTTAACATAAAATTTTTAAGTCTAAATATGATATTTTCTTTATTTTTTTTAGATAATTCTCCCTTCAATTTATGAATTTAGCATAACTTAGCATCGAAAATTGAAGGCATAATTCAAGTAAAGTATTTTAGAATTTTTTTTTTTTAAGTACTTTTATGGCTCATTCACTTCGCTAAATGAATAAGGTTATAATAGAATTCTTATTATGAAGAAATATAATAAAATTGTAATAGGATTTTTCTTTATTAATTTTTTGTGTAAATGGTGGTACTTTGAAAAAAAAAAAGACAGTTCCAACATTAAATTAGTATTCATAGGTTTTAATAAAGAATTACTATTCAATATTTTGTGTAATAGGGATTCATTGCAGAATTGCTATTTAGTGAATTAAATGCCGTAACAGCCATTCGTAAGGAATAAGGCTATAATGGAATTGTAATGATAACAGAATGAATGAGCAGTTAGCATTTTTAATATCCAAAAAAAAATGTTATCTTAAAAAAGTGTTTTGGAATTCAAGTAATAAAAGTGTAAATGACTCATATAAAAATGAAAATATAAAAATAATAAAAGAGAAATACTAATTAAAAAAAAGTTAAAGTGTCAAATGAAAAAGTATGTGATGTTGAGACCTAGATATAGATAAATTATTAACAAATTAATATTTGATACAAAAATAACAAGTCTTTAAAGAGGGTTGCATTTTATGTCTACCACCTTTTAAGAAAGAATTACTAAAATACAAATTACACAAAAAAAAATTACCAAAAAATCAACACATATTAGCAATCTGATGATACATCATTTTATAAAAGTATTGCGTACTGCAAGATATGTGATATAGGAAGGGTGTTGCATTTACAACACGCAATGCACTAAAAAACAAATTACACGAAAGAAAAAAATTACTAAAATATCAACGCATGCTGCAAGATATGCGACATAGCAAGAGTGTCGCATTTATAACACACAATACACATGGGTATCACATGTTGTAAGTGTGATACACGTACTATAATTTATACTAGTGTCGCTTTTTCAAACGATAGTGTTCCGTACATCATCAAGATTCTGGACAACTTCAATTGCCTTCAAAGTAGGCTGGCGGCCCAAAATAAATCCACGATCCTGTGCTCATTCCTGAAGCGCTATGCTCTTCCATTGGAGACCACTTCAACAATTTGCTGGATAACTTCAGCTTCAGCTCTATATCGTAATTGAAAAAAAAAAAAAAAAAAAGTTAAAAGCAAGTCAGCAATTTCCACAATGTAGTAGAGTTTATGAAAGTGTATATAACAACCATACAAACTCAATACAACACTTATTGATAATACTAGGATAATCAACAAAATACTAAGCAGGAAACATGAAGAAAATCTCTAGATTCAAGCATATCCTGCCAATTTGACTTTAAAAAAAAATGCCAAAGAATTTTTATCATTCTCAAAGTCGATTTCAAAACCCTAAATCTTTAATAATTTCGATTAATTAAGATCAAATTTTATAAAACTCATGTTCACTAAAAATGTAAACATAAGTATAAATCTTAGGAATCTGAACCAATATCAACAACTAAAACCCTAATAATTTTTTGTTTTTATTAAATTAGAAAATGTATTATGAAATCCTACCATAAAACTAATTAAGAACTAGCAAACTCTATCAAATGCAAGTCCAGTTTAGCATCAAAAACCTTGTAGTCTAGTGGCATCTCTTTTAATCTCTCATGTAAGAGGTACAAGTTTGATTTTCCCTCCCATTGTAATGAAAAAAACAACAAAAAAAAAAAAAAATCCAGTTTAGCTCGCTGCAGGCTTTTTTGAAGGACACATATTTGCTAGTGAACTCATACAAATTGCCCTCATCCTCTAGCAATAGGAAAAATATTAAGTTGATATTACACACTATAGGAACACACATGTGGTGAATAATATAATAGGTGGTTTCTACAGTAACTACTATCTATATGTCCACTTATTAGAATTCCATGAATAGTCACATATCACATGTATATTATACATGACGTATAATACTCACCGAAGCACAAAAATAATGATATGAAGCATAATAATCGGAAGCTAAAGTTCACGTGACGATGGGAAGAAACGGGAAAAGAAGTTGAAGCACAAGTCCAAGGATCCGTATTCCGTACTACGGTAGACTGCAGATAAAGAAAAATGTTTTCCTATAACGGACTACATGTATATGGACAGATTTAAAAAATAATAATCTTTTAAATATATATATATATATATATATATATATATAGACACTCTTCTAAGAAAAATCTCCACTACTCCATATTGGTTATATATCGAATATGTCAAGAAGAGAGCATGTACGTTATGTTAAAATTCTAAATCTAGAAACATTAAGCGAATCCAAATACGAAAATCTTTTATCAGCAAAGTGGTTAAAGAAAATTTTATATATATATATATTACACGCCGCCGTGAATATGCCATCCCAATATGCCGGCTACTTCACGTAAAGCCGATCTCCACATCTCCAACGTCTGAAGAGAATTGCTTCTTCCATACTTTGCCAAAATCGGCTGAAGGACTCCCATCTGTTCCCGGATATCCGAGGGAACAACATGGTAGAACACAGGAAGAACCAGCTGTCCTCTAAAACGCTTGCACTCCAGGATCTTAACCACCTCGTCCAAACACCAAGGGGAGGATGTAAAGTTTGGAGAGAGCACAATGATGGCAATCCTAGAGTTTTCGATGGCATGGAAAAGGGAAGAAGAGATATTTACTCCTCTAGAAAGCCTGCTATCAATGAATGTATTTAAGTTGGCATTTTGGAGAGCATGGTAGAGGTGGCTGATGAAGTTATTTCTCGTGTCTTGTCCATGGAAGGACAAAAACACATCGTAAATCCATCTAGGTGAAGGTGATAAAGCCATGGAGAATAAAGGTATGGTCCAACTCTTTGACTTGGGTTGAAACCAAGTGGAATCATCAGAATATAAAATGACTCGTATAATAATAATAATAATAATAAACCAAGTGAAAGATTAGACAATGGGATTGCTTAGTGGAAAAAAAAAATTGATTGGCACCAGTATGTTAAATGTTCGAATGACTAGCACTGAAATATTAATGAAATTATGACAAGTAATGGTGATGATGGATTAATTTTTAAAAATTATTTATATATCAAAATTTTATTGGTATTTATTTTCATTTACTAGAACACATTCATAGAATACTATTATGAATAAAACTTTAAGAAAATTCTATCGTCCTGTCATTAATTTTGACGAGATCACTCTCGTTACTATTTAATAGTTCACATTATATCCATTAAAATAGTTAATCTTTTAATTATTATATTTATTTTAATAGTTAGATCGTGGACTATACGTTTTTATGGACAAGACCATAAAAACAAACCTTTATTGGGTGGGAAAATGAATGGGACGGCTTGGTTGCATAACCACGTACTTTCTTTCTTCCAACATTTTAGTTTTTAGCATATGTTTTGCACAAATAAGGGTCCACCATGTCATCCCTCATCCCAACACTATCTTTTGAAGGGGAAAGACATTTCATCGTGTGTTCTTGCCCCCATCACTTCTTTTGTCTTTTTTAACACCAGCACATGTCTATTGATGCTGACATCCCGTCCAACCCTTTCTTTTCCTAGATCCCCCGTTTCTCCTGGAGATGGAAATTTTATTTAATTTAATCGGATGTATTAATATTACACACTCAGGAAGTAATAAGTTCTTGATATACATCCATACACAACACACATATATAATATTATAGTTTTGCATTAGGGTTACACTATAAATCGTACTTAAACTTTGATAAAATATATAATTAGGTATCTAAAGTTTAAAATTGATCAATATAGTACTTAAACTTTAACATTAATAAATTTAGTACCTGAAAAAACTTTTTATGCATGCTAAGTATACTTACATCAAATTCTTTCAAGTACGAAATTGATCAATTCAAAGTTCATGTATTAAATTGATCATTTTCAAAGTTTAGGTACTTAATTACATATTTGTTAAAATTCAAGTAGTATTTGTTATCTCTTTACACAATTTTAAGATTGTTTCTCTCTTGGTGTCGTGGCTAGGATAGCTACTAATTGATTGCATCCAAAACCAACCTTCGGTTAAGTGTTAGCTTTACACTGTGTTTGGCATTCATTATGACAAGCAGAAAGTTGGGGAAAGCTATGGTAAGAAATGGAAAGAAAAGGAAAAAAAATAAAAAGAACATTTTACCATTATTTGGATATTACAAATAACAATGGAAGGAAATTTTTCCACTTTATGTGTTTGGTAACTATAAGTGCAATGGAATGAACAAAAACAAAAGTGATGATGGACTCATATGCCCCTCCTATTGAAATAGCAGATACACCAAGCGTCCTTCCCTTTGTTATCATTGGTTGATACCAAAGTAGATAGCGAGTGCAAGTGGTCATTGTAGCTACTGCTAGGTGTGTCGAGTCTGCTATTTTTGTGTGAGTTGCTTGGTTGTTTGGTTGTCTTTATGTTGTTAGTCTTCAATAGACCCCTAATGACCAAGTTTTGTCTGGAGAAACAACAAAAATATTCATTGTTAATGAAATAAGAACTCAGAACACGACTTTAAGGCATTTCCTTATTGACTCCTAAGAGTACTGCTACACCTTCAATGTCACAACTAGGACAAGATACTTCATAAGAGCAACATTTTTGTATGGAAACTTTGATAGCAGTGATGTTTACCTAATATTTGAAATCTCTTTTGGAGCAACTTCCTAGTCTACAATAGTCATTAATGATGGCAACACGTAGAGATATTCCTAGCATAGATCCAACTATGAGCATATGTTTGTCTAATGCTACCACTGGCAAGCCATTCATCTCTACACTTAAGCTTAGACAATTGAATGGCTCAATGTACTATACAAACTTGGAGGCTCGATTCTACCTTAGTGTGTCTACGCATATTAACTTTGGAGTTAAGAGTGAAGCACCTATCAGGTAGATTAAATAATCCTATTTTATAGATAATATCTCTACCTTCCATCATTATTAATCTGAATATTTGTTTGCACTCTGGCCTGTGTTATGAAAAAAAAATTCTAAAACTATACAAAACTTGACATAGTAAACTCTGGCCAATGTTATGAATATTTTTCTTTTTAGTAAATTTGGTTTCTTTTAAATTCTCTTGTGAGAGTTAGAAGAGAAGAGAAGAGAAGAGCTTTTTTGGTCAAGGAAAAAAGATAGTAGAGGAGGTGAAGGGGAGTTTCTCTCTCCTTCTCTTCCTCTTACTTGCTCTCATCCAATCATGCACATACTTAGGTCAACACTTTATCAAGTGCTCTATCTTCTAGCTACTTAGACTACAATTTAGCATAAATTAATGTGTTGCTACTGTTAAATGCTAGATAGGCTCATGTCAATTGTTATATTTTACGATTTTCAAATTCTATCAATATTAGCTCACCTAATTGATGTCATAACCTAACTCAGGAATGTTTGTTTAAACTCAAATCAATGCAAACCAAAAGGTTATCCATGGTCAATTAGAAACTAACTCAAATTCATGACAATAATGTAGTGAGACTGGTTTATGAACATTTTTGTAAGGGCTCATTAAGACTGAGATCACATGCACGTGGACAACCATATCCCATATGCACATAGAGATTGTTTTTATATTCAAGATTATATACCAAATGAAGGATGAACTTTTCTTCTAGACTTTCCAACCATGAAATTTTTTGTTTAGATCATCAATAGCCCACCTTTGACATTTGAAGGACTAAACACAAGTCCTCTGCAAAATTTAAACTTCTTTCTCTAGAGAAAAGAATGAAATAGATTAGCATATGGACAGAAATGCTTTAAAAAAATCCATCTTTATGAGCACATAATCATGGACTTACAACCACCTTATAAACACTTTCTTTCAATTTTTTCTAGTACAAATAGAATAAGGAGAACAAAAATATATGTACATCATCAATTGATCAATCTTTTGTGCAAATAAATTTTGACAAATAGGTGTTTTACTTACATTTCACTTCTCTTTGTGATTTGTTTTCCCACAAGATCCTGTCCTTAAAAACAATTAATCATAAAGAATGACAAGATGATGAGTTGTGGAGTGTGTTTATAGCCTTATATATTTCCAACACATTTTCAAAACAAGAACTATCTCATCATAAGGATGGAATAAATGCTTAATAGGTTCCCAAATATTAATCTCCAACTAACCAACCAATGTTAATCCTTTTCTAACTTAAACATAAAAACATTACATCTACTTTACCAACTTCTCCTCACTATCTCAATTTCACTACCATATATTACTTACAACTCATTCAACTATTGAATGCACTAATAAGTTAATGCACTTACATGGCACTCCATGTGTTCCATGGATTCACGAAAGAAAAAAACACCTCGACAAAACAAAAAACACCTACCCAAAGCACTATAGTAGTAAAACATTTATAAATTTTATTGGATTTACAATGGTTAGCATACCATGTCTTCCTAGGATTGTTTACATTTACCCAAAAAAAAAATTATTTACCTCAAAAGATAACTTAATTGGGTGAGACTAATTACAAAATATTAACCTATACATATTTGGTTAATAACAAAATATAGCCTTTGCATATTTAGATGGCTAACATCTTCTTCATCTTGCCACCAGAAATCTTCATTACTTCATAAATCCTTCATTGCATATTATCGAAGAAGATAAGAGTTGCGATTCTCGTGAGGGCAACCAAAAAATCTCCTTGCGTATAGGATTTTTGTGAGAGAAAATCAAATCCAGTAAAGTGCAAATTTTCATCAAGCCTAATATGAAGCTATCTCCTGAAAAACCACCTGCTCTAAGTAAACACATGGCCCACTACATTTGATCAACTCATTTCCCGCTTTTATAATTTCAGCAATTTTATGAATTGCTAGTTGAAATTTCTCATCCTCCTTTTCAAGGAATTCATCACTCATAACCTTGTGCTTTTTCCCTTTTGCTTTGGCCAAGGTTTGAGGTTCCACTTGAGTATTGGCATTGGCACTTGATACAGTTGTTGGACTCCTATTGGAGTAGTTTGTGATCCATAGGGTATTAGTTCATTAAAATCATTGCATGAGATAGAGTAGGAGTTCTCCAATGCGACTTCAATGTCTATAATCATTAAATGTATTTCAAATATATTTGAAGCTCTCCCTTGAGTTTTCTCACGAGCCAATCTTCACATTTTTTCCTTTGTTGTCTTAGAACCTTGACCAGTAGCTCTGTCATTGTCAAATATTTCTTGAAGTCTATTATAATGCAAAATTGGTCTTGTCATCCACTTTTTTGTAGTTAGTTTTTTCTACAAAAAAAATACTAATAATAAAAAGAAAAACCATAAACAAGTGTTTTCTATCATTTGGTAAACATTATATGAGTGATTTTTTAATATTGCATGAAAATATCAATACCTCTATTAATGCTTGCTAAACTTTAGGTTCAGCCTCAAACATACATGAGATAAGACTCCATGCAAAATCGTTTGAATTGTTGAAAAGATCAAACACTGCGTGAAAATTAGGCTTGATAGTCTTTAACCACCTATTCTTGATCCTTATCAGTGGCTGCATTTTTCATTTTCTCATGAAGTTCCATAACAACATTATCGTATGTTGATGAAGTGAAAGTCCTATCTTGCTTGTTCCCATCAACCATTTGGTGGTAAAAAGCATTAGTGAGATACTCATCCATCAATTCAGTCCCATGAAGATTCATCCAGCATTTTCTGCCGATGCTTCCTCTTGGTTGCTAATTTCATTGCTCATTTTCCTGGTACTTACAAAAAATAAAGATTTTCTTGTCAAGGCCCACCGTAAGGCCTAGGCCCCCAGCCAAAAACAAAAAACTAGAGATAAATGGACGCCATTCATAAGCAAAAAGATTATTAATATTATATTTCTACGTGAGCCGCAACTGCTTACATTATTTTTATACATACATGATGTCCATTTTTTTCTTCCTTTATTACAGAAAGACATAAGTACAAAATGCTAGTTGATATTTATTACAGTCTCCGCTCTCAAAATATCTCGGATGTGCTAGTACCCCCTAATCTTCTGTCGTACCTAAGGATATACTAGTATCCCCTTAGCTCACTATTGAGCTAAGTGAGTGGATAAAAATAAAATACACAACAGAATAGAAATACATATTAAAAAAAAACATACATAAACAGAACAGTAATGCAATAAATGTATACCATGCTAATGCACGTGACATGCACATGTACCAACATCTTAGCCCAGCCTAGCTTTCATTCGGTTATTTAACATCCCAGGCATCTAAATAAGCGATCCAGGAACCTAAGGCTACAAGGAGTAGCCAAGAAGTAGGGGCCCTTATAAATTTAGCCTAGTTGATTACAATAGTAGCTAGAAATTGGTTTATCAATGCAAACCCTGCCTAGCTGACTACAATAGTAGCCAAAAATTGATTTGTTGATGCAAATCTATATGTCAAAAATCCAACCTGGCATAATCAAAATTTTGCAAATATGACCCGCAGGTCTTCTTTCATGCCATGCCATGAATGCATTAACAATAAAAGATGGCACAAATTTCATATGAATAAGGATTATAAATCCAACTCATCGACAAATTAAAGTTTTATTATCATCACTTTGACCAGTATATAGGATTACACTTTAAGTGAAATCTAATAAGGTCAATCCTTTATAAAGGAATATCAAGTCATCAATCACAAGTATAACACAACCAATCACTTAAAATTATTCAAATAACCAAACATACATAACTCAAATCACAAAATCAGTAGACATAAGTCTATTGTTAGCAAAATAGAAAATCCACTGACCTAGAGTCTAACGGCAAGATATTTCTAGTTCTTAGATTGTGTACGTTCTTCGGATAGTTCACCTAATAAAGTGATAACTCTTGGTAATATTCCCTTTTTTCAATTTATTACTTATTTAATAAGTTACATCAACTTACTTTCTTAACTTATAATATGCATATATTTATTTATCTTATCGACAAATGGAAACAGACCTAATGTATTAAAAGACGCATACTAATCTATTTATGTATTTATTTTTAAATAGATATAGTGGAAAATATATTTATACAAGGAAGCCTAATAATTTATTACGTTACTTTGCCTATGCTTGGCTTGATGCTCATGGATTTAGAGAGGAAAAAAAAGAAAAAAAAAAAAGAAAAGAAAATATTGTTGATTAAAGGATGTTTAAGGATTATCTCTTTCATTCGTTTCTGTGAACTCCAAGGACATACATTGATACACACACATACACACACACATATATATACATATTTTACAGGACAATAAGTAATGTGTCTTGTATGAATATAAAATTATGCTAAATTCGTCAGCTACAAATTCTTCTTCGTGGATGTAATGGATTTATTATATAATAACAATTGAAATATGACGAGTAAACATATATAATCAAGAGATAAAATTGTACCATAAAATAGGATAAGAAAATTACCTTATATTACTAAATTAAATATATATATACCAAGCACCCTTATAATTCTCCTATGATGGTTACCTATGATGTTAAATGATTATCTAGCATCGGAGCAAAAATTTATGATCATTGGGAAGATGGCAACGCACTACATCTATTTTCAAAGGATTCTCTTCATATAAATATAAATATATACATATGTATCTTAAATGGTAAAAGTTGTTTAATAGAATGACGCAGAAAAGTAATAATACCTCCTTATCTTCCCTCTGTGTTGCCAACGGCATTTGCTCTCATATCAGCATATGGTAAGTTTCGTCCCATTTATATAAAGGAGGTGGATCAGAAAAATTTTAGTCCGCACGGAATTAAAACGCATACTTGGCTTAGTCTTAAAGAACTTCACTGCTCAAGCAATTACATTACTAATAGTAAAACAATTTTGAAGTCCATAAATTTCCTAGTAACTTTGACTTCCAATGCCTTCCTAATGAAGGATTAGAAATTCTATGCAGATGTTTCCTCATTTAAGGCAATAGTGACACTTGCATTATGAACAAACTTAAGGCATTGATACAACTAAAAGTTCTAATCTGATAATATCATGCGTGACCCTATGTATATAATTTTACCATGATTTAACACTTGTAAAAGTTTTATAATATATATATATAATATATATAGAAGACGTTATAACTTCTATCAAACCCAATTATTCAATTTCATAATACTTAAAGGTTAACTTATTAAACTCAAACCTACAACTAATACTGGTTGAAGTTTTTATTCATTCCAAAAATCCAATTTCATGTAAGTGCTTTTTATAGTTTCTGTTATCATATATTATTATTTTACACTATTCAAACAAATCTTCTATTTTATTTTATTATTATTGTCTTTTTTATATATAATCCTAAATTCCACAACCAAAGTTCTAAATGTGACTTCATGATTATTTTTATTTAATAAAGACATACTTGAAATATCAAATTATATGAGAACATTCCATCCTGCCTTTATCAAATTTTTATTTTTATTATTTCAATTGGTAGGGTCTTACATTCTCAATACAAACAAACATATAAATTTGCACAAGAAAAGAGTACCAACCAAAAAAAAAAGAAAAAAGAAAATTACAGCATGCACTTTAGCAAAACTAAGTCGGATACAATCTCCTATTACTTCAACAAAATTAAATAGCTAATATAGTGCTCTTATAACAATATAAAGTGAATATTCTTGACTATCTGTTACATAATAATTTCACATTTGTGTTTTTATGTTGTCTATCAAAATCACTTCTAGTCTAACATCAGTTGTGTCTTAATCTCATATCTGACCATGATCTTCTACTTCTATGTTTAAAAAATCATGGTCAACTTCGGATATAAGTGCTTCATCTGGATCGACACCCATTAGGAAGTTTTGTAATATGCAATAAGCTAAAATTATCTCACATTGTGTTCTAAATATATGATGCTTCTCTATAGCACTCAATATGATGAGAAACCGTTTTTTAAGTATTCTAAATGCTCTTTTAATAGCATTGCGGAGTGATGAGTGTCAATGATTGAATAACTCACGAGGATTTTCAGTTGCATGTGTTGAATACTCCTTAAGATGATATTGAACACCTCTATATGGATGTATTAATCCACTTCTTATCATGTATCTGGCATCAACTAGGTGATATTTCCTGCTAAAGCAAATGTGTTAATGTATAGACAAATTTAGATTAGAATTTATGAGTGATTAAATATTTTACCTTCATGTATTTTCAAATTATCTTCTTTAGAAAAAGCATCCTTAATTATCTTAGAATCAGCAGCAAAACCTTCCCACCCAAGTAATACACACGTAAACCTTAAGTCAAAGGAACATGCAGCAAGGATATTTTGGGTTAGATATTCTTTTTCATCATGAAATCTTCATACCTCAGCATTAGAAACTTTCACACGAATATGTGTCCTGTCAATTGCACCAACACAGTCTTGATATATATACAAATAGAGGTTCATTATATTATAAAGGTTTTAATTGTAATAAGACCTTAATAGTTTATAAGTTTTTACCTTAAAATAAGGGTAGGATTTACCATTTTTCTGTATTTCCTGTGGTACAATTATGCCATCAGGTTGTTTGAGAAATTCATCTTCAAAAGAGATGAGTGCTCTAAGCATACTATGAAATTGTCTACTCACTGTTACACCTAAACAGTGGAAGAAAGAAGCCATGGTATGTTTTTAACATTTTATGCTAGAATATGTAGAAATTTGTTAACTTGTTCTTCTATCGATGCACGTCAAGTGTCTTTAAGGCATCCAATACCTCTTAACATATCGCACAAACTCTCAAAAGCTATGGAACCCATTCGCGTTATATCTCGACATTTTGTGTCATCTCTTAATTACTCTAGGAGTTTCTTACCAAATTTGATCTCTTTCTAATGATGAAGTAATGCTAGTAATTGGTCTTTCTACAATGTATGGATGAAATCATACTCTATGCCTTGATTTAACCAAGTAGCATGCTAATTGTACAATTGTCATATATCGTATTCTCATCCAATCTTCAATCAAATCATCCTCAAAGTCATCATTATAGTTACTATCTTCCATTATTTCGATATTAACAAACTAAGTAGTACAACTTACATTTTGACTATGGCATGTTATAAAACAAGAAACCTATTAAACCATTTTTTTTTTATTGCTAATATTGATTGTTCTCTATATACACAACAAACAATCAAAACAGTAAAAATCAAGGTTGTCAAAATTGGCTCGGACCGGACAGTTCGAACCACTTTGATCGGAATCAATGCTGAAGGCAGGGCGGGTCCGATGGTTGGCTCATTTTTTATGCGAACCAACTAGACCCGATCGATCCGGCGGGTTTGATCATGAACTGGTCAACCCAGCTGGGTCTAAATGCTTCCTTAAAAAAACAAAAGCCAGCAGCACAGCACTACATGCAACACATCTATTGTAACACAAGACCAAAGTCAAAAAGTAACAAACTTAAAACTAAAAAGTAAAAAATAAAATCTAAAACCAAAAGTTTTCATTGCAAGTGAAGGATTGGAAAAAATGGTCAAATTAATTACTGTGCACTAACAGGGATGGACTTTTAAGATGGGAAATTGTGAGAGGGAATTAAATGAGAGTGTAAGACAGTTGGAAAAATTTTAAAATGACAAATGTGAAATTTTCAAGGAGGATTTAAGTTTTTTTAAATGGAAAAATAATAAATTACGTATCATTTTCAATTATAACATATTTCTTTTAATTAATTTGAGCTTGATTCAAGTTTATTATTAACATAATGATTGAAGAATAGATTAATGGAATTGATTAATTATGAATTTAATTGTATAATTTATAATTATTTGACTTTCATAACTAAAACATAACTTATACTTTGATTTTTGTTAACCCTGGTTCGACCCCACAATGAACCCGATTCAACCTCTTGACCCTTGACCTCTTAGCATGTCCGAGTCAAATCCCGATCTAGTCCTGACAATATTGGTAAAAACAAAGCTCATTCTCAAAAATTTAAACGAAACTTGAGATACAACACATTCAAATATCATTATGTCAATCAATGATTTTACTATTGTTGTTATCTTATATTTGTTTCTGTTATTCTAAACAATGACACATGAAAAAAGAAAAATCAAAGCAAAAAATAAAATATTGATGAGGACTATTTATGAGTTACTTGTCTGTGATGACTTCTTCTACTTCTTGTGATGAAGGAAGGAAAAAAATGTGTGAAACGATGGTTTGGTCAGGCTTTTCCACACACCAAAAGAAAGACGACTTGCTATAGGCTATTTATAGTTACTTTTTTTTTCCCTCTCTTTCGAAGGAAATTTTAGTAACTTTAAATGCAATGACTTTTTCCCCCAACTTTCTCTCTAAAATTAGGGAGAAAAGAAAAAGGGCTCCATAGCTTAAATGTTTCCACTCTCTTCCATTTGGTTCATTTGTTTTCCATTGTAACTAATGAAATCCAAACAATAGAATTCCATCATTTTTCTGCTGCCTTCTGTAGCTTTCAGCTTGATCGTGCCAAACAGAGTATTAGTAAAAATCATCCTTTGGTTCAATGATCTTTTGTACAATAATGACCCTTTTGAGAGAATTGGATATTAATCTCTTCCTTCTAGCCTAACACTGTGTTTGTTGTCTAGAGAAAATGAAAAATAATTTCTTATATTTGAATGTTGAGTATTCATGGATGAACTTAAGAATGTAGAAAAATATTATTAATCAAAATTTATTTAACAAGTAAATAATTACATAATATTTATTTTGAGGATTTAGTCTTATTATGAAGTTATATATAATGGAGTTGATTAGTTATGTGTCTCAGTGTTTGGTTAATTGAGAGATTAAGGGTTCACTTCATGTTAGCACCATTAATGATTTTTATTCTTTTTGCTTTTTTGTGTCTTTTTTATAGGTACAAATTAAATGTCATTTGTTAAAAAATAATAGTAAACTTGAAACAACCAAAATCTTGCTTAAATAAGTTAAAACTATAATAATTGAATAATATAATAGGTAAATGATTCTAAACTTAGGTTAGAAATTTAATTTAGATAAATCAATTGAATAAATCAAGAAAATTATAAGATATAATTAGATAGATGGACATAATCAAATTAGTAAATAGAAGTAAAATAAAATTGGTGATTTCAAATCCCTAAACACTTAAACATATAACTAAAATGTTTAGCGAATTCCTAAATCACTAAATTTTAGTCCAAATGCTAATTCCTTAATCCCTATGAATTTTGAATTCATTTGCTTGTTTGAAAATATTAGTTCTTATGTCCAAACCCAATTTAAATATCAATTTTTCACAAATTAAACTCGTAAGCAAGACTTTTTATTCAAGTTATTAATTTCTATTCTATAAATCCTCATATTATTTTCTCGATACTTAAAACAATAATCTAAAAAGTTTAAACCTATAACCCTTACCCAAAAATATCTTTTATTTTTTAATGTTATCCTTTCCTTTTTCCTTTTTCCTACCCACCTCTCTCTTTTTCCTTTTCTCTTCTTTTCTTTCGTTTCTTTCTCTTCCTATTCCTCTTCTCTTCCTTTCCTTTTCTCTAATTTTCTATTCAAAATCAAACTCAAACCTCAAATTTAAGGAGATCATATAAGAGATTGAAGATAGAAAACAAGACTGTAGTAGGAAATTAAGCATGAAGAAACCATATCAACTAAGAAGTGGTAGTAGAAGAGAAGATCAATCTGCATGTGATTGCTAAAAAGATAAGTATAATTGTTTTTCTTTGTTTTGATTGTTGTTTTTTATACGTATATGATGAATTAGAGCTATATATAAGTAGGGTTTATAATAAAATTGGTAAATTAGTAAGATATGAACTTGTAGTCAAAACGTAAGTGAGATTATGCATATTAGAACTAAGAGTTTGATGATGAAATATGAAGTAATAATATATATATATATATATATATAAATGTTGTAATTTATGGTTATAACTTGTATGTTGATTATAAGATAAGTGTTGATTTTGTCATGTAAAACTAATGGTTAAATAGGTTAAAAATTACATGCTCTGTATTCGTGAAAGAGCACGAGGGGAACATAGGTGTCTTATTCAATCGTGATTCTCTCTGTACCTTAAAAATATTGCATTTTTCCCACTCGAGAGGAAACGCAACTTGAACACAACTTTCCTATCTCCTCATGTTTCTCACTCAAGAAGAAACACGACTGAAACACGACTAGCCCTATCCAACTGTACTTCTCTCTATTTTCTTTATTAAAAACAACTCCAAAACAGCACAGCTAAAACACGGCTTTCCCTATCCCACCATGTTTCTTTATGATCCTTGAGTGCTTTAAATGTTAAGTAGAACATGGGAAGGACACGACTTGCCTTATTACATCATGTTTCTCACTAGTTTCCAATCTAAGGAAAAGCACAATGGGAATACGAATGAATGTATTAGTCATGCTTCTCATATGTTGGAGCACAATGGGAAACATGACTAACCTATTTGCCCATGTTCTTCATAAAATAAATTAAATAAAAATATATGTAGTATATATTTATATGTAAATACTAAATTGAGTATTTCAATAAAGTTTTACAAAAAAAAAATTAAATAATGAATGGTAAGATTTGAATTTAGTATTCGATTAATGAGCTAAAATGAACAAGACTAACAAGATTCTATAAGATATATGGGTTTGCCTTAACGTAATAATTGAATGTGATTTAGTAACTAGATTAAATTATTAATTCTATACAACTTAACTAAAATTAAGTTATGTTTATAATATAACTTGAAACATAATAGGCTTAACAACTAATTAGATTAAACATAGTTTTTAAATATAAAATGAACTTAGTTAATGAATCTAAGTTTAATTTGACTTAATGAATCTTAATGAACTAAAACAAATTAGATTGATTAAGTCTAATCAACTTGACTAAGTTAAGTTAATATAGGTTTAATGATTTATAACTGGCTTAGGTTAATGAGTTAGGTTAAACCATAGATAATAGAGGGAGTATGTTGTTTCAATGTATGATTGCTAAGAAAAAAATAAGTTTTTAATATAAGTAGGAAATTTATTTTAAAACTTACATGAATGATATGTAACAAAGACATTTTTATAGTAAATGATTTATAAAGAAGGAAAAGAAGTAATTTGACAGACAATAGAGAATTATCTGTATCTTAGTAGGGCGATTTTTGCAGCCATGGCGAAGTTTTTACTTAGTGTCTAATTAAATAAGTTTTAATGTAAGTTTGATGTAAATTAATAATTACTTTAAATTCTTATATGAATGTATTTCTTGAATAGATATATTGATAATTGATCTATCCTCTGAGATAATGGCTTCTGATTTACCCTCTGTCCCTATTTGGAATTTAGATAATATAAGGTACGTAGTGAATTGCGTATTGTTCATTAAGATAGGCATTCCTAATGAACTAATACTTAAAGACGGTTAATTAATGAATTTTTTTGTACTTGCGTCGTTTTATCCGATCCAAAGAGCAATAACCTTATCGAAGCTAGGCTCGATAGTTAGGTGCTTAAGCCACCCCCTACCATGATGCAATGATCATTTATAAGTAGATCAACAGATAGCTGACGGGGCAAACGGTATTGGTGTTTTCTTAAGCTTAGAGTGAAAAGACATAATTTAGTTCACGTTTATGAGACCAGTTGAACTAAATAATATTATAGACTGAGATAAGTAAAGATATGTAATGATTGTAAACCCTAGCTAAGGCTATATTCTTGGTTAGATATAGAAGATATCAATATTGAGACCGCTTATATCAACCCCCAAAGCAGCTGCTGTTACTCAGGACCCTTAGATTCCTAAAGACTTGTTCCAGAGTGTGAGTGCCCCAGTGTTTCTTGTTTCACTTTAATTTGAAGATAATAACCTGTTGTTGCTCCATTGCATTATATTATGCATGTGTGCCCATCTCATGTGTGTTTTTGTTGCTATATACTAGGCTTCAGCTCATTGTTGTTTTCTTTCCCAGTGTTGATTGGCTGATGTTGATGATTGAATCGGGTTATGGGACGACTTAAAGGATTTAGATGATGAGTGAAGCGGATTAAGGTTGTAGTTATATATTATTTTATTTTATTTATTTAAGAACTGGATTTATCTTTTGAAGTCTATTTTTTTTTAAAGGCATGGTTGTGGAACCTGCAATTTATATTTAAGCTTTAAAGTTTTTTTTACCATTATGAGTTGGTATTATGATGATATACCTGATGGTATGGTTTTGTTTTTGTGAAGGTTAATCTACTCATGAGAGTAGAATATGAAATATTTTTTAAAAGTTTATTTTACCCTTATAAATCCAGTTGCTTTTTAAATCTAATTAAACGATCTTATAATTTTAAAACAAGCTAGCAATTGTTCACAAAAAAGCATACCTTTTAAGGAAACCTATGTGTGTAATACTTAGGATATCACACAGAACAATTGTACATGCTCAAATCCAATTGTTTTGGGGTGTTACATAACTAGATAATTTCCTAATAGACACTATTTATTTAACAGTGGTTATACCATAAGAAGTAATTAAATTGTCATTGATACAAGTATTTTAGTCCTATGGCACCCAAAGTATTAATAATAGATAGTCATTTATTTTGCTTGGTGTAACTTTTTTTTTTTTGTTTCATTTTCAAAACTTAATATTATATTTAGAATGGATGTGTTAAATGATTCATTGTTGGCCCAATGGCTTATTGTTTAGTGACATAAATCCAGTTGAATCCCTCCATCTCATTGTAATGCAAAATAATAGCAATTGATTGTTAGCATAAAGAAAAAAAATTGATTATTTAGTCACTTCTTTTGAAAAATTACATTTTTATTATATTTTTAATGAAACCATTATGAAAAGTCATCATAAATAAAAGGGTAAATTACTTATATTATCCTATGTTTTGTTTTCTTTGTGTGTACTTTATCCTTCCATCTTTAAAAACTATGCATTTAAGCCTTCTGATCTTTAAAAATGCATCTTTTAGCTCCTTACATGATTAATTTATGCTTTAAGAATGTTTTAAAAATGATTTTAGTATATGCGATCATTTTATCTAATGGCAAAATAGCTAAATACAATTCAAAAACACACACGCACGTATATATAATATATATATATATATATATATTTTCAAAATGCTAAGGGTTTGAGTACTTTATTTTAAAGAGAATAGTCTAAGTGTAAGTGCATATGCAACAAATATAATAGAATATATTTGCAAATTACTCAAGAATAAAACTAAAAAATACTTATCTTTATATTATATTGTTCTTTTTTTTTTTTTGGCCGAATATATTAGATTGATTTTAGTGCCATATTTGTAACCTTTTGTATAAATATTTTTGTAACATACTTTTGTTAATAACAAAACATTTTTTTGGTATTGATTTTATAATTTAAATAATTTGATAGTTAAATTTCAATTAATACATATAATCCAAAGAAAAGGCAAAGGTAAAAGCCTTTTTTTTTTTTTTAGTTAACCTTTCATGAAGTACATTATCACGGCATATACATGTTAGTTATTTATTTTTATATATAAGTTGTATTATGATTGTAATTAGAAGCAGAGCTTCTTCTTCTTTTTCCTGTTTTTAATGGCAATTTCTAATAATAGCTTTAAAAGGGAAAGGCCAGCCCATTCCAAATATAAGATTCTGCTTTATATGTGTTAGATTAGTAGATATGTTATAGGTATGGCCCTTCATGGATACAGGCTCGTAATTTACGACAAAATGTTGATTTTTCCAAATCTTCCTGTTTTCATGTAACATAAATGGTTTCAAGTGCCTAACTGATTTTGGTCTGGTAAGCGTTGGTTGGTTTATGTTTTGGGTTTGCGAAAGTACAAATATGGAGATATTAATGTGTTTATATCAATAAAAATGGCAACTGTTTGAATTGGCAAGTTGAAATTTAAAGTGTCCTATCAGCATCTCCGATAGGTCTGAACAGTGTCCTTGAAAATTGGAGAGGTCCTCCACTTTTTTGGGATTATGATCATTGGCCAAAACACCCAAAAAATAGGGTTATTCATATCTTTTGATTATTGTTTTATAGTTTTTTTATTTTATTAAGTGTGTTATGTAAAAGTATATAGAACACATAAAATTTAAAAAGATGTATAGCACCTTAAGTAAAGAACTTTAGAAATATAGTAGTGAGGTTCTTAGGAAAAAAAAAGAGTCCTTAAAATATCTATATGATACTTTAAGAATCATGTAGAAGTCTTACGAAACATGATTGCGGTTATTCTTTTTGGTCTTTAGATTAAGCCAGTTAAGAAATTAAATATACAAAATGATCATGTCCTTACTTGGAAGCTGATAATTTCTTCATCTATCAATCATTATTATACGAATTTAGTTGATTTACTCTTTCCTATACTTAGAGCCTCGAATCTTAATTTTGAAAGTAATAAGCTTTATTCTAACTAAAAATATATAGTAAAATAGAAAAAAGAAATTAATGACCTTTACGTGAAATCTTTCACCTGTAAAAATTAAAATCATTCATATTATTTACATAATGAGTTAAAATTACAAAGAAAAAGGTCAGATTGTTACGATTGCTTGACTCACCTTTCTATCTTATTTCGTTTTGTAGAAGGATTATTATGTTATATTAAAGCATATAGATATTAATGACTTTGTAGCATGGTGATCTTTTATTTGATCTCTTAAGTGAGAGGTACCAAGTTTGATTATTCTCTTCTCATTATATGTGAAAAAAAAATGTGGATAGACAATATATGCTTTAATTTTGTACTTCTAATTTTGTCCATTTCATGTAATTATCTATTTACTATCTATTTATTAATATCCACTAAGTACCACCCAGTTATAGCTTGTCCTTGGTTATTATTATCTAACGAATCTCAAATGGCAATAAAACATCACCTTAAATATTTCTTTTTCATATAATGTATATTTATTTAATTATTTATCATTTTAATCTATATTATTTGAGCCCAAGCTCCATTGTTTGTGTCTTTTTATTCTTTTTCCATTAATTACCCTTGAAATATAAACATTCATATTATTTACATAATGAGTTTTGTCCCTCCGCAACATATCAGTCAAAGGTGATGCAATAGAAGCATAGCCTTTGACAAACTGTCGATAGTATCCAGACAATCCCAAAAAAGCTCTCAACTGTTTCAAATTTTTGGGTAATACCCATTGTTGGACAGCCTCAACCTTCTGAGGATCAGAAGCGACCCCCTTACTTGAAACCACATGTCCTAAATACTCAATCATAGACACCTTAAAAGAGCATTTACTTTTTTTCAAAAAGAAGGTATTATCTAGCAAAGTCTGTATACCAAAGATAAATGCTCAACATGTGACTCCATAGTTTGGTTATATACTAGGATATCGTCAAAGAATACAATGACGAATTTCCTGAGAAATGGCCTAAAAATGGTATTCATGATGGATTGGAATGTTGCTGGGGCATTACTCAATCCAAAAGGCATGACCAGAAATTGGTAATGACCTTCATGAGTTTGGAATGTTGTCTTTTCAATATCTGCTTGATGCATTCGAATCTGGTGATAACCAGCTCTCAAATCTAACTTTGAAAATAAAGATGATCCATGCAATTCATCCAACAATTCATCAATAGTTGGAATGGGAAATTGATCCTTAACGGTGACTTGATTTAGGGCCCTATAATCAATACAAAATTGCCAACTCCCATCTTTTTTCTTCACCAATAAAACCAGAGAAGAATAAGGACTATTGCTAGGCTCAATGATACCTTGAGTTAACATGTCTCGAACTTGCTTTTCGATTTCATTCTTCCAAAATGTGGATAGCGATATGGTTTGACATTAACTGGGACAGTCCCATCCACTAACTGGATTCGATGTTGCACTAATCGAAGAGGAGGCAATGATGATAGCTCCTCAAAAATTCTAGAATATTTGTCTAGTACTTGTTCAATGCAAGTACTATTGGTGAAATTCTGTAAGGTATGAGTATCCAATAACTGAGCCTCAACTTGTAAACAAAATAATATGCTATCTGATGAAAGCATACGTTTAAGTTAGTGAAAAGATATATTGTCCATATTGGCAGATTGCCCAGTTAGTGTCACATTCATGCCCTGCTTCCGAAACTGCATCACTGATTGCCCATAATCAATAGTGATTGGTCCCAAGTTCTGAAGCCACTGAACTCTTAGAACCAAATCTGCACCATGAATTGGCAAGATATAGAAGATATCCACAAAAGTAACCCCCTGAATCTGAACCTTCACATCCTCACATTTGCCTTGACAAACCAAATGATCTCCATTTCCAGTTAATACTTGAAATTTTAGAATAGAAAGTATGGTGAGACCCAAAAATTTAACCAATCTAGGTTGTAAAAAACTATGGGTACTACCTGAATCCACTAAAATAGAAACCTATTTGTGATTAATGTAGCCCTGAAATTTCAATGTTTTCGGTATAGTTGCCCCAAATAATGCATGGAAACTCATAGCAGCTGTGTCCAACTGCTCTATATCATAATCACTTCCTATTGGTAAGGTAAAATCCCCATTCTCGTCATCATCACCCTCAATATCATCATCTACTATTAACACTAAAAATCTTGCTCTACACTTATGATTCTTGTTATATTTTTCATCGCAGTTGTAACATAAACCCTGCTCACGGCGTGCATTCAATTCTTCTCTGGTAAGTTTTCTAACAGGTAATGAATGTTTGGGATGAACTATGGTTTTATCAATAGATGTATTTGATGTATTTGAAGCACTAGGTGAAGAAAATGAATTTTTGACAAATTGTATAGGTTTAGAAGAATTGACAGTAGATGTAGAAGGGTAGGGTTTATAAGGAGAAAAATCAAGAAACTTAGCTTCATACATTTTAGCCAAGTCAATAGCTTGTATTAGTGATGAAGGTTTAGCAACTTGCAATTCTCTACGAATGTGCAATTTTAGGCCAGAAATGAAACAAGATAGTAAGAAGGATTCAAATAAACCAATTACCTGATTTGATAGTGCTTCAAACTCAAATTGATATTGTGTCACTGATCCTTTTTGTTGCAACTTGAACAGATCGCCCCGTGGATCATCATACTAAGAAAGGCCAAATCTGGTTTCCAAGGCAAGCAAGAAGGCACGCCAAGTAGTAATATGATTGTTCAACTACATCCAATTATACCATTCAGAAGCGACATCCTACATGGCAAATGATGAGAAAAGTAATCTCTGAGATTCATCAACTTTGTAAAAGTTGAAAAATTGTTCGGCCGTGAAAATTCATTTCTTGACTCCCTGTCCCGAAAATTTAGGAAGTTCAATCTTGATATTTTTGGCAAGATTGTCTGAAATTCCTGAAAATGATGACTCATTAGCAGTATTCGATTGAGATCCTCTTGAAATTGGAGCCTGATTCAATTGTACTACCATAGATTCCATTCGTTTTGATAAATCTTGAAGAATAGACCGAGAATGTCGTTCAAATTGATTTTGTTGCTATTGAATCACAAGGAACATTGCTTTGACTGAATCCATATCAGATTGAGTTTCTTGAGATCTTGTTGCAAGTGCCATGAAGAAGAACGAGAGCACCAACTTGTTAAGAAATTGGCCCGGCCCAAAACCTAATTCCAAAGCCTATCCCTAACGTGCTTAATTCACTCAGTCTTACTCACTCCACAATCCCTAACTCACAAACAGCTAAGTATTTCTCCCTGACTTCGTTCCCTTTCTTAAATTAAGGTTTCCTTCACTCTCTCACTCTCGTGTATGTTTTGCAGGTATGCATGAAAGATAAAAGGCAAGTTCAAGAAGCCACTCTCCTTACTCAATAGAGTATTCTGGAAATAAACTATTTCCCCTCGTTCTGATTTTATTTCTTGTATTTATACTTCTCTATATGTTGCTTGTTACACAATCTATTTGGTAACTAATAGTAGTTACATGTAGTTATATGAGTTGTCATTTCTAGTTACATGCACTATTATCTATTACATGTTAATTTAAGATGTAATCCCTATGCCACACTGGCTTCTTCCGTACTCGATCCCTAACATGCTTGGACGTGGCAAGCTTTGTAGATGAAAAAAAAAAAAAAGAAGAAGAAGAAGAAAGAGCAAAAGGAAAGAGAAAATCCTATAATGGTTTCTAATTTTTATACTCCAATTTGCTAGCAGATTGAAATGAATCCTTTGTACAACCCTTGGTGCAAGTCATAACCATCGGGAAAATACATCCCACATGCACTGCATCATTAAGCAGTAGTAGTGGCCATACAAAGAGAATTTAATTTACATGGCTCTAGGCTAGGGACCACTGGAATTATTGTTTTGCTTTATATGGAAATTAAGACAGCAAAAACGAGTTGCATATAAAGAAGTTATCCACTGATGTAGTACTTAATATCTTACGTCTGCTTTCCAAATTACACCGTTTATCGCACTCATTCCTGTTCCTCTATAGCTAGCCTCTCTATTATCGGACTGACCCAGGACTTGATCTATAAAGACCCGATCCTCTAAATCCCGAGATTTAGAGTACCGAATCCCCAACCACGTATAACGTTTTCACATTGTATGTAAGGTTGTCCTAAAACTAACAGTTTATGAAAATTGTTTGATCAAATCACTATACTTTGTAAAGAACTTTTTAAATAAAACAAGATTGCTAACAAAAGCAATCTATACATGTATTTACATCAAATAAACATCGTTTAGTGCCAATACGTGACACTACAAAAATTACATGTTTTCTCAAAACATGAAAATCCTAAAGGATCTTAAGGTCATTACAAAAAGAAATTGGCTTAACTAACAAGCCTTCTAAACATAGCTTGTCCTTAGCAAAAAGTCTTCTAAAAGTCCCGGGTAATCGGATCCTATTCATCCCACTCGTCCAGAAATCTTTCGAAATCGGACCCATAGCCCAAGTCATCGTAATACTCGTCTCTAATACCTGCAAAGCAGCAAAAGTGAGCCAGAGGCCCAGTACACAATAACCAATGCATAACAAGTCATCCAATTGATGTAATGCATCATAGAACAAGTGGTTATTTTTATTACATTTTCTTTCACAAATCAACAAGAGGGTATTCAAACCCCGGTCACACTTCGGGAATCCAGGGATCTTGAGTAACAGCAGCTGCTCAGGGGGTTGATATAAGCAATCCGAATACTTATATCTCCTATATCTACTTCATGAAGATAATAGCTTCATTTAGGGTTTAAAAGCCGTTGCCCGACTCTACTTAAACTCAGTCCATAACATGAGTCTAGTTCACAAGTTCCCATAAACCTTGAACTAAATCATGGTATTTCCCCCTAAGTTTAAGCAAACGTTACACAGATACAATTCCCTCTATCGGCTACCCACTTAACCCAAAAGAATCGCTATTGCATCATAGCGTACCATTGCATCATGGTAAAGTCATTGCATCATGACTTGGTTAAGCGCCTAGCTAACATATCATTGCATCATGACAGGTTTGCTGCTCCTCGGACCAGATTAAACAACGTAATAGACATCCAATTCATTCAATTGTTAAACCGAATCACTTTAGGTCAAATAAGAAATGTCTGGTCCTAGCAAACATCAAACAAGTTATTGCGTACCTGAACCCGTTAGTATAGAACTAGGATCTCTCGGTGATGAACTAACCGAAGAATCCTTAACTGTAATAGAAATGTCACAATAATCAATAAATCAACAATTATAGATTTCATTCTCACAAATATATACATATTATATCCATATATCACAATTAATCAAAGACATCCAATTCATTAATTACAAAGTCATAAATAAGCATTTAAACGTCCTATTATATCCCAAATTGTTTAATAAACACTTAATTGCTCAAATAACAACTTTGGAAAATTTTTAGAAAAACTCTTAAAATTCAAAAGCACAGGGGATACGCCGGTACTCAACGCCGGCGGCATTGAGCCGGTGTTCAATGTTCTGAAAATGTACACTGCCAACGCTGGCAGCGTTCAAGGGTACGCTGTCAGCCTTTGTATCCTACGCCGCCGGCGTTGATTCCCAGAAGCCAGCGTACAATATGGAAGAAAGAACACCGGCTGACTTCCTAGTGAAAGCCGACGGCGTTCAGTCGGCTTTAAGAAATTTGGTTCTGTGGACTATCAACACCGCCTCTACGCCAGCAGCGTAGAAACTCAAATGGCCGGCGTACGTTATGAAGAACAGACGCTGGCAAATCTTCAGCATAAAAGCCGGCGGCATTGCAAACGGCTTTAGGAAAATCGATTCTGTGGGCTTTCTACACCGCCTCTACGCCGGCGGCGTAGAATCCCCAGATGCCGGCGTACGTTTTAAAAACAAGCTTAAACGTGAGAATTCAAATCCCCTGTTTTTCAACTTTGAAAATTATATCATAAAACAATTCAAAACTTTCCTCAACTACACTTCCAACTTCATATACTCACTCCTACATACTCTACTCAATCCTATCAACTTAAAAACAAGAATTCAACACAATTTAAACACTTCCACTCCACATCCAACCAATCTAGGTTTCTCTACACAATTTCTCTTCACTTACTCCCCACACTTCATATCACTTCAACCATGCATGCACAAACTCACATACTCATATAACTCCTTCATAACTCATACAAAGCATGAACAAACAATTTGACCAACATTGAACTCAATTCATCCAATAACTCTACAACTACTACAAGAAAGGGAAACAAAACAATACAATTAAATCCACTCACATGTAAATGCTTTGCCTTGGAGAGGGCTTGTTTTCCAAAGCTTGCTATTGCCCTTAATTTAAGCTTGAAATTGAAAATGGAGAGGGAGATGGAAGAAGAAAAGAAAAGGAAGAAGAAAAGGAAAATTCGGATAAAAATTTGAGCTGCCCCAAAAAGTAGTCAAATTAACTTAATTTTGACTTTAACACATTCCAAATTTACCCCTTAATTTATATATTAACTTAGGTTGCATTTGGCTTTAATTTGGGTCTCATTTGGCTTACATTTAGGGCATAAATGCTACTTAATTACAAGAAACTCAATCAACTAACTTAAGTGAAATTATAGTTGATTTATTAATCTAACTTAACTTAACATCTTAATGTGCAAAAGACAACATTAATAATTTCATTACACACACATTAATGCATATAGAACAAAATATTAATGTCAGCATATACCTATGCATAATCATATATCTTAGACTACTAACAACATAACCATGCTCATTCAATTCAACATTTTAAAACAATTAAATAAACACATGAGATTTAAATAGAATTAAAATCTAGATCATTTCATGATCCGAATACACCAAAGAGTTAAGGGTCAAAGAATAAAATTGAGTTAAACACCAATTGAACCGGTATGCTCTTAAGCAAGGTCACATTTAATTATTAGGTTGGACTAGGCGGATCAAGTCAGGTTTGACAATATTGACTATTATTAGTAGTCCCTTTTCTTCTTTCATCTTTTATTTTACAAATGTTGATGCATATGTTATATACACAAAATGTATATATTTATATGTTTTTTAATTTTATAAGAGTTTAAAAACTTTAAAAGCTCGAATAAATAAATAAAAAACTAACTAAAACCAAAAGGTATATAAACATTAAGAATTAAAAGTATTTTTTTTCTTTTTAATTACTTTTATTCATTTGCTGCTAAATATAAATGAATAAACCCAATAAATTTAAAAGTAATTTCTTCCTTCACCACAACATCATTTGCGATTGCCCTCCATGCAACCCTCCTTTCAGCTTGAATTTGGCGCACATTTTCAGCCACTATCACATGGAACTTTGGAGCAACCTTGGTAGATGAGGTCACATTGAGGCCGGCCTTCTTCAAAGGCCCTTGAGACATGCTTCTGAGCTTTTTGTGAGTAGACTGTACAAAGAGAAGGAACTGTAGACTGCAGAATTGGCTTGCCACATGTTATAGGCCCAGCCTGAGCACTATGTGCAAGGAAACAACAAACAAGTGATGAAACCTTCTGCCAAACAGTAAGATAGAATGCATACAATTACTTTAGAAAAGGATTTAAGTGCATACATAGTCAATCAAAGAGAAAACTGCTGTAAAGTTTCCAATTGTGAAACACAAGAAACGAAAACTTTGGCAAAGCAAACATCATCTATCTATAACAATTTCTAATTTTGATCAGTCTTATTAAAGACCTACTACATGATCAATCAAAGAGAAAAGTAGCTATCAATCACAGCATACAGGACACAACCATGTAACTGAATTGAAATAAGAACACAAACCCAAACGAGATTTGTAGTAAAATTTCAAACTTTAACATCACCTATAATAAAAGATCTTGCACTAGCAATCTAACCTGAAATTTAAGAATCACCTATTAATAAACACCCCAGAAAACAATAATTGAAAGCAGTGCATCATTCACACAATAGAGGTCTTACACCAACATACCCATAAAATAAAAACGGAAGCTTGTGAACTATTTATAGAAAAAGAAATCTCAACTACATAAGCCATATACACCCATAGTAACAAAGCTTGAAACTTGTGCATCATTCATATTAATAGAAGTCTTGAATAGCACCTATTGTCTCACCTAGTAAATAAAAATTAAAACTTGTGCATTATCCATAAACAGGTCTTAATGCAAAATCAACATTCCTAGAAAACAAGGTACAAAGCTCTCAATAACATCTACAGCTTGTTCAGATAAGTAAAACCTAAAACTCGTCAAATATAACATCATTCATATTAAAAGAGGTCCAATTTTCATAAACCAACATACCCAGAATACAAAAATAAAATTTGCCCATCTTTTGCTAAAACATAGCTCTTAATAACATCTACCAATCATATCCAGAAAAAACAAATTAAAACATATGCTATGCTCACCTACATAGGTTATCCTACCCAAAAAACAAAATTTGAAACTCACCCATCGTTCATACAACATCAATAATGATAACTAGGAACTAAAAACTAAAACTTGCATAACATTAATAGAAAAACAGGTCCTAACTACAAAAAACCAACATACCCAGAAAACAAAAGTTGAGACTTGCACATCATTCCTATGAAAAAGAGGTCTTGGTTTCATGAATTAACATACATAGAAAACAAAATATGAAACCTTGTGCACAATTTCCAGCCAAACATCTCTTAAGCAGCACCTACGAACAAACACAGTAAATAATATCTCAAACTTATGAATCATTGTTCATATAAAAAACAGGCCCTAATAACAAAGCCCAGCACGTCCATAAAACAAACAATTGAAAATTAAGAATATGATATAAAAACATCCCCTAATTACACAAATTAACACACCCATAAACCAAAAGATCAAGACTTTGCACACATTCCACACAACCCCAATTCTTAAACACCATCTACGATCACACCCAATAAACAATTTGCAACAAAAATGAAACCTTTGATGCCAAAAAAGTGAACAAACACAGAAAGGACAAACCTTTTGATGACATAACTGCAAGCCCTGTACAGCTTCTGTTTAGAATCAGACAATATAAGCAGATGACAAAAATTTAAAGCCATTGGCTTTAACTTGCACCTAAAAAAAAAAGCACATCTATGATTCCCTGCACTACTTCCTCCTACATTATTATTAATTAGCATTATTAGTATTAGTATTAGTATTTATATTACTGTTCCCTTCAATATTCTCTCCAATCCCTTCAACGTCCAAATCATTCTCCCTCTCTCTCCCCCTTTCCCACTCTTTATCTTCTGTATCTTACAATCAACTGTCGTCTGTCTATGCTCTCACTAGTAGGAAAGTAGGTGAGAAGGCGAAAAGTAAGAGGCGAAATTCACCTCTTAAGGAATCAGAGGCTAATTTCGCCTCATCCTAAAAACTGAGGTGAATTTCGCCTCATCCTAGTCAGTACATGAGGCAAAATTCGCTACTGACTAAGATGATGAGGCAAAATTCGCCTCACTAGCCTAGTCAACGACGAATTTTGCCTCATATGCTGACTAGGATGAGGCGAAATTCCCCTCATAGTTGCCCTAATATACTCTCCCTCTCCTTCTCTTTCACTCGCACCGTCTCACTATCCCACACACGAGCACTCTCACTCACGCACACACTAGCTAACTCACGCACACACACTCTCACATTCTCACTCTCTCACACACTCACTCGCACCGTCACTTCACACACACACAAATCCTCTCTCACTCTCTTGCACTTTCAACTTCACGCACACACTATTCTTATTTTTCACTCACACACACTTCCACCTATATTCACACACACACATCAAAGAAAAAAAAAAACATATTTTGAATTTAGTAAATTCAATTATACGGTGAATTTATATATTTTATTTACTGCTTATCATATTTTATTTAATAGAAAAAATAACTTTTTATAGTAAAATATATCTTTGATTTATATTTTAATTTTGTGCAGGTATCTGATAAATTGTGTAGTTCGATTAGATATATATTGTACTACAATTACTACAAGGTTAGTTCAATTTGTTATGAAATTTTTAATTCATTTATTTAAATAGCAGTAGTAATATATTTATTTAGTAATTGTATTTAATTTATAGTTGTGTGTATTTGTGTGTACTTTAAAAAATTGTAGATTTTTAGGATATGTGATTACATGTTATTATTCAATCTATGCTTATTATGTTAATATCATGTCACATAGATTAAATATAAATATTGAGATGTTAATATTTTCATGTTTATTGATTAATGAATGTTCAATTTATAGTTATGTATTTGTTGTTAGTAATTGAAAAAACTATGTATATATTTAGGATCAAGTATTTATATATTATTCGAAGCTTGTTTTATGTCTTTAGATTAATAACACATAGAATAAGTGTAAGTATTGAAATGATACTACTTGTATATGTAGTATTTAATGTATATTTTATGTATATTTATATATTTATTATAAGTAAGCTAAAAATATTATATGTATTTACGATCTAGTGATGACATATTATTGTCTAATACATGTGTATTGTGTTTACTTTATGACACGTAGTGTAAATACAATTATTTAAATACTATTATTTGTATTTTAACAAAAATTATATATAGTTACAATGTAACAATTATATTTTAATATTTAATACATGTGTAATATGTATAACTTCATGACGTATGTCTATGTACAGTAGTAAATGCTCCTATTTATATGTTTATCAATTAATTTATGTTAAATTTGTAGTAATGTATTTCTTCTTAGAGATTCAATAAAATTATACATATTGTCTGTAATTGCATGACACATATAGGGTTAAATAATAAGTAAAATGAACATATGGTGTTCCAATATTAGATGCTTGCATAGCTATAGGAGAGTTATCTGATGTGACTAAGATGTGGTAATTAATTAAATGCCAATTTAGGATGTCTGAACGAACTTGGCATATGACACGTGATTTGACAACAACGCAATATAGAAACGGGGTTAGAGAATTTTTAGAAGCCTGTAAACCATAAGCGAGCAGATGGACTGATTAGATGCCCTTGTAAGATTGTCTTAATGGTTCATGACAATCTATTCAGATTATTGAGTATCACCTTCTCAGGAGGGGAATAGCTTGGACCTACTCTCCTTGGATTTATCATGGTGAGGATGTAGATGAATACGAGGTACATGATAATGTTGTTATGGATGAAGGGAGTAATCCACTTGAATACACGTACTTTGAAGATGAGGCAGATCAAAAACTTTTGGAAGATATTGCTGCTAATATAAGTGATGGTGATACAGATGATGTTGATAACAAAGATGAAAGTAGTGGGTATAATGGAGAGGGGTGGACTGGAATGTTTGAAAAAGCTAAGAGTCCAATGTATCCGAGATGTACAAAGTTTTCATTATTATCAGCAGTACTTCAAATGATAAATCTAAAGGTTGATGGTAAGCAGTTAGTGAAGTCATTTAACAATTGGCTTCACTTAATAAAAAGTTTGTTACCTGCCGGCAATTTGTTACCTGCATCATATTACGAAGCACAGAAGTTTTTGAAGCAGTTAGGCATGGAGCAAACACGATTCATGCTTGCAAAAATGATTGTGTGTTGTTTCGAAAAGAATTCGAAAATCTTGATACTTGCCCAGTGTGTGGGGAAGGAGATGGAAGCTTCATTCAAGAAAACAAAAAACAGTACCGGTTAAGGTATTGCGACATTTCCCATTAATTCCAAGATTACAAAGGCTATTTATGTGTCGGAAGACGCTCCAGAGATGAGATGGCACAAGAAAAGTATATATCGTAGATGGTGTGTTGAGCATCCGGTGGATTCCGAACAGTGAAGGGATTGGATAATAAATATCCTTTGTTCACGTTGGACCCCCGAAGTGTACGATTAGGACTTGCCACTGATGGGTTTAATCCATATGCAAACATGAGCACAACATACAGTGTTGTGGCCAGTTATTATGTTTGTATACAATGTTCCACCATGGAGATGTATAAGGAGCCATATATGATGATGTCTCTTTTAATACCGGGCCGAAATCACCAGGTAAAGATATTGATGTGTACTTACAACCATGATAGATGAGCTACAAGAACTTTGGACAAGTGGGGTCAAAACACTAGATGTGGTCGAAGGACGGGTATTTCGAATGCATGCTGCATTATTATGGACTATTAACGATTTCCCGGTTACGGTGACATTTCAGGCTGGACGACGAAGGGTTATAAAGCATGTCCAATATGTAACGTCGACTGCACAAGTGGCATTCAAATAAGTTCCACTATATGGGCCATAGACGGTTCTTGCCTTTGAGACATAGGTGGCGCCACGACAGGGTAAGTTTTGACGGCACCATGGAAACACGAGCGACCAAGGGATTTCTCTGGTTTAGACATCGTCGATCAATTGAGTCGATATGAGCATGTCATTTTGGGAAAATTGCAAGAGCGCCTATGCCGTCGGAGGAATGAAGACGGCACAAGGTGTAAGAAGAGTTTGCTATTCCGATTGCCATATTGGAGTGAACTGCACATATGACATAATCTTGATGTAATGCACATCGAAAAGAATATATGTGACAACCTAGTGGGAACTATTTTCGATCTTAAGGTCAAGTCAAAAGACACGGATAAGGCGAGACTCATCCTCCAAGAAATGGGTATTCGTTCCGAGCTACACCTGTAGCAACGTGGTGGATGCATTTTCAAGCCACCAGCTGCATATACACTATCCACTCGGCAAATGAGAGAGGTATGTAATTCAATTAAGGATGTGAAGATGCTTAATGGATATGCTTCAAATATATCATCTTGCTTAGGTGCTGATGAAGTTAGTTTGAGAGGTCTGAAGAGTCACGATTGTCATGTCTTGCTGCAACGTATTCTCCCGGTTGTCATTCGGGGTCTTGGATAATCGCATTTACGATGTTGTATGTGATGTATCTCGTTTTTTCAGGGAATTGACTGCTAAAGAACTCCGTGTAAATCTATTGGAGTCTTTGGAAAAAACAATAATCCTAACTCTATGCAAGTTAGAGATGATATTTCCTCCTGCTTTTTTGATATTATGATACATTTAGCCGTGCATCTTCCAAAGAAGCACGCATATGTGGTCCGGTCCAGTACCGGTGGATGTATCCTGTTGAAGACATGGGAGTTCTAAAAGCAGATTTGCGGAATAGGGCAAGACCGGAAGGTTCAATTACCAGTCATGTTGTGCGGGAGAGCATTCAATTTTGCTCACTATATTTTGATAACATGGACTCAAGAATAAATAGACCCCACCGACAGTGGGACGAACCGTGGATGAATGTCCATCGTCATCGTTTCGAGTATTCGCACAGCCCATACGTTCAATAGGTGCATGCACTATAACAGGCTCGGATGTAGAACTCAACAGGATGCATTGGACGTGTTTGAATAATTGCGAGGAGGTGCAACCGTTTATAAGGTATGTCATGTCTTTTCATTCATTTATGACCTGATAACAAGAGATGTTCACCAAGATTGAAGATGGACTTCTAATGAAATATCTTACAGGGAGTTCGAGAACGAACTAACTGCACGTGGAGCACGCAATGTGGGAGGAATAGTATGTAAACATTTTGCCGAGTGGTTTAGAAATAAGGTTAAAACTTGTTGAAGACTTCAATACCATTAATTCATCGATATCTTCACATGTAACTTTAATCTTTGACATGGTATGTAGATTATGGAGCAAACGTCTATCCATGGACATCAGATGCCAGAAGATCTTGAAGCGTTGGCATGGGGCCTGAAATTCATCGATATAGCTTCAATGCTTGTATCGTGAATGGTATCCGATACAACACAGAAGCCAAGGAGACTGGATTAAGATCACAGAATAGCGGTGTATACGTCATCGGTGCAGATGGAGGACAACAAATACATTTTACGGCGTTCACACAGAAGTTATACAACTAAATTATGTGGGGTCGAAGAAAGTGTTTTTATTCAAATGCAGGTGGTTCGATACAGACAAGGATAAACCGGAAATTATCGACGGAGACCTCATCTCCATCAACACCGCAAGGTCATGGTACGATAACGACCCGTACATCCTTGCCGACCAAGCACAACAAGTATTTTACCTGAAGGACCCAAGCAAGCGATATGGCAACTGGATGATTGTATAGAAAGTTGTACACCGTCATATATTCACGCGTGCTCTCTTCCAAACTGAGAGCAAAAGATGTTGAATCGATTGAGCCACCTCCAATAGAGGAGCCAATGCAACAGACAGTGCAAAGGCCATGGGCAATTCCAATCGATCGCATATTTGTTGATCTAGGAAACCTTACATGCCTACCCGACCCGGGTGTGGGTTGCAGTGGCATAGGCGATGACAATTTAGACGAATAGATTGTATGGATACATTTATTTATTTATTATCTGTCACATGCACTTTGTTTTCATAATGATCTCAAGAAAATGATTAAGTAATGGTTGTTATTTTTAAAACTTGCAGGATGAGTAGCTCCGGCTTATGGAGGACTCCCAGGCACATCCAAAGCAGTACACTGGTGGGATTTCAACCTTCATTTGTAAATGTTTTATCTGTCATAGCAATATTATATCCATTTTGGACTCATGCGTTTTTTTTTTCTTATTTCATTATACAGGAGGATCGTTTACTACCTTACTTACTAATCAGCAGGTCCGACACCCCGATGACCAATCAGGCCAGGCGGTTGAGCCACAGCCGGGATGGGTAAATGAGTTGAGGATCGGGGAAGAGGTGTTGTATGACCTTCCGGATGATATGCCTATTCAAGTTAACCCGAATGACCCATAGGCCGCAGCAGTGGAGCAGGAGGAGGCCACTTTGGCCGCTCACATGAGGAGGCAAACATCATGGTGTCAGAGAGGCGTAGGGGTATCTATAGAGGTTATCAGGTAGAGGAGGAGTATAGAAGGACAGGCCGTAGACCGACTATCACTATGCCTGATGGGTTTATGGGTCTCATATGCTCATCTCCGGGGATGGTTAGGTTGGAGTTTTACTCCATCACAGAGCATCGACGAAGTTGCTTGTGCCTGGAAGTCGAGGAAAGGCATGGTCAACGTTTCCTGAGGCATATCGACATGGCATCATCCGCCGTGCAATGGTAAGTTAATTTTCAATGCAAACATATAAAAAAAAAACCAATTTTTTGCTCCCTCTACGATCCTTTAACACTTTTTTTTTTAATTTGCAAACAAGTTTGAACTACCCGAAAATTGGCAGACAATTCACAAATGGTGGGTAACACTGAACTATCTAGCAAGCAAGTCACACAGTCAGCTTCAATACAGGCTTAAACGTTACATCATAGCTAAAGGTGGAGGCGATGCAGCTGCTAGTAAGCCACCACCAGGTTTCGGGCACAGGTTAAATGAATGGAGGGCATTCATCCACTTCCTTGAGACAGATCTAGATTATAAGGTACAATTCTCCATGTGGTAAATTATATATGCATAAGATATAGTTCACTTGTTCGTTCTTCTCGAAACGTGTAGTTGCGATCCACGGTGAATGTGGAGAACAGGAAGAAGCAACTATCAGTTCATACAGGTGGTACGAAGTCCATGCTTCAGCATGCACTCACAAATGTGGGTATTGCAATTACAATGAATGTGGATTTATATGCTATGTTCTTCTATGATTTTCGTTAATCATGTATTACAGGATCTCACGCCAATAGAAAACTACTGGCACACACACCTAAGGAGACAGAAAGGAAGTTAACAGATCAATGAGAGTCGGAGGTCTCCATGTAGAATTATGTTAGTATTTTCGATTATCAAATTCTAACGTAATACATCATATCCATCAGTTTGTATGATTATATTCACATTGTGCTCATGCTGTTTCAACTAGGAACGCATGGTGGAAAAAAAGAAAGCAAGAGGATGATATTACTGCTGCGTCTGGCAGCGACTAAGGAGGATAAGGTCATTATGGAGGAGGTTTTGGGCCATCGATCTGCCTACCGTCGTGGCTTTGGTTACGGCATGCCGATAGATCAACATAAGGTTGATTACTACGAGCAACCACGTGAAGAGAATTTGGTCCACTCCGAGTATGATAGGCCAGCCAGGAGGCCAAAATTGAGAAGATGCAAGAGAAGATTGATTTATTGATGAACTATGTCCGTCATCCTACTACATCTTCCTCCGGGCAGTACCCTCCATACCATCACGCTGCACCACAGATGAAGACTTCTACTTATGGCCCCCTAGTCAGCCTAGCTTTACACCATTCACACCAGTGCCACCTCCTCCATATCCTTACCATGGTTTTTACAAGATGCCGAGCCATCCATCCATGTTCATGAATCCTCCGCACGATCCAACACATAAGGCACCAAGAAGCTCCGCACAGCAGAGAGGCCAACATCCTTCGGGGTTCATCCCATGGGCAGGGGGTCCCAGTTTTTCGCAGTTTGCATCACAGCCATCCGCGTTTGGATCGTACGCTTTTCCTAGGGCCCCTTCATCTTCACAGCCTTCTGCCTCTCAGCAGCCTCCACATACTCCGACTCAGCCGTCAGCTGTTCAGTCAACACACGGCTTCGATTTCCCCATCTACAGTATCATAGAGGACATCTGTGAGAGGATCTGGTCGTGCTCAACTGCAACAGGAGCAGCGACAGTAGGTGCTGCCATGTTTTTTTTTTCATCTGTTTTTATTATTCCGAACATGATGTTTATGTTTTGTTGGATAACTTCTTTCGCACTTTGTATGTCATGCTAGTAATTATGATTAACGTCATGTTTTGTCCCTTAGTATGGTCATTTCTTACGATGAGGACCATGCATGTCTAATTTAATTATAGAAGCATTCAACACACCCGCGGTATATTTCCATTTACCATAATCGAACATATAAAAATAAATTGGAAAGTACAAATTAATTATTTCGTTTGTTTAACACGGAAAATATTTGCAAAATATTACAGAAAAAGATGCACGAATTACTAAATAGGGCAATGGTAATAATAATAGCCTTTCCTTTGAAATGTTCTATATAGATTCCAATTTCAATAAAACATATTTTATGTAGAGGATGATTTCGTCTATTTGTTTATGTAACTATAAATTACAATTTAATGTTTTCCAATTGGAAAAATGAGGGAATGGTTATTTTTGTAAAAAACTTTGGGATTTGTTTAAACTTTATGGAGGGAGTAGTTTTAATTTGACAAATGAATATATTTAAGTCCAAAAGCGTAAGAACACCAACGTAGGTAATTTCCCTTTAATGATATAGATTATTTACAGAAATCGAGCAAAATTTAGGATTCATATTTAAATTAAAAGAAAAAACATATATCAATATATAATTTTCACACTTATATCGATACATTTATATTATTCGAAATAACATCTTTTCTTTTTCACATTTTTACAAAACGTTCAAAAATATATGTCTATATGTTTAATTTCACACAAAAAAATTTAATAAATTATTTATATTAATTATTTTATAAAATTTTAAATAACAAATTTAAATTGTAAGATTCTGGTTAAATGTACAAATTTTGACGTTAAGTTGTTGAATTTCAGAAAAAATAACAATACATATTTCATACATCATTTTTCATATAATTTTCCATAAGTAAGATTTATATATAGTATGAAAAATTTTCCACAGCAAACTATCTTATTATCATCTACTTTTATTAAGATCTTATTTACATATTAAATATCAAGTAATCTATAAGATTATAATCACAGATTTTAATAATAAATATTTATATTCGTACTTATAATTTTATAATGAATACGATAAATATAATTATCACATTCCATATGAAATAATTTACGGTATTGTAATTAATATTTTAAAATTTATATTTCGTAGAAAGTCCAAATGTTCTTTTATATGTTTAATATTATTAAAATATCTTGTCAAAATACAAAATGTCGAACGAAACTATATATTAATACAAAAATTTTCATGTTACCATCATTTCTTTTAAATCCTCCATAAACCTAAATAATTCATTTTATGAATTTTTTATTGAGATATTTAAATATAACTCTTCTATCTCAACTACTAGTAATTCAATTGATTATAAAATAAATTTTCATAATTAATATTTAATCGATATAAATGTTTTTTGTAATAACCTTTTCATAAATAAAAATATATTACCCAATTAAATAAGATTTACTTTAAATCCTATCTACTAGTAAATAAATTGATTAATAAATATATATTTTTATAACAAATATTTAATATATATAAATATTTTTTGTAATTAATTTTCAATAAATAAAAGTACATCACCCAATTGAATAAGATATACTTTTAATCTTATCTACTAGTAAATAAATTGATTAATAAATATATTTTTTATAACAAATATTTAATCTATATAAATATTTTTGTAATTAATTTTTAATAAATAAAACTACATCACCCAATTGAATAAGATTTACTTTTAATCTTATCTACTATCAAATAAATTGATTGATAAATATATATATATATTTATTATTAAATATTTAATCTATATAAATATTTTTTGTAATTAATTTTTAATAAATAAAAGTACATCACCTAATTGAATAAGATTTACTTTTAATCTTATCTACTAGTAAATAAATTGATTAATAAATATGTAATCTTTATAATAAATATTTAACATATATCAATTTTTAACAATTAAAAATACATTACCCAATTGAATAAGATTAATTTTTAATCTTATCTACTAGTAAATAAATTGATTAATAAATATAATATATATATTTTTATAATAAATATTTAATCTATATAAATTTTTTTTGTAATTAATTTTTAATAAATAAAAGTACATTATCCAATTGAATAAGATTTACTTTAATTCTTATCTATTAGTAAATAAATTGATTAATAAATATATATTTTTTATAACAAATATTTAATCTACATAAATATTTTTTGTAATTAAAAGTACATTACCCAATTGAATAAGATGAATTTTAATCTTATCTAGTAGTAAATAAATTGATTAATAAATATATTTTTTATAATAAATATTTAATCTATATAAATATTTATTGTCGTTAATTTTTAATAAATAAAAGTACATTACTCAATTGAATAAGATTTACTTTTAATCTTATCTACTAGTAAATAAATTGTTAATAAATATATAATTTTAATATTAAATATTTAATCTATATAAATATTTTTTATAATTCGTTTTTAATAAATATAAGTACATCACCCAATTGAATAAGATCAATTTTTAATTTTATCTACTAATAAATAAATTGATTAATAAATATGTAATTTTTATAATAAATATTAATCTATATAAATTTTTAATAATTAAAATTACATTACCCAATTGAATAAGATTAATTTTTAATCTTATCTACTAGTAAATAAATTGATTAATAAATATATATTTTTTATAATAAATATTTATTGTATTTAATTTTTAATAAATAAAAGTACATTACTCAATTGAATAAGATTACTTTTAATCTTATCTACTAATAAATAAAATGATTAATAAATATATAATTTTAATATATAAATATTTTTTATAATTCATTTTTAATAAATATAAAGGACATCACCCAATTAAATAAGATTAATTTTTAATCTAATAGTAAATCAATTGATTAATAAATAAATATTTTTTATAATTAAAATTAATCTATTAAAACATTTTAATCAAACAATCTCAAATTTTTAGCGGACGGCGCGGGAGAAGAAAAGCAGGCATGGGAAGTTGAATTTTTCATGATGAGGCGAAAGTCCCCTTTTGATCATATGAGGCGAAATTTGCCTCATTGTCTAACTCATGAGGCCAATTTCCCCTCAGATTTCAAAATATGAGGCGAATTTCGCCTCATCAGCCCAGTCACCCTCTATATATACCCTCCTATTCCTCTCCTGATGCTCGTTCCATATTTTTTTCGATTCGTGCTCCGCTTCATTCCGATCGGATTCCTTGCAAAATTTCTTCCTTCACACAAGGTAAATCATTTTATATTTTCATTGAATTTATTTTAATTTTATATATTAGTTTTAATTTGTATTTATTTTGCAGGTTTTTACCATTTCTTATTACAAGTTCAACAATATTAAAATCAAATATAAATAAGGAAATATTTTCATTTTAGTTTACAAAGTTTTTGTATTTTTTGATAAAATTTATTCATATTTTAGGGATATTCTAATTTCCAATTTATAACATTTATATCAATATAAACATATTTATAATATCATAATATTTTTATTATTTCAAATGTTTAGAATAAGAAACTTACATCTAATATTTTAAGTAAAATATTAATATTAATAAATTTGTAATATTAATCATATAATTTTTTTAAAAATTATTGAAATACGTGTTGTATTTATTGTTTATAAATTCTGAAAAAATATATTAAATATACAATTTTAAGTAAAATATTAAATAATTTGTAATATTAATTATACAATTTTTTTAAAATTAATGCAATACGTGTTATTTATTATTTATAAATTCTAGAAAAATATATTAATTATAAAATTTTAAGTAAAATATTAATATTAATAAATTCTATATTAATTACACAATTTTTTTAAAATATTATTGTAATACGCGTTGTATTTTTTTAAAATTCTGGAATATATATTAATAATAAAATTTTTAATTAAAATATTAATATTAATAAATGGTGAATTATATTAATTATAAATTTTTTAAAAAAATTATTGCAATACGTGTTTATTTATTGTTTTATATTTTCGAAAAATTATTTTAATATATGAGGCAAGTTTCGCCTCATCCTTGTTATTTGAGGCGAAACTCGCCTCATGCCACGTCGGCTAGTGAGGCGAAATTCGCCTCACTAGCTGACATGGCACTCATAGCTAACATGAGGTCAATTTTGCCTCAAGTTTTAAAACGTGAGGCGAATCTGGCCTCATATATTAATAAAGCATGAATGAGGTGAAATTCGCCTCATTTGAAAAATATTGTGGCGAAACTTGCCTTCTTTTCCCTAACAAGGCAGACCTACACAAGCGAATTTTTGAGGCGAAAAATTCGTCTCAATAGCTCTACTGAGTCGAAATTTGAAGCTACTGAGGTGAAAAATTTCGCCTCTCAAACAAACTTTTTACTAGTGTCTTATTGCTAATTGTTTGTTGTGATATTTCTTTACATTTTTCCTGGACTGGTATTGTAAAGACCCATTCCTCTAAATCCCGAGACTTAGAGTACCGAATCCCAACCTCATATAACGTTTTCACATTATATGTAAGGTTGTCCTAAAACTAACAGTTTATGAAAATTGTTTGATCAAAACCACTATACTTTGTAAAGAACTTTTAAACAAAACAAGATTGCTAACAAAAGCAATCTATACATATATTTACATCAAATAAACATCGTTTTGTCAATACATGATACTACAAAGATTACATGTTTTCTCAAAACATAAGAATCCTAAAGGATCTTAAGGTCATTACAAAAGAAATTAGCTTAACTAACAAGCCTTCTATACATAACTTTTCCTTAGCAAAAAGTTCCTTTCAAGGTCCAGGTAACCGGATCCTATTCGTCCCACTCATCCAGAAATCTCTCGAAATCGGACCCATAGCCCAAGTCATCGTATACTCGTCTCCAATACCTGCAAAGCAGCAAAAGTGAGCCAGAGGCCCAGTACACAATAACCAATGCAAAACAAGTCATCAACTTGATGTAATGCACCATAAAACAAGTGGTATCTTTATTACATTTTGATTCACAAATCAACAAGAGGGTATTCAAACCCCGATCACGCTTCGAGAATCCAGGGATCCTGAGTAACAGCAGCTGCTCAGGGGGTTGATATAAGCAGTCCGAATACTTATATCTCCTATATCTATTTCATGAAGATAATAGCTTCATCTAGGGTTTAAAAGCCGTTGCCCGACTCTACTTAAACTCGGTCCATAACATGAGCCTAGTTCACAAGTTCCCATAAATTTTGAACTAAATCATGGTATTTCCCCCTAAGTTTAAGTAAACGTTACTCAGATACTATTCTCCCCTATCGGCTACCCTTAACCAAAAAGAATCGCTATTGCATCATAGCGTACCATTGCATCATGGTAAAGTCATTGCATCATGACTTGGAAGCGCCTAGCTAACATGTCATTGCATCATGACAGGTTTGCTGCTCCTCGAACCAGATTAAACAGCGGAATAGACATCCAATTCATTCAAATGTTAAGCCGAATCAATTTAGGTCAAATTAGAAATGCCTGGTCCTAGCAAACATCAAACAAGTTATTGCGTACCTGAATCTGTTAGTATATAACTAAGATCTCTCGGTGATGAACTAACCGAAGAATCCTTAACTGTAATAGAAATACCATAATAATCAATAAATCAACAAATAGATTTCATTATCGCAGTTAATCAAAGAAATCCAAATAATTGAATACAATGTCATAAATAAGCATTTAAAGGTCCTATTATATCGCAAATTGCTTAATAAATACTCAATTGCTCAAATAACAAACTTCGGAAAATTTTATAAAAAGTTTTAAATTTCAAAAGCACAAGGGATAGACCGGCAGCTAAAGCCGGCGGCTTTGAGCCGGTGCTCAATTCTCTGAAAATCAACACTGCCAGCGCTGGCAGTGTACAAGGGTACGCCATCAGCCTTTGCATCCTACGCCAGTGGCCTTGAGCCGGCGTAGAATCCAAAACCAAAATTTTCAAAATGTCCAGAGAGGTCTAAGCCGTCCGCTTACCCAGATACGCGGGCAGCTTTGACACTTACACCGGTGGCCTTGATTCCCAGCGGCCGCGTACAATATGAACGGAAGAACGCCGGCTGACTTTCCTAGCGAAAGCCGGCGGCCTTCAGCCAGCCTTAAGAAATCTGAGTCCAACGTTGCCTATAAGCCGGCGGCATTGAATCCCCAGGTGCCGGCGTACGTTCTAAAAACAGGCTTAAACGAAAATTTCAAATCCCCTGTTTTTCAACTTTGTAAAATTCTATACGAATACATTTTAAACCTTCCTCAACTACACTTCGAACTTCATATACTCACTTCTAACTATACTACTTAATTCTAACAACTCAAAACAAGAATTCAACACAATTAAACACTTTAACTCCACATCAATCCAATCTAGATTTTTCATACACAACTTCTCCTCTTATCCTCCCAACCCTTCATATTACCTCAACCATGCATGCACAAATTCACACACTCATATAACACATTCATAACTCATCCAAGCATGAACAAACAATTTGGATTACATTAAACTCATTTCATCCAAGACTTACAAAAACTACAACAAGAAATGAAAACAAATCATAAGCCACACTTAAAGCAACTCACATTTAAATGCTTTGCCTGAAGATAACTTGATTTCCAAAGCTTGCTATTGCCCTTAGTTTAGGCTTGGAATTGGAAATGGAGATGGAAATGGAAGAAGAAAAGAAAAGAAAGAAAGAAAAGGAAAATTCGGATAAAAATTGAGATGCCCTAAAAAGTAGTTCAAAAGCTTAATTTGACTTTAACACATTCCAAATTTACCCCTTAATGCATATATAAATTTAGGAGACATTTGGCATGAATTTGAACTTCATTTAGGCCTTAAAAAGCATAAATACTAGCTTAACTAAAGAAATAAGTTCTATCATTAACCTTAGGCAAAATTAAAGTTGATTTATTAATCTAGCTTAATTAACACCTTAATGTGTAAAAAGACATAATTAAAATTTTATTACACACACACATTAAACATATAAAACAAAGATATTAATTTCACTAGGTACATGCAAAATAATAGTATATGTATATTAAAAACTAGCAACACAACCATGCTCATTCAATTCAACAATTTAAAATAATTAATAAACACATGAAATCTAAATAAAATTTTTATCTAGGTCATTTCAGGTATGTTTTGTGTCATATAAGTTAGTCCTATGCGTGATTTCTTCTTCTGATGTTGTTATATATTATATATATGGAAGTTGCGGTTTGCCCGATTTCTATTTTTTATCTCACATAAAATTAATCTCTCTTTCCAGTTCGTGTCGCGGGACGGCTAATGTTCTTTCCGGAGCCCTGGGAAAGCTTGATTTGAATGAGAATGCTGACACTTTGAATGCAAAAGAAGTTGGGAGAATTTTTTCCATTTTATTTGGAGCTGCCAAAAAAACTTCCATGTCTTTCTACTTTCCCCCTTTATCATCAAATTACACAGTTGTACAAATTTTTTCCATTTTGCTGCAATCGGACATGATCTGTCGTGTACACACTTACCATGGCTCTAAGCCACACAAATGCCATAACTATGATGGACAGAGATGACTTTGCATGGTGTTGGAGCAACAACGCGCTGATTGTGATTGAAGTCGGTAGTGGTGTTTGACGACATCATATGGAAAGCATATGATGTCACTGATGATGTTGGCAACAACTCTTGAGCATCCGAACTCCGAAGTTACTGATGATGTAAATCTATATGGGTACGCAATATGGTGTTTGGTGCATTTATGACTGGCAGTTGGCACGGCACATGAGCATTTGAAGTCATGGATGTCGTACATATGTGTTACGGAATATGGTGTTGGTGCATTTGTGACTGGCACGGCACATGAGCTACCTACTGTATTGGCTCATATCATGCAGATCAATTTCATCTACAAAACACTATCTTTTTTTTTTTTAAAGCTTAATGATGTTTTGACTAAGGATTATAAATTCCGTATAGAATGTGTTATAGTATCAATTATGACAAATTTTTCCCTTTGTTTCAATGAAAACGTTTGTCAAAAAAATATTCTTTTTCATTTTTTAATGTTTGTTTAAAAAAAGTGGGATAATTAATGGAAATCATTTTCTCTTATTTAGGAAAATATAGACTCATTCATTATCTTATTTTTAAGAAAACAACTTAAGGGATATAAAAGTATAAGTCACTTTTTCTATCGATTTATGAGTTCATCTACCAATCATTACTATCCAACGATATTTATTATTAGTTCTATTAAAAATTCCTTTAGTAGATTTATTTTTCATTATAATATAAGTATTTTTAAATTTTTTATACTTAAAATATGAGTTATCTTAAAGTTATACAAGCAAAAAAAATCAATTTCATAGAAATAGCCAAACATATAAAAATATGTCACTTTTTAAGAAAATATTTTAAAAATATTTTTTATTAGCAAATACTTTTTCTCAAAAAATAGGGAGATACAATTCGCCATACAAAGAGAATTAATTAACGTGGTTCTAAGCGCTGGAAATGAAGACAACAAAGACGCGTTGCATAAAAGAAGTTATCCACTAATGTAGACTTAATATCCCACCTCTGCTTTCCAAATAACACATTTATCGCACTCATGCAATGTTGCTAGAACAGGATCGGAAATTGACTTAAACATACTAGAGATATAAGGATCCTTAGATAAAATTGGGTTAAAAAGCAGTTGACGGTCTATTTTCAAAAAGAGTCAAGTTTAATCGGATTGAGCTAAGCTAAAGTCGGTTTTAACAACATCCATGTAACTAATTATCCCTTGTGTTCTTCTTCTTTTTTATTTATATATAGATGCGTATATTTTATATACATGTTATATTATTTATATGTTTTTAATTTTGTAAGAGTTTGAAAACGCTAAGAACGAAAAATTATATAAACATCAAGAATGTGTGTGTGTGTGTGTGTGTGTATGTATATTTTTTTCTTCATTTTAATTATTTTATTCATTTGTTCTAAATATAAATGAATAGACTCAAACAAATGCATTTTCCAAGCAAACTATTGATATTATTACTTTTTTTTTTATGACATTATTTACGGTGCAGTCTTTCAAAAGTAACTATATTATATGTTATCCAGTGTTTATTCAAAATAATTTAATCTTTAACTTCTATTTAAAATGAAAAAAATGAAAGCAACACAAAATACACAAAAAAAAAAAAAATCTATTGACATAATTTATTTTCTCAGTAATTAAAAAGTATTGAAACCTATTGTTATCAACTAAAAACACTGGTTGAAAAGAATCAAAGAACTTTTTGAGTGAATTAAACATATATTTTTAATTTTTAATGTTATCTATTTTAGGTAAATATATATTCAATGTTCATCTACTAATATCGACCAAGCATTCATTCTGAAATACCATATATTTTTAGTTTATTATGTTTTATTTTATTTTATTTTTTTAATCTTTTATGTAACGGATTAAAATATATATTATCAATATTAATTTATTATTTTTATTATTTTAATAATATTTTATTTTAATTCTTTTATAGTCATCAATTTGATATCAAATATAAGACTTAATATTTATCTTATCCTATTCCAAATCTTTCATATATGAATATCTAATCTATATCGAATAAGGACTTGTGTAGATTAATGATCAAGATTAAGATTTATATAAGAAAGAAATCCAAATCCCTGGTGCTTCTGTTCTGTGCCAAAGCTATTCCTTATACTTCTTCTGAAACAACAATCTCTTGGTGCTTTTCTATCATTCCAAAAGCTAGTCTTTATTTTTTCGAAACGGAAATATTTCTACTCCTTTCTACGGTTCAAATAGGGCTGCAATGAACTGAGCCAAAATCGAGCTTTTAAAGGTTTGGACTCGATTCTTTTAAAATTTACTAAACTCGAGCTCGAGCTGAGCTTTTTATTGAGCCTGAAATTAAAGCATGAGTTGGGCTCGTTAGTTAAACGAGCTTAAGTTCAAGCTCGAGCTCGGCTCTTTATGAAACGAGCCAAGCTTTTTATTGAACTTAACAAGCTTTTATCAAGCTTGAGATTTAAGTTTGAGTTCGAATCATTTAGATAGCTTATTTTCCATTTTTTTAAACCTAAAATATAAGATGTAAGTGTTTCTGTAATGTATATACATAATTATTAAATAGAAATTAGTTCTTATTATTTTTATTATTTGGTTATAGATCATATATCATGAATGAAAAAATTCACAAATTTGCCAATGGGCTTATTAACAGTTTGTTAACGAGCCTAGTCACAAGCTTATTCATGAGTCTAAACGAACTTGTTCACGAGTCGGCTTAGAAGTCTAAGTCAAAATTTGAACCCAACTCGTTTAAATAAACGAGCTTTACTTTGAGTCCAAGCTTAGCTCATTTACTAATCGAGCTCAAGCCGAGCTAAGCTCGAGTAGTTTGTGAATAATTCGGCTCGTTTGTAGCCCTAGTCTCAAAGAGTTAATAGTTTCCAACGTAAATTTTCTAATTTTTTTTCTTTTCTTTCTTTTCTTTTACGTTGTTTTAATTTAACCTTTATTGTTTTAGTTAACAATATACGTCTACATATTTATTCTCCTTTACTAATTCAGTCTTTGAAATTCTATTGAATTAGGGTTTTATATTACGAAAAAGATAAAAAAATAAATAAATAAATAAAAGATTGCAAATTATATTAAACAATTGTTTCACATAATAGGTAAATTTAACTTCTCTAAAATTATTATGTTATATGCTCTTTCTTGAATCTTTAATGTTAAAAATCAAATGTTTTAGAAAAGGAAACAAATACAAGGGACACTAAATGGTATGTTTCATAGTATACAAACAAACGTTATTCTAATTTTGTTTTTCTTTGAAAAGAACGTGTTAAAGAAACATTAAAAAAAATAAATAAGTTCTTTTCCATCTTAAAGTAAATGTATGGCCCATACAGTAATTAAATGTGGTCTCTTGAATCATACTTCTTTGAAATGGAAAAGTAAACTTCCATATAGAAATCAAGATTTAAAATCATACTTTATATTTCATAGATCTTTACAAGTAAAATACATAAAAGCACCCATTGCCTTTTCCCTTCCCTTTTTCATCTAACTTAGCTGGACAAACCAATGCATGGACCTATTTAGGAACAGATCCAACGAATGTTTTATTTTTCAAGTAAATTAAAGAACGCAACATTGGCAATAGTATCTAGTTTATATTATTAGAATAATATATATATATATATATTTTTTTTTTTTTGATTTTTATTATAATTGATATATATCAAATTGATGTTATGATTTAATCTTTTTATTATATGAACTTTATTAGTAGGATATATATTTAATAATAGATTATAATACAAGCATTCGTTAAATGTCCATTCACCAATTAAACTGTACTGCATTCCATAAACACTAATGTTCCGTTTAATCATTACATTCTATTAGTCTACGTTTTGTTTATTTATTAATTATAAAAATTTCTACACATTAAGTTGAGGTAAAGTGTAACTACATAATTATACATGTTATGTGTGCAGTAGATTCATCGTTATAGAAGCAATTATTTAATTTCATTAATATGAAAATTAGTTAATGTTACCAGCAGTAAGGACTTTCTAAGTATTACGAATGTAATGAAAAGTTAAGTCTAGTTTATGACAGATGTTGATTAGTAGGTGACATATTGATATCGAGAGTTAAGGTTGGAGATTCTCAGCCTCATCCAAGTACGTCATTATTACTTTCATTGTTGCTTATATGCTTAGAAATTATAAACAAACTAAATAATATATAGCTTTAATTGTTTGCTATTTGCGTTTAGTTGGGTCTAGTGGATTGAAAGTATTGGTATAAATAAAAATTTATTGTCTTCAGCTACTATTCCCTTTATGTCCCAGCAAATAAATATCTAACACGTATCATGAAATGTTTTTTTTCTTTTAAGAATTTTTTATTTTTTTAATTTACTTAACATGTGTCACATGTCTATTCGCTAATTTTAAGTCAGCAAACTCCTATCTTATTATTAGTGTTATTAGGATGGTACCCTAATGATTTATGCGTGTATTTATAACCAATATAGCATAAGAAAGGCAAAAGTTAATTAGAGGCAAAATGGGTACCCCCAAACCCCAACCCTCTTTGGTCCACCAGTGCTTTTGTCCTCATTTTATTCATCTTTGGACGATTCTAATTGGATCAGAGCGACCTTTACACGTATGATAAGTCACATCGAAACACCTTTTAATTGTCTTATATAGGGACCCATACCCTAGGGCTAAATGCCCGGCAGATCGTTCAAATAGTTCTACAGAATTAAGTCATCATGTGGTTATGCCCTTTTCCATCTCCAAAATTTGGAGTGGTACCGTATTTTACTACTGAAATTGAGTATAGCATGACCATGTGGCATAGCTCCCGATGCATTTGCCTTATAAGTTCTTAAAACACACATTTCTTTTCTCATCCTCCTTGTGTTCTGCATTTGAAGTTTAGAATATTTTATGGTTCTGTCATTAATTTTAGTAAGATCGATCATGTTATCATCCAATGGCTTACACCATTTTCAACCGTGATTGAATCACTAAAAGAGTTAATGTTCCATTTACTATATTTATATTAACAGTTAGATTATTGGCAGGATGGTCTTGTTGACGAGACGGTAGAAACTCCCTTGAAGTTTTGATGTATTATACTGGAATCCATAAAATCGTATAAAATTACACAAAACTAGTATAATCATAAACGTGTAGAATCGTACACCTAAATTGGTAATTCAATATAAAGTTTTTCCCTAAACATTTTTCATTCTTTTTAATTAAGAAAAAACTTATAAAATTATAAACTCATGGAAACATAGATTTGACTCATGATTTTTATAAGGATATGCTTTGGATAGTTGTTTATAGTGACTTGGTGCATCTAGGGTTGCAAACGAGTCGAGCTTTTAAAGACTCGAGCTCAGCTCACCTAAATTTATGGAACTCAAGCTCAAGTCAAACTTTTTATCGAGCCTGAAATTCAAGCTTGAGTTTAGCTCATTTAAGCAAATGAGCTTTAGTTCAAGCTCTGCTCATTTATGAAACGAGCTTAAGCTAACCTAAGCTTTTTATTAAGCCTACCAAGTTTTTATCGAGCATGAAATTTAAGCTCGAGGTTGACTCGTTTAAATAGACCATTTTCCATTTTTTTCCAAACATAAAGGATAATACATGTGTTTTTATAAATATATTTATATAAATATTAAATAGAAATTAGTTTTTGTTATTTTAATCATGTAGTTATATATAATATATCATGCATAAAAAATCCATAAATCTACTAACGAGCTTAGTAACGAATCTATTAACAAGCTTACTTGCAAGCTTATTAATAAGCCTAAATAAGCATGTTTATGAGTCGGCTCACGAGCCTAAATCAAAACTCAAATTCGGTTTTTTTAGATAGAAGAGTTGTAGTTTAGACTCAAGCTCGACTCGTTTACTAATTGAACTCAAATAACTCGCAAGCAATTCGGCTCGTTTGCAACCTTAAGTACAACTTTAAGCTATGCTTTTGTTGAATTTGAAACTGCAAGCTTAGTTAATAATTATAAGGCACTTCTGCATCTGTTTTTATTTACTTAACTTACACTTACTATTTCTTGTCATAAATTTCATGCTTAAGGGTTTTTTTTCCCCAAAAGTTCTTTAATGAATAAACTTTCTTTAGAGAAATTAATGCAATGTGAACATATATCCGTCCTGAAAATTATGCGGGATAAGGGGAAGAAAGATACTAAAACTAGTATTTAGATTGTTGAGATATGAGACCTGGAGGTTATATAATTTTTGGACTTCTCATTTTTACTCTTTAACATAAAATTTTTAAGTCCAAATATGATATTTTCTTTATTCTTTTAGATAATTCTCCCTTCAATTTATGAATTTAGCATAACTTAGCATCAAAAATTGAAGGAAAAATTCAAGTAAAGTATTTTTAGAATTTTTTTTTTTTAAGAAAGTACTTTTATGGCTCATTCACTTCGCAAAATGAATAAGGCAGTAATAGAATTCCTATTATGAAGGAATATAATAAAGCTGTAATAAGATTTTTCATTATTAATTTTTTGTTTAAATGGTTGTACTTTGAAAAAAAAAAGACAGTTCCAACATTAAATTAGTATTCCTAGATATGAATAAAGAATGACTATTCAATTTTTTGTATAATAGGGATCCATTGCAGAATTGCTATTTAGTGAATTAAATGCCGTAACAGCCATTCGTAAGGAATAAGGCTATAATAGAATTGCAATGATAGCAGAATAATGAGCAGTTAGCATTTTTAATATCCAAAAAATATGTTATCTTAAAAAAGTGTTTTGGAATTCAAGTAATAAAAGTGTAAATGACTCATATAAAAATGAAAATATAAAAATAAAAAGAGAAATGCTAATTAAAAAAAAGTTAAAGTGTCAAATGAAAAAGTATGTGATGTTGAGACCTAGATATAGATAAATTATTAACAAATTAATATTTGATACAAAAATAACAAGTCTTTAAAGAGGGTTGCATTTTATGTCTACCACCTTTTAAGAAAGAATTACTAAAATACAAATTACACAAAAAAAAAAATTACCAAAATATCAACACATATTAGAAATCTGATGATACATCATTTTATAAAATATTGCGTACTGCAAGATATGTGATATAGGAAGGGTGTTGCATTTACAACACGCAATGCACTAAAATACAAATTACACGAAAAAAAAATTACTAAAATATCAACACATGCTGCAAGATATGCGACATAGCAAGAGTGTCGCATTATAACACACAATATCCATGGGTATCACATGTTTTAAGTGTGATACACGTACTATAATTTATACTAGTGTCGCTTTTTCAACATGCGACACTTGTATGACTTTTAATATTGCATTTTTAAGATGTGATACTGCAATAATATCTATGTAATTAATTTTATCTAATATTTACGTTTTTTTTTTTTCGCACTGATGGATGAAGGAGAACCATTTGCTTTAAAGAAAAAGAAAAAGATTAAGTATTTATAAATCCGTACTATTATAACTCAACATTGCGGGACTTACCTAGACAAGAAAGAAAAAAGGTCGACTAGTACTTGATAGTCTTCTTTACAGTCAGATTATTCAAACGATAGTGTTCCGTACATCATCAAGATTCTGGACAACTTCAATTGCCTTCAAAGTAGGCTGGCGGCCCAAAATAAATCCACGATCCTGTGCTCATTCCTGAAGCACTATGCTCTTCCATTGGAGGCCACTTCAACAATTTGCTGGATAACTTCAGCTTCAGCTCTATATCGTAATTGAAAAAAAAAAAAAAAAGTTAAAAGCAAGTCAGCAACTTCCACAATGTAATGGTTTATGGAAGTGTATATAACAACCATACAAACTCAATACAACACTTATTGATAATACTAGGATAATCAACAAAATACTAAGCAGGAAACATGATGAAAATCTCTAGATTCAAGCATATCCTGCCAATTTGACTTTAAAAAAAAATGCCAAAGAATTTTTATCATTCTCAAAGTTGATTGAATTGCAATTCAAAACCCTAAATCTTTAATAATTTTGCTTAATTAAGATGAAATTTTATAAAACTCATGTTCACTAAAAATGTAAACATAAGTATAAATCTTAGGAATCTAAAACAATATCAACAACTAAAACCCTAATAATTTTTTGTTTTTATTAACTTAGAAAATGTATATTATGAAATCCTACCGTAAAACTAATTAAGAACTAGGAAACGCTATCAAATGCAAGTCCAGTTTAGTATCAAAAACCTTATGGTCTGGTGGCATCTCTCTTAACCTCTCATGTAAAAAGTACAAGTTTGATTTTTCCTCCCATTGTAATGAAAAAAAAAAATCCAGTTTAGCTCACTGCAGGCTTTTTGAAGGACACATATTTGCTGGTGAAATCATACAAATTGCCCTCATCCTATAGAAATAGGAAAAATATTAAGTGGATATTACACACTATAGGGACATACATGTGACGAATAACTATCAATTATATTTTAACATGTGAATAATATAGTAGGTGGTTTCCAAAGTAACTACTACCTATATGTCCACTTATTACATATCACCTGTATATTATACATGACCTATAATACCCACCGAACCACAAAAATAATGATATGAAGCATAATAATCGGAAGCTAAAGTTCACGTGACGATGGGAAGAAACGGGAAAAGAAGTTGAAGCACAAGTCCAAAGATTCGTGTTCCGTACTACGGTAGACTGCAGATAAAGAAAAATGTTTTCCTATAAGGGACTACATGTATATGGACAGATTTAAAAAATAATAATTTTTTAAATATATATATATATATAGACACTTCTAAGAAAAATCTCCACTACTCCATATTGGTTATATATACGAATATGTCAAGAAGGGAGCATGTACATGGGTTCATTATTCATGTTATGTCAAAATTCTAAATATAGAAACATTAAGCGAATCCAAATACGAAAATCTTTTATTAGCAAAGTGGTTAAAGAAAATCATATATATATATATATATATATATATTACACGCCGCCGTGAATATGCCATCCCAATATGCCGGCTACTTCACGTAAAGCCGATCTCCACTTCTCCACCGTCTGAAGAGAATTGCTTCTTCCATACTTTGCCAAAATCGGCTGAAGGACTCCCGTCTGTTCCCGGATATCCGAGGGAAAAACATGGTAGAACACAGGAAGAACCAGCTGTCCTCTAAAACGCTTGCACTCCAGGATCTTAACCACCTCATCCACACACCAAGGGGAGGATGTAAAGTTTGGAGAGAGCACAATGATGGCAATCCTAGAGTTTTCAATGGCATGGAAAAGGGAAGAAGAGATATTTACTGCTTTAGAAAGCCTGCTATCAATGAATATATTTAAGTTGGCTTTTTGGAGAGCATGGTAGAGGTGGCTGATGAAGTTATTTCTCGTGTCTTGTCCATGGAAGGACAAAAACACATCGTAAATCCATCTAGGCGAAGGTGATAATGCCATGGAATAAAGGTATGGTCCAACTCTTTGATGCCCTAGCTTGAGTTGACTTGGGTTGAAACCAAGTGGAATCATGAGAATATAAAATGACTCGTATAATAATAATAATAATAATAATTATAAACCAAGTGAAAGATTGGACAATGGGATTGATTAGTGGAAAAAAAAAATTGATTGGCACCAGTATGCCATATGTTCGGATGACTAGCATTGAAATATTAATGAAATTACGACAGGTAACGGTGATGATGGATTAATTTTTAAAAATTATTTATATATTAAAATTTTATTGGTATTTATTATCGTTCACTAGAACACATTCATAGAATACTTGTATGAATAAAATTTAGAAAAATTCTATGGTCTTATCATTAATTTTGACGAATCACTTATATCATTATTCAATAAGTCACACTATACCACTAAAATAATTAAACTTTTAATTATTATATTTATTTTAACGATAAAATGATCTACTAAAGGTTTTTACGGACTGGACGATAGAAACTCTCAAACCTTTATTCGGTGGGAAAGTCAATGGGACAGCTTGGTTGCATAACCACGTACTTTGTTTCTTCCACCATTTCAGGTTTTAGCATATGTTTTGCACAAATAAGGGCCCACCATGCCATCCCTCATCCCAACACTATGTTTTGAAGCGGAAAGACAATTAATCGTGCGTTCTTGCCCCATTACTTCTTGTCTTTTTTAACACCAGCACGTCTATTGATGCTGACATACCGTCCAACCCTTTCTTTTCCTGGATCCTCCGTTTCTCCTGAAGATGGAAAATTTATTTAGCATAATCGGATATATTAATATTATACACTCAGGAATTTGATATACATCCATACACAACACACATATATAATATTATAGTTTTACATTAGGGTTATACTACAAATCATACTTGAACTTTGACAAAATATATAATTAGATATCTAAATTTTGAAATTAATTAATTTAGTACTTAAATTTTAAAATTGATAAATTTAGTACCTGAAAAAACATTTCATGTATGATAAATATACCTCCATCAAATTCTTTCAAGTACGAAATTGATTAATTCAAAGTTCAGGTATTAAATTGATCATTTTCAAAGTTTAGGTACTTGATTACATATTTTACCAAAGTTTAAGTAGTATTTGTTATCTCTTTACACAATTTTAAGATTTTTTCTCTCTTGTGTGTCGTGTCTAGGACAGCTGCTAATTGATTGCATCCAAAACCAACCTTCGGTTAAGTGTTAGCTTTACAGTGTGTTTGGCATTCATTATGACAAGCAGGAAGTTGGGGAAAGCTATGAAGAGAAACAGAAAGAAAAGGAAAAAAATGAAAAGAACTTTTTACCATTGTTTGGATATCACAAATAACAATGGAAGGAAATGAGTGTAAATTTTTCCATCTTATATGTTTGGTAACTATAAGTGCAATGGAATGAAAGAAAACAAAAGTGATGATGGACTAATATGTCCTTCCCATTGAAATAGCGGAGACACAAAGCTTCCTTCTCTTTATTATCATTGGTTGATACTGAAGCAGATAGCAAGTGGAAGTGTTGATTGCAGCTGCTTGGTATGTTGGGTTTGCTATTTTTGTGTGTTGCTCGTGGACACTCGTAGAGTGTATGAGCTACTTAGTTGCTTCGTTGTCTTTATGTTGTTAGTCTTCAATAGCCCCTAATGACCAGGTTTTGTTTGGAGAAACAACAAAAATATCCGTTGTTAATGAAATAAGAACTCAGAACATGACTTTAAGGCATTTCCTTATTAACTCCCAGGAGTACTGCTACACCTTCAGTGTCACAACTAGGACAAGATACCTCATAAGAGCAACATTTTTGTATGGAAACTTTGATAATAGTGATGTTTACCCAATATTTGAAATCTTTTTGGAGAAACTCCCTAGTCTACTATAGTCATTAATGATGGCAACACTGTAGAGATATTCTTGGCAATAGATCCAACTGTCAGCATATGTTTGTCTAATGCTACTACTAGCAAGCCATTCATCTCTACACTTAAGCTTAGACAATTGAATGGCTCATTGTACTATACAAACTTGAACGTTCAGTTCTACCTTAGTGTGTCTACGCAGATTACCTTTGGAGTTGAGAGTGAAGCACCTGTTGGTATATTAAATAATCCGATTTTATAATAATATCTCTGCCTTCCATCATTATTAATCTGAATATTTATTTGCATTCTGGCCTGTGTTATGAAAAAAAAATTGTAAAACTATACAAAACTTGACATAGTAAACTGGCCTGTTTTATGAATATTTTTCTTTTTAGTAAATTTGGTTTCTTTTAGATTCTCTTGTGAGAGTTAGTAGAGAAGAGAAGAGGAAAGCTTTTTCGTTTAAGAAAAAACATGGTGGAGAAGGTAAGGAGAGTTTCTCTCTCTTCTCTTCCTTTTACTTGCTTCCATCCAATCTTACACATACTTGGGTCAGCACTTTATCAAGTGCTCTGTCTTCTAGCTACTTAGGCTGCAATTTAGCATAAATTAGTGTGTTGCTACTGTTGATGCTAGATAGGCTCATGTCAGTTGTTGTATTTTACAATTTTCAAATTCTATCAATATTAACTCACTTAATTGATGTCATATCCTAACTCAGGAAGATTTGTTTAAACTCAAATCAATGCAAACCAAAAGGCCTGTCCATGGTCAATTAGAAACCAACTCAAATTCATGACAATAATCTAGTGAGACTGGTTTATGAACATTTTTGTAAGGGCTCATTAAGACTGAGATCACATGCACGTGGACAACCATATCCCATATGCACATAAAGATTGCTTTTATATTCAAGATTATAAACCAATTTGAAGAGATGAAACATTTCTTCTAGACTTTCCAAGCATGAAATTGTTTTGCTTAGATCATCAATAACCTATCTCTTGACATTTGAAGGACTAAACAAGTCCTCTGCAAAATTTAAACTTCTTTCTTTAGAGATTAGAATGAAAATAAGAATAAAATAGGTTAGCATATGGAAAGAAATGCTTTAAAAAATCCATCATTATGAACACATAATCATGGACTTATAACCACCTTATAAACACTTTCTTTCAATTTTTTTAGTACAAACAGAGCAAGAGAACAATATATGTACATCATCAATAATTAATCTTTTGTGCAAATAAATTTTGACAAATAGGTGTTTCACTTACAATTCACTTCTCTTTGTCATTTGTTTTCCCACAAGATCATGTCCTTAAAAACAATTAATCATAAAGAATGCCAAGATGGTGAGCTGGGAGTGTGTTTATAGCCTTATATATTTCCAACGCATTTTCAAAACAAGAACTATCTCATCATAAGGATGGAATAAATGCTTAATAGGTTCCCAAATATTTATCTGTAACTAACCAACCAATGTTAATCCTTTTCTAACTTAAACATAAAAACATTACATCTACTTTACCAACTTCTCCTCACTATCCACTACTAAAACAATCAATCTCAACTTCACTACCATATATTACTTACAACTCATTCGACTATTGAATGCACTAATAAGTTAATGCACTTACCTGGCACTCCATGTGTTCCATGGATTCACAAAGAAAAAATAAAAAGACATCACAAAACAAAAAACACCTACCCAAAGCACTAACAGCAGGTAAAACATTTATAAATTTTATTGGATTTACAATGGTTAGCATACCATGTCTTCCTAGGATTGTTTACATTTACCCAAAAAAAAAAATTATTTACCTCAAAAGATAACTTAATTGGGTGAGACTAATTACAAAATATTAACCTATACATATTTGGTTAATAACAAAATATAGCCTTTGCATATTAGACCATGGCTAACATCTTCTTCATCTTACCACTAGAAATCTTCATTACTTCATAAATCCTTCATTGCATATTATCCAAGAAGATAAGAGTTGCGATTCTCATGAGGGCAACCAAAAAATCTCCTTGCTTGTATAGGATTTTCTGTGAGAAAATCAAATGTAGTAAGTGCAAATTTTCATCAAGCCTAATATTTAGTAGCTCCCGAAAAACCTCTTGCTCTAAGTAAACACAAGGCCTACTACATTTAATCAACTCATTTCCCGCTTTTATAACTTCAGCAATTTTATCAATTGCTAGTTGAAATTTCTCATCCTCCTTTTCAAGGAGTTCATCACTCATAACCTTACGCTTTTTCCCTTTTGCTTTGGCCAAGGTTTGAGGTTCCACTTGAGCATTAGCATTGGCACTTGACACAGCTATTAGACTCTTATATGGAGTATTTTGTGCTCCAAAGGGTATTAGTTCATCAAAATCATTGCACGGTATAGAGTAGGGTTCTCCAATGCGACTTCAATGTCTACAATCATTAAATCTATTTCAGATTTCTTTGAAGCTCTCCCTCAGTTTTCTCACGAGCCTATCTTCACATTTTTCCCTTTGCTATCTCAAATGCTTGACCAGTAGCTCTATCATTATCAAATATTTCTTGAAGTCTATGATAATGCAAAATTGGTCTTGTCATCCACTTCTTTGTAGCTAATTTTTTATACAAAAAAAAAAATAAAAAGGAAAACCATAAACAAGTGTTTTCTATTATTTGGTAAACACTATATGAGTGATTTTTCAATATTGTATGAAAATATCAATACCTCTATTAATGCTTGCTAAACTTCAGGTTCAATTTCAAACACACATGAGATAGGACTCCATGCAAAATCGTTTGAATTGTTGAAAAGATCAAATACTTCATAAAAATTAGGCTTGATAGTCTTTAACCACCTATTCTTGATCATAACCTTGTCAATGGATGCATTTTTCATTTTCTCATGAAGTTCCATAACATCATTATCGTATGCTGATGAAGTGAAAGTCCTATCTTGCTTATTCCCATCAACCATTTGGTGGCAAAAAGCATTAATGAGATACTCATCCATCAATTCAATCCAATGAAGATTTATCCGGCATTTTCCGCTTATGCTTTTAGTGTCCTCATGGTTGCTAATTTCCTTGCTCATTTTCCTTATACTTGCAAAAAATAAAGGTTTCCTCAATACAAACAAACATTATAGATTTGCACAAGGAAAAGAGTACCCCAAAAAAAAAAAAAAAACATTACAGCATGCACTTTAGCAAAACTAAGTAGGATACAATCTCCTATTACTTTAACAAAATTAAATAGCTAATATAGTGCCCTTATAACAATATAAAGTGAATATTCTTAACTATCTATTACATAATCATTTCACATTTGTGTTGTTATGTTGTCCATCAAAATCATACCTAGTCTAGCATCAATTGTGTTTTAATCCCATATCCGACCATGATATTCTACTTCTGTGTTTAAAAGATCATGGTCAACTTCGGATATAAGTGCTTCATCTGGATCGACACCCATTAGGAAGTTATGTAATATGTAATAAGCTAAATTATCTCACATTATGTTCCAAATATGTGATGCTTCTCTGTAACACTTGATATGATGAGAAACTGTTTTTTAAATATTCTAAATGCTCTTTCAATAGCCTTGCGAAGTGATGAGTGTCGATGATTCAATAACTCACGAGGATTTTTTGTTGCATGTGTTGAATACTCTTAAGATGATTTGAACACCTCTATATGGATGTATTAATCCACTTCCTATCATGTATCTGGCATCAACAAGGTATATTTTCCTGTTAAATCAAATGTGTTAATGTATAGACAAATTTAGATTAAAACTTACGAGTGATTAAATATTTTACCTTCAAGTATTTTCAAATTATCTTCTCTAGAAAAAGCATCCTTAATTATCCTAGAATCAGCGGCAAAACCTTCCCACCTAAGTAATACATGTAAACCTTAAGTCAAAGGAACATGCACTAAGGATATTTTGGGTTGGATATTCTTTTTTACCACGAGATCTTGATGCCTCAGCATCAGAAACTTTTACATGAATATGTGTTCCATCGATTGCACCAACACAGTCTTGATATATAATATATATATATAAAGAGTTCATTACAGTATAAATGTTTTAATTGTAATAAGACCATAATGGTTCTTAAGTTTTTATCTTAAAATAAGGTAGGATCTACCATTGTTCTGTATTCTTGTGGTACAATTGTGCCATCAGGTTTTTAAGAAATTCACCTTCAAAGAGATTAGTCTAAGTATACTATGAAATTGTCTACTCACCGTTACACTTGAACAGTAGAAGAAAAAAGCCATGGTACATTTTTAACATTATATGCTAGAATATGTAGAAATTTGGCAACTTGTTCTTCTATCAATGCACGTTAAGTCTTTAAGGCATCCATACCTCTTAACATATCGCACAAGCTCTCAAACGCTATGGAACCCATTCGTGTTATATTTCGACATTTTGTGTCATCTCTTAATTACTCTAGAAGTTCTTGTCAAAGTCGATCTCTTCTAATGATGAAGTAATGCTAGTAATTTTTTTTCTACAATGTATGGATGCAATCATGCTCTATGCCTTGATCAACCAAATAGCATACCAATTGTACAATTGCCATATCTCGCATTCTCATCCAATCTTCAACCAAATCATCCTCAAAGTCATCATTATAGTACTATCTTCCATTATTTAAATATTATCCAACAAGTCATACAACTAACATTTTGACTATGGCATTTATAAAACAAGAAACCTGCTAAACCTTTCTTTTTTTCTTTTTTTTTTGGCTATTAATATTGATTATTCCCTATATACACAATAACAAACATCAAATAGTAAAAACCAAGGTTTCAAAATCGACCGAACCGGCCGGCCCGAACCAGTTTGATTGGAACCAATGCTGAAGGCAGGCCAGGTTTAATGATTGGCTCGATTTTTACGCGAACCGACCAATCCCGGTCAACTCGGCGGTTCGATCGTGAACCAGTCAACCCAGTCAGGTCTAAATGCTCCCAAAAAAAAAAAAAAAAAAAAGAAAGCCAGTAGCACAGCACTGCACGTTGCATGTCTAATAGCATAGGACTAAAGTCAAAAATTAAAAAACTTAAAACTAAAATCTAAAAATAGAAGTTTTTATTGCATGAAGGATTAGAAAAATTGGTCAAATTAATTACTGTGCACTGAAGGATCGACTTTTAAGGTGGGAATTGTGAGAGGAACTAAATGAGAGTGTAGGACAGCTGGAAAATTTTAAAATGATAAAAGTAAAATTTTCAAGGAAGATTTAAGTTTTTAAAATGGAAAAATAATAAATTACGTATGATTTTCAATTATAACATATTTCTTTTAATGAATTTGAGCTTGATTCAAGTTTATTGTTTACATAATGATTGAAGAATAGATTAATGGAATTGATTAATTATGAATTTAATTGTATAATTTATATTTATTTGGCTTTCATAACTAAAATATAACTTATACTTTGATTTTTTTACTCTGGTTCGAACCCCTTGAACCTGATTCGACTTTTGACTCCTGACCCCTTGGCATGTTCGGTCAAATCCCAGTCCAGTTCTGAACAACATTGGTAAAAACAAAGCTCATTCCCAAAAATTTAAACGAAACTTGAAATACAACACATTCAAATATCATTACGTCGATCAATAATTTTACTATTGTTGTTATTATATTTGTTTCTGCTATTCTGAACAAAGACACGTGAAAAAAGAAAAAAAAAACAAAGCAAAAAATAAAATATTGATGAGGAATATTTATGAGTTATCTGTCTGTGATGACTTCTTCTTCTTCCTATGATGAAGGAAGGTAAAAAATGTGTGAAATGATGGTTTGGGTTTGGCTTTTCCACACACCAGAAGAGGTCGACTTGCTACAAGCTATTTAGTTACTTTTTTTTTCCCTCTCTTTGGAGGGAATTTTAGTAACTTCAAATGCAATGAATTTTTTCCCTAACTTTCTCTCTAAAATCGGAGAAAAGAAAAAGGGCTCTATAACTTAAATGTTTCCACTCTTTTCCATTTGGTTCATTTGTTTTCTACTGTCACTAATGAAATCCAAACAATAGAATTCCATCATTTTTCTGCTGCTTTCATAGCTTTCAGCTTGATCGTGCCAAACAAGCATATTAAAAGTCGTCCTTTGGTTCAATGATCTTTCGTACAATAATGACCCTTTTGAGAGAATTGACATTAATCCTTCCTTCTATCCTAATACTGTTTGTTGCCTAGAGAAAACGAAAAATAATTTCTCATATTGGAATGTTGATATTCATGGATGAACCTAGGAGTGTAGAAAAATCTTATTAATAAAATTTATTTGACAAGTAAATAATTACATAATATTTATTTTAAAGAGATAATCTTATATGAAGTTATATATAATTGAGTTGATTAGATGTGTGTTTCAGTGTTCTTTAATTGAGAGTAATGGATTCACTTCACGTTAGCACCATTAATGATTTTTATTCTTTTTGCTTTTTTGTGTCTTTTTTATAGGTACAAATTAATGCCATTTCTTAAAAAATAAAGCTAACTTGAAACACCAAAATCTTGCTTATATAGGTTAAAACTATAATAATTGAGTAATATAATAGGTGAATGATTCTGAACTTGGTTTAGAAATTTAATTTAGATAAATCAATTGAATAAATCAAGAAAATTATAAGATATAATTACATAGAGGACATAATCAAATCAGTAAATAGAATTAAATTAAAATTTGTGATTTCAAATCCCTAAACACTTAAACATATAACTCAAATGTTTAGTGAATTCCTAAGTCACTAAATTTTAGTCCAAATCCCAATTCCTTAATCGCTATGAATTTTGAATTCATTTGCTTGTTTAAAAATATTAGTTATTTGTCCAAACCCAATTTAAATATCAATTTCTCACAAATTAAACCATAAGCTAGACTTTTGATTCAAGTCATTAATTTCTATTCTATAAATCATCATATTATTTTCTATTTATTCACATACTTAAAATAATAATCTGAAAATTTTAAACCTATAAACCCGACCCAAAAATATCTTTTAATTTTTAAACTTGTCCTTTCCTTTTTCCTTTTTCCTTTTTCACCCGCCTCTCTCTTTTCCCTTTCTCTTCTTTTCTTTCGTTTCTTTCTCTTAATCTCCCCTCCTCTTCCTTTCCTTTCTCTATTTTCTCTTCAAATCAAACTCAAATCTCAAATTAAGGAGCTCATAAAAGAGATTGAAGATAAAAACAAGATTGTAGATAAAAATTATGCATGAAGAAACCACATCAACTAAGAAGTGGTAGTAGAAGAGAAGATCAATTTGCATATGGTTGCTAAAAAGATAAGTATAATTATTTTTCTTTGTTTTGATTATTGTTTTTTATATGTATATGATGAATTAGAGCTATATATAAGTAGGTTCATAATAAAAATGTAGATTAGTAAGATATGAACTTTAATCAAAACTTTAGTGAGATTATGCATAAAAAACTAAGAGTTCGATGATGAAATATGAAGTAATAATATATATATATATATATATATATTGATTTGCAATTTATGTTATAACTTGTGTGTTGATTATAAGATGTTGAGTGTTGAATTTGTCATGTAAAACAAGTGGTTAAATAGGTTAAAAAACACTATATTTTCGTGAAAAAGCACGAGGAAACATGGGTGCCTTATTCAAACGTGCTTCTCTTTGTCCCTTAAAAATAATGCATTTTTCCCACCCAAGCAGAAAAGCAACTGGAACACAACTTCCCTCTCCGCATGTTTCTCACTCAAGAAGAAACACGACTAATCCTATCCAATCCGTACTTCTCTCTATTTTCTTCATTAAAAACAACTCCAGAAAAGCACGGCTAGAACACGGCTTTCACTATCCCATTGTGTTTCTCTATGATCCTTGAGTACTTTAAATGTGTCATGCCCCGAGGGTACCCTAGTAATAATAAACAAGATGCACTTGAATATTATTACCAGTTTACCTTCTGAGAATGACATATTTTCAATAAACAGGATCTTTTAGTTGCTTTGATAAAAAGGACAAGTATATATAAGACATAAATTAGCAAATAACTGTCATCCAAAGTTTGAGAGTAATAATAATATTACAGACCATAACATTTCTATAAAATCCTCCATATACATAACTAAAGTTTCTAATGTTAAATACTTGCAACTAAAATAGAATATAATCATATCCCTCACTACTCCTTAAGCTTCCAACTTCTAAATTCTTATCGGGACCATGCTCTTGGAAATAATGAGCTAAGATCGCAATATAAACCTGAAAGGACTGTTGAGTGTGAGCTAAACCATGAGCTCAATGAATAACCAGACATATTACACATCAAGCAAGTTAATAACAAATCGTTTAATGCAATCACTCAAATATATGCTCAATACAAGCTTGGATGATCTAGAATCCAAACAAGAAAAATATTTACGCCCTCTTATTAGGGTTGAAGAACATTTACTTTATAACCCATGCCCAAGAAAGACTAAGTTTACAGAAAAATCAACGATTTCTCGTCTTAGGGTTATCACTTTAAATTTAATAACTGTTTTAACTGACCATTTCCTACATCCATCCTTAGAAACTCTCTAAGTATTAATCATTTCAAAGCGATACTCGGGCGGCATTCTTTGTTGCCACTTAGTTCCCGTAGAACTGACGGAACAAAGAAAACCTTGGAAGAACTAACACTTTAGAAAAACCAAGCATTAACAGAGAATCGAAATATTAATACGTAGCAAACTGTCACCTTTATATATGCAATAATGCAATACGTACAATGCATGACCAGATTATTTTAATAAGTCAATAACTCTTATTCAATTTCATGGTGGTCATACATTACACACAATAATCATCGTACTACTTCACACCATCGTACCACTGTATTATCACTTTTGTAATGATAGATTAACAATCATACAATCAGATCACAACACATTTCCATCAAAACATTTATATTATTATCTTTCATTACATATTCAGCTAATTACAAGCACAAATAGTATAATATGACTAAATGACTCACCTGCTCATAGTGACTAGTAGTAATCTACCGAAAGGCCCTCTATGGTATCAAAGTCACCTATTGAGATGAATAAAATATTCATCAATAATTATATAACTAAACTCCTATATGTGCTTAGTGTCCTAAATTAATATTTGGCTCGGTTTCTATTACTTATTTTGGTCATTTGATGGTCTTATGATAACAATTATCAATTAATTTTTATTTTCATGTAGCTTGTCTCGGTCTTGCTCGATATTTATATACATTTATCTGATATTCAAAAATTGATATTTAATAAGTTTATATTTTGTAGTTATTATTACTATTTTTATGTTATTCTCTAACTAACCCATTATAGTAGCTCATTTTTTGTTTACCATTATTTAGTATCATCGTGTTTTTTTTGTATACTTTACATAAATATTTTGTCATTTTTAGAAGTCACATTTTACATAAATTTAGCTTATTTCGATTTCCATTCTTACCTATTTATCCATATAAACAAATATTTGACAATTATAGTTGCTAATAATACTTAATATTTCCTTACAGTTTCAAGGGTTTTAGAAGTCATCGAATATTAAACATATTGTTATTCTAAGTATTTGTATTTATTATTTTCTTAGTAAATTATGTTTTGATATACATATATATAATATGTTTATTATATATTATATAAATATCATGTCCGTGCAATACAGACTTTACGTAAGAAAAAAATGTTTATACGCTGGCTCCTACGCCGCTGACGTTGAAACCCAAATGCCGGTGTTTTTAGGTTTTACGTTTTATTTTGTATCAGGTTGCGCTGGCATGTAGGCCGCCAGCTTTACCATGTACCCTGGACTATACGCTACCGACGTATAACTTCAGTTGGTCAGCGTTTGTTTACTTTATGTAAAAATAAGTTTTATATAGTTTCTGTTCTAGTGTAAGTCGTCTTAACACCGCTGGCCTACCCTCGTATGCCACCGGCTTTGAGCGAGCACACTACCGGCTTATAGGTAGTGTTTGACACTGTTCATCATCTTCTCCGATGAACCAGATCGTATTTCTCCAATTTTCTATGTTATAATCATTTCCAAATCGTTTCTAAGTGTTTCTACAAGGTTTTTCTACACAAATATCAAATTAAAACATCAAAACACCTACATGATTCATGGTTTTCGGATCAAAGAAGTGCAACTAGGGTTTTCGAATTTTACGTTGCTTGAGCCTATTCGGTGGAATTCGAAGCTTGTTTTTGAGTTGGTAATGATCATATGATCATCAGAAGTCAGTTTAAATCATTTTTTTTAACAAACAACAAGCCGAAACAAATCAACTTACCTTGTTACCAACTTGAGCGTTTTTTAGTATCGTTTTTGCTTTTATCCGAACTAGGGTGTTTAGGATGAGTTAGGTTCTGTTCTTAGGTCAATTTGGTTGCTAGTTGGGAGTTTGTTTGATCTGGAAGCTTTGGAATAAGTGAATTTTGTTTGCTTGTTCATTAAAAGTCATAAACACATATATATGGGAGAAGGAAAAGGATGGTTTTCATCCGATATTTGCTTCCAATTGTTCTACATTTGGGCATTGTTTCATCAAGTTGTTTGGCTGCAATTAATAAGGAAGTTGAGGTGGCAACACTTGATTGGTTTAGCATTTGAATTTGTTGACTTTTTGTGGAAGATTTAGAGCATTCCTCATGTATTTCGGTTCTCAAATTTCAAGGAAATCTAACCTTACAATTTGGTGCAAATTGGCGTGATCATGCATGTATATAAATAATAATACTAATTAGATAATAATTCTCTAAATTTTTTAGGGTAGTTTATTAAGTTAACGGTAAGATTTAGCAAATATTTTAGAGTTTTTGTCTAAAGGTATTTTTATAGGATTCTATAAATTTTTAGGTTTCCAAAGATACAACTTTGAGTTATAAGTTTACGCGATTAATTATTTTTAGAATTTTATCTCCTGCGATTAAGGTTTTCTAAGCTTATTAAGTCAATTTTTGTTTAAGCTCCAATAACTTAAGGAATTCTAGAACAATTGTGTGATTCAAATATTTATTTGGAGTCTAGGTTATTAGTTTTGCATCTGTTTGTGTATTCATAATCCTAACGGTTCATCTATAAATTATCATTTTCTAACTTTAAGCATTATCGAAAATCTTCTTTTCAATAAATTTGAAATCTTAGTTAGGTTATTTCTTTATCTTCAGTTTTCGATACCCACTATGAAATCTTATTGGAAATCTTAAATGCTATCTAGATAACTTTGTTTTAGGGTTTGAAATTATATATAAGCTCATTTCTACTTGTGGTTTAATTCTAAGGTCTTGATTGAATCCTATATTATCATTCTATTTTTTTTTTTATATTTTCATCTATTTCTATTTATATGAAAAATCTCGAGGTTTACAAAATGTTAAGTAAAACATGGGAGGGACATAACTTGCCTTATTACGTTGTGTTTCTCACTGGTTTTCAATCTAAGGAGAAGCATGACAGAACACAAATGAATGTATTAGTCGCTTCTCATATGTTGGAACGCAATGGGAAACATGGCTAACCTATTTGCTCGTGTTCTTCATAAAATAATGAAATAAAAATATATGTAGTATATATACATTAAATACTAAATTGAGTATTTCAATAAAGTTTTACAGAAAATTAAATAATGAATGGTAGGATGTGAATTTAGTATTGGATTAATGAGCTAAAATGAACTACATTAACCAGATTCTATAAGATATATGGGTTTGCCTTAGCGTTAAAATGTAACCTGAAACATATAGGCTTAACAACTAATTATTAAACGTAGTTTTTAAATATAAAATGAATTTAGTTAATGAATATAAGTTTAATTTGACTTAATGAATCTTAATGAACTAAAATAAATTAGATTGATTAAGTCTAATCAACTTGGCTAAGTTAAGTTAATATAGGCTTAATGATTTATAATTGGCTTAGATTAATGAGTTAAGTTAAACCATAGATAGTAATGGAAATATGTTATTTCAAATGTATGATTGCTAAGAAAAAAAAATAAGTTTTTCATATAAGTTGGAAATTTATTTTAAAACTTACATGAATGATAAGGAACAAAGCTGTTTTATAGTGAATGATTTATAAACAAAGGAAAAGAAATAATTTGACAAACAATACATAATTGTCACGACTCTAATATGGGGGCCTAACAGGATTTATCTAAAGCCATCATTTCACGTGTGCACCCGTAACATGAGAGTCATCTTATATGTCAGATTGTACAAGACTCTATTTATTTATAAAAGTTTATCATACAAATGATATAATATATTACAGTATTTCAACTATGGAATCCGATTTTCTAATTTCCACTAAGATCACAGAGAATCGGTATCCCCCACTAAATAATGAAATTGGGTTTCCAAACTACAACATACAAAATTCAAAATTCATCTAATTTACATTCTAAGTTTCCATATCCTATATCTCTATCTTCAATAGAGTTCGTTGGAAAAGCTCTCTTCACACATTCCTAGCCCAATCCCAGCTAGTAATAATCCTGCACAAAAACTGTTGGGGGTGAGCGAACCACGGGCTCAGTGAGATAACCTGACCAGACCACACATCAAACAATAGCAACCAAGTATAATTATCAATCATATGCTCATTACAAGCTTGGATGATCTAGATCCAAAGCAGGATGAAGATTTACGCCCTCTCATCGGGGTTGAAGAACCGATCCATGGCCCACCTACCCAGGAGAAACTAAGTACACAGGAATCCATAATCCTCACAATTATTATCTCTTTATGTTAATGATGTTTTAGACACTCAGTTCCTGTTTTAAACCTTAGAAACTCCACTAAGTGTTAGTCATTTCACAACGATACCATGGGCGGCGTCCTTCATTTTCCAATTAGTTCCAATGGAACCGATGGAACAAAGGTAAGCTTGTGTAGAACTAATAGCCTCTTGCCTAGAAAAAACCAAGCATTACCAGAGAACCGAAATACTAACACATGGTAGGATGCCACATCTCCATATGCAATTTATGCAAATCGTGCAATGCATGTCCGTTTCGTTTATAGTATCGACAGTTGTTAATCAAGTTTAAGGTGATCATACAATTTACATACAATCATCAACATATTTCATACAATATTTATCATACAAAATGATTATCACTTATATTATGATAATTTGACATTCAATCATACACTACGCATCATGCATCATTCCCAATCCCGCATGCATATCAATTGAATATATTATTACAAGTGCAACTATACTACAAGCACAAGCAATGTGATAAAGTCAAGTAACTCACCTGTGGTCCTTGCTAAACTATTGTATAAGCCATCGATAATCCGGAAACTGATTTAATTTCCTATGAAAGGAAATAACAGAGATTCATTATTGGATTATTTCTGTAAGAGAAGTCTTCCTATAATTTAAAGGCGTTGATCCTAATCGCCGGACATTAGACTAAGGTCGTTACTTTAATTATTGCATCGTTAAATAATTTAATTAAATCCTTATAGATGCCTAACTATTTCGTATTGGTATTTGATACAGTTTTTATTAATTGCTATCTATATTTTATTCAGGGGGTTTATCTTTTCTTAAATCCTACTGCTTTTAATAGAACATTTTTATTTATTAATTCTTTACCCGTCAACCTTATCTGTCTCTCAAATGGGTATTTTTATTTATTTAAGGGTATGTTCTAGTATTTATATCCTTCAAAAATTATTCTTAATAAAATTGTATGTAGATGGAGTTTAGATATCTCAAATTTTTCATTATACTTCGATTTCATTTTTATTGCAAAACAACTAAGTTTAATACTACAATATTATCCATAATATTATTTTTGAAACGTTAATATCAATATTAGTAGTAAATACAAGTATAATAATAACAATCATCTTCATACCATTAGTAACTAACAATGTTATTTGGTAAAAATAATAATTGTATTGATGATAGTATAACTATGGTGACATTAACGTAAATAATAACGGTACTAATAATTTTAACGACCTTGATGAAAATATCAATAATACAGCACAGAAGTAATAATAATGGTAATAATCAAACTATATCAATAGAAACAGCAGTAACCTTAGTATTGGTTTATTAAGGTTGAAAATTGAGTGAATTTCTATTTACGATTTCTTATTCGTTTTAAATCCGATTTCGTTGTATGAATAGTTGATTTGATAGTATTCTTCGAGTACTTTTTAGTAGTAGAATTATTTTCAAGATAAGAGATTTGTATAATTTTTAGATTTATGAAACACAAGCATAGGTTTCAAGTGAATCCTAGTAACTGTAGTCAAAACTTGTTTTAATCATATCTCACTCATTTCTAGTCCTTTTTCGACAAATAAATAGTTGTTTTTATATTATTTTTCGTGTTCTTTTCCTTGGTGAGGTCGTTTTTGGCTTATAACAAACGTATCTTTATTTGATCTTTTGAACATTTTTCTTTATTTGATTTCTTTCGGTTCCTAGTTTCTAAAGCTTAGAGTTCTAACTTTCAAACTGATGCTTCTATAATCATAAATAATTATATATCATCATTTGTTCAATTATATAACTTAAAACCATCATCTAATCCTCTTATCTATTTCTTTAGTTCACTCATGATTTGTAAAATTATTAATATGTATAATTTCTATGAATTGTTCATAATATTTTTCTTGTAATGTAGAACTCCTAAACATGCCTGTAAAGCTTGTTTTATCAAGTTTTATGTTCATACAAGGTCCTAGGGTGTTAGATATGAATTTAAACTAGTTTAGATGAAATTTGAGTCTTGTTTTGTCCACTTTATTCAAAATCCGAATTTACTATTACCATCTTTATAATATTTTCTAAGTTGTTGTCTTTGTCAACAATATCTAACATGCCTAATACATCAACAATCCATCTATTTGAATTTATCAATTGATTAGCAACTTTTCAACAACATAACCTTTCTTCAATACTAAACAATTCATCCTAAAGTCTATACGTAAATAACAAAGATAGGTTGATAGTTTAGAACTTACTCTTGGCTTGGAATGGAAAAAAGGATTTTTCAACTTCCTTTTTAAGCAAGAATCGAACCTATATCAAGTTAGATGATGAGTTCTTAACTAAATTATAAGTTAGCATCATTAATTATAATGGGAGCTTACAAATTCTAACCAATATTCTTACCTCATTAAGCTAGCTTTTCCTATCTTGGATTTCATGATAACAAAAACTTTTTGATTTGGTTTTGGATATTGTTGGAGAGAGGAATTGATGTTTTTGGATGTACTTAGTGTGTATATAGGATATGGAAGTAAGCTAGGGGTTTGTGGTTGATCATACAAGGGTTTCTAAGCTTCTAAGTTGAAGGTTGCAATGAAAAAAGAAAAGGAAAAAGGGGTTGGACGCACTTCTCTTTGTAGCTATGTTTTTTGGAGGATTTTGTGAGAGTTATGAGCTCAAATTATGTCTAACTTAAGCTTATATACATATACTAAGACTAGGCTAAGTTTTAGAGGCTAAAGAAAGGGTATTGGGCTTGAAAAATACAAATTTCTGTTGATGTTTCTCGGGTGGAATTTCATGCGAATTTAAGGTTGAATTTTTGATGAATTTGTATGAAATTTGTGTCGAATTTCAAGGGGAATTACTTGGGTTTTTTGTTAGTTAATTAAGTTCATTTATGTGTGTAAAATAGGGGCTCCAGTTACAAGAAATCGGATCAAACTTCGTGTGTGAAAGAGGTCAATTTCCAACTTTTCTGCTGTAGTTTATTTGTTGATTTCCTACTGCTACAGCTGTTGGTTTGGAATTTTCTAGGCAGATTTGGAGTTGGTTTGGTGGTTTATTTAAGTTGTAATTCTTGGCATTTAATGTTGATTATATGTGGAGAATTTTAATTAGATTATATGTCATTTTCATGTTGAATATTGGGACTCAAAATTGGATCAAAGTTAGACATGGAAAGCGTAAGTCCCCTGTTCCGTGAGGTCATTTTGTATGGGGTTCCTCTGTTTTCCAATGTTGATGATTTATGGCAGAATTTCATTTGTTCCAGTCGAAATTTCCAAGATGTTACAGCCGATATCTTTGAAGTTTGGCTCAGAGTTGAATTTGTGTTGTGTTGTTATTCTACATGTCATTTTCATCTAAATTTTAGAGCTCATTTTGGATCGGATTCTTCTTCCCTGCAGCAGCCAAACTCCTCTGTTTCTTGCAGTTCCAGTCGTGACCTTCTCTCTTTTTATCCAAGCATTGACGTGTCTTACTTGGTGTGTGGAGGTGTGTGCGTGAAGATGAGGACTGCTGTGCGTGGATGCTGTTGTGCTGTGTGTGGAGTCCTAGTTGTTCGGGTGCGTGGAAGCCTTTTCTCGTTCTATTGCTGCTTCCCTTTCCAGCATGGATGCTGCTGCCCGTGATGGAGAAACGGCTGCTGCGTCCTTGATTTTCTTGTGCGTGGAACTTCTAAGCGCGTGGGAGAGGCCTCTGTCGGTCTTCTGCTGCTGCTTATGCGTGGGAGTTCTCTTTTGTTCGTTGGAGCAGCCTTGCGTGCATATGGATATGTGTTGTTTCCAGCTGTGTTGTGTGAACGGCTGATGCGTGGCCTTCCTTCTGTCTTTGAAGCAATTCCCACGGTTGAAAATTCCGCTGTGTCCATCGTTGTGTCAGCATGAGGGAATTTTGCAATCCGAGGTATCCACTTTCCATTCCAATTTTCTTTATTATTATTATTATTATTATTATCATCATCATCTAATTAATGGTTAACTAAAATAATTTAACCAACACAAATTTATAAACTTATACTTGTATCGGTTAGATAAGAGTTTTATCGGAGTAGAATCATTTAAGTTCCAAAATAAATTCTAAGTTGTTTGTATAAACAAATGTTTAGTTTACACGATTACTTATTTTTAATATTTTAACTTGCGTGATTAGATTTTTCAAGTTCGATAAATTAAATTAAGAACCAAGTCTTAAGGAATTCAAGATTTCCTAACAAGTATAACAACGCTTTGAAATTTTATTTTAGTTCAAATTAGTATTTATTAATCAGTATTAGTACCTATTATGTGTCTATAATTTTAGTAATCCATCTTTGGATTATTGTTTTACACCGATGAGTACTGTTTTATTTTATCAAGTTTGAAGTTTAGAGCTATTCCTAATGATATCTTGAATTATCAATTCAAGATACGAAATCTCGTTTTTGGTATCTATTAAGGTTAAGAAATTTTTATTCAGGTTTTTCAAGCTACGAATGAGTTTATTACAATTCATAGATCTATTCTAAGATTTTTGTTGAATCATATTTTATATAGTTTCACATTTGCTAACTTGTTCATTTTCTAGTTATGAAAATTATTAAATGTTACGTTGACAATTCATGATTTTAATTTCTAAAATCTGTAAATCTTTTAATTAGAGTGTTAGTGTAATTTAAATATTTATTTAAGATATAGATTTTTAGATATCAATCTATTTTTTATCTTGTCGTATCCTTTGTAATTCTAGTAATTTATCTTTAGTCTATATTTTTATAACTTGTAGGTTCTAAAAATTAATCGTCTGTTATTGTGATTTAAATTTAAGGTTAGCTATGATTTGTTTATTGGACTATTGATCATTTTTCTAAACATCATGTTTTACTGTATAGGAGTTATTTATACTAATTTGCTAATAATAACATATTTTATCTAAGCTACTTAATAGTGTTAACATATTAAAAATAGTTTGAACACTATTATTTCTTTATTTAACAAGCGTAGGATTTATTTTCTGAGTATTGAACTTAAGGAAAAAGAATTCATAACTTTATATTAACGATTGGTTTATAGTCATTTTAAATTATTTGCGATCAAAAAAATTTTTTATTGTGTAACGTTTTTAATCTTTCTAATTATAATCAAATTCATTCATACTTTAACAATTTCAAATGGAGAAAAATTTTGAGTGATTTTTACTACTTGTTCTAAATATTCTATATGATTCTATATTACATTTTTAATATTTGCTAAAATTAGATTACGTAAAATTAGGGGGATTACAATAATTGCCCATATCTTGGCAGGGCGATTTTTGCAGCTATGGCGAAGTTCTTACTTAGTGTCTAATCAAATAAGTTTTAATATAAGTTTGATGTAAATTAATAATTAATTTAATTTCTTATATGAATGTATTTCTTGAACAAATATATGGATAATTTATTTATCCTTTAAGATAATGGCTTCTGATCTACCCTTTACCTTTGTTTGTAATTTGGATAGTATAAGGTATGCAATGACTTGTGTATTGTTTGTTAGAGTAGGCATTCCTGATTAACTAATACTTAAAGACAGCTTAATTAATGAATGTTTTTTGTACTTGTGTCGTTTAATCTAGTCTAAAGAGCGATAACCTTATCGAAGCGAAGCCGGATAGTTAAGTGCTTAGGCCACCCCCTACCATGATGCAATGGTATGTCATAAAGCAATGACAATTTATAAATGGATCAGCGGATAGCTGATGGGGCAAACGGTGTTGGCATAATGTTTTCTTAAGCTTAGAGTGAAGTGACATGATTTGGTTTACGTTTATGGAATGTTAAACTAAGTGATGTTATGGACTGGGATAAGTAAAGATGTATAATGATTGTAAACCCTAGCTAAAGCTATTTTTTTTTTGATTAGATGTAGAAGATATCAGTATTGAGGCTACTTATATCAACCCCTGGAGCGGCTACTGTTACTTTGGACCCTCAGATTCCCAAAAGCTTGTTCGAGTGTGAGTGTCCTAATGTTGCTTGTTTCACTTTCATTTGAAGATAATAAACTGTTGCTGCTGCATTGCATTAGATTAAGCATGTGTGCGCATCTGTGTGCTTATGATTGTTGTGTACTGGGCTTCGGCTCATTGTTGTCTTTTTTCCCAATGTTGATTGGCTAATGTTGATGATTGAATCGGGTTATGGGACGACTTAAAGGATTTAGATGATGAGTGAAGTGGATTAAAGTCGTGGTAGTATATTATTTCATTTTACTTAAGAACTAGATTTATCTTTTGAAGTCAGTATTTTCTTTAAGGGTGTGGTTATGGACAGCTTATATTTAAGCTTTAAAGTTTTTTTTTTTTTTACCATCATGAATAGGTATTATAATAATATACCATGGTATGGTTTTATTTTTGTGAAGGTTAATCTACTCATGAGAGTAGAATATGAAATATTTTTGAAAAGTTTATTTTACCCTTATAAATTCAGTTGTTTAAATTTAATTAAATGATTGTAGAATTTTAAAACTAGCTAGCAATTGTTCACAAAAAAACATATCTCTTAAGGAAACCTATGCGTGTAATACTTAGGGTATTATACATGACAACTGTACATGCTCAGATCCAGTTGTTTTGGGGTGTTAATAACTAAATAATTTCCTAATAGACACTATTTATTTAATAGTGGTTATACCATAAGAAGTAATTAAATTGTCATTGCTACAAGTATTTTAGTCCTACGGCACCCTAAGTATTAACAATAGATACAGTTATCTATTTTGCTTGGTGTAACTTTTTTTTTTTTTTCATTTTCAAAACTTAATATTATATTTAGAATGGATGTATTAAATGATTTATTGTTGGCCCAATGGCTTATTGTTTAGTAACATAAATCTAGTTGAATCCCTCCATCTCATTGTAATGCAAAATAATACCAATTGATTGTTGGCAGAAAGAAAAAAAATTGATTATTTAGTCACTTCTATTGAAAATTACATTTTTATTATATTTTTAATGAAACCATTATGAAAAGTCATCATAAATAAAAGGGTAAATTACTAATATTATCCTATGTTTTGTTTTCTTTGTGTGCACTTTATCCTTCCATCTTTAAAACTATGCATTTAGGCCCTCTGATCTTTAAAAATGCATCTTTTAGCCCCTTACATAATTAATTTATGCTTTAAGAATGTTTAAAAATGATTTTAGTATATGCAATCATTTTATCTAATGGCAAAATAGCTAAATACAATTCAAAAAAAAAAAAAAACACACACACACATATATATATGTTTTCAAAATGTTAAGGGTTTGAGTACTTGATTTTAAAGAGAATAGTCTAAACGTAAGTGCATGTGCAACAAATATAACAGAATATATTTGCAAATTACTTAGGAATAAAACTGAAAAATACTTATCTTTATATTATATTGTTCTTTCTTTTTTTTTTGCCTAATATATTAGATTGATTTTAGAGTCGTATTTGTAACCTTTTGAATAAATATTTTTGTAATATACTTTTGTTAATAACAAAACTTTTTTTTGGTATTGATTTTATAATTTAAATAAGTTGATACTTAAATTTCAATTAATACATATGATCCAAAGAAAAGGCAAAGGTAAGAGGTTTTTTTTTTTTTAACGTTTCATGAAGTACACTATCATGGCATATACGTGTTAATTATTTATTTTATATATAAGTTGTCTTATAATTGTAATAAGAAGCAGAGCTTTTTCTTTATCTTTTTTTTTTTCCTGTTTTTAATGGCAATTTCTAATACTAGCTTTAAAAAGGAAAGGCCAGCCCCTTCCAAATATAAGATTCTGCTTCCATCCCTCACGGCAATATCATGTTATATGTGTTAGATTAGTAGATATGTTATAGGCTCGCAATTTATGACAAAATGTTGATTTTTCCAAATCTCCCTGGTTTCATGTAACATAAATGGTTTCATGTGCCTAACTGATTTTGGTCTGGTAAGCGTTGGTTGGTTTATGTTTTGGGTTTGCGAAAAGTACAAATATGGAGCTATTAATGTGTTTATATCAATAAAAATGACAACTGTTTGAATTAGTAAGTTGAAATTTAAATGTCTTGTCAGCATCTCCAATGGGTTCCTAACAGCGTCCTTGAAAATTGGAGAGGTCCTCAACTTTTTAGGATTATGATCATAGCCAAAACACCCAAAAAAATGAGGTCATTCATATCTTTTGATTATTGTTTTTTTTTTTTTTATTAAGTGTGTCATGTAAAAGTATATAAAACTCATAAAATCTAAAAAGATGTATAGCACCTTAAGTAAAGAACTTTAAAAATATAGTGGTGAGGTTTTTATTGAAAAAAAAAAAATAGTCCTTAAGATATCTATATGATACTTTAAGAATCATGTAGAGGTCATACGAAACGTGATTACTGTTATTCTTTTCATCTTCAAATTAAGCCAGTTAAGAAATTAAATATACAAAATGATCATACCTTTACTTGAAGCTATTAATTTCTTCATCTATCAAGAAATTAAATATACAAAATGATCATGCCTTTACTTGGAAGCTATTAATTTCTTCATCTATCAATCATAATTATATGAATTTAGTTGATTTACTCTTTCCAGTACGCAGAGCCTCAAATCTTGATTTTGAAAGTAATAAGCTTTATTCTGACTAAAAAAATATATGAAAATAGAGAAAAGAAAAATGACCTTTGGTGAAATCTTTCACTTGTATAAATTAAAATCATTCATATTATTTACATAATGAGTTAAAATTGTGAAGAAAAAGTTGGATTGTTACTATTGCTTGACTCACCTTTCTATCTTATTTTCTTTTGTAGGAGGGGTTAATATGTCATATGAAAGTATATAGATCGATGACTTTGTAGCATGCTGGCATTTTATCTGATCTCTCAGGTGAGAGATACCAAGTTTGACTCCTCCCTTTCCGTTTGAATGCAAAAAAAAAAAAAATGTGGATAGACATATATATATGCTTTAATTTAGTACTTCTAATTTTATCCATTTCATGTAATTATCTATTTACTGTCCATTTACTAATATCCACTAAGCACCACCCAGTTATAGCTTGTCCTCGGTTGTTATTATCTAAAGAATCTCAAATAGCAAAGAAATATCATCATAAATATTTTTTTTTTCGTATAATCTCATATATAATGTATATTTATTTAATTATTTACCATTTTTATCTATATTATTTGAGCCCGAGCTCCATTGTTTGTGTCTTTTTATTTTTTTTCCATTAATTGACCTTGAAATATAATCATTCATATTTACATAATGAGTTTAAAGTAAACTATATAATTTTTACGGCCATTTTTGGTAACTTCAATTTAAATTTTATAGCTTTTTTCTCATCTTCTGTCCGCAACGCGCTTCTATGTCACATCATTCTGAAAGTTTATTTAGTAATAGTCTCGCCTTAATTACCAAGTGCTTATGGAGTTTGGTATACATATGGTCCATAATTATTTGTGAAATAACCTAAACCCAAAATACTAAATTAAATTACATATATATTTGTTTGTTGATTTCATGACTAAATTATTATAATTTAAGTTATAACAATTTTAAGTGATGATATGGTAAATTGCTAGTATTGAAATGTGTTAAAAATTTAAATAAAAGTGTGTTGGTGTAATTAGGTAATTGTAGTGAAATATATGGAATTGTATTGCAAAATAGTATGATGTGTATTGTTTTGTAAAAAATTAGAAGACCTTTTGCTGCAAATTTTTTAGGAAAACCCAAAGCCCATATTTAATAATCAAACTTAAGCCCACACACTATAAGCCCAAGCCCATGTCTAAGCAGCTTCTATACTCTTCCAATTTGCCTTAAAAGTCAAAAGTAACAGAATATCAATTCTAAAACAGACCCAACCATCGTCTCTCTCTCCCCTCTCCATTTCCATCATCGATCCCAAACATACACAAGCTAAAATCCCATCACAAAATCTCTTCTAGACTTTATTCCACGAGTTGCTAAGTAAAGAATCAAGATAAGAAACAAGTAGAAGTAAGAATTCAAGCCAAAAAAGAGGAAAGTGACGTTTGGTTGATTTTAGTATCTACAAAGTAAGTAAAGTTGATTTCTTACATGTTTTGTTTAATTATAGTTTTTAATCGATTTTGATATTGAATAGGAGTAAAGCTTTAATGCTTTAGACAAATTAATGGTATGTAACATGTATGTTGAAGTAGATATGCAAATAAGTATATATACCTCAGGTGTTTGAAGAAATGAATTTTTGAGTTCATGATGAAATGATGTGTGTATTGATGTTGTTAGTGATAAATGAGTAGGACTTTAGTAATTAGGTTTATAATAGAGTTTAACAAGCATGAATGATGAACTAATTCTTCTAGGTTAAGATTGTAGTACATATACATGTGAAATGAATATATGAGTACAACTAACCTTGATAATGTTTAATATTAAGTGTATAAGTTAGTTTTAGCATGTTTTTATAACAAATGAGATCTTTGTAAGGAGTTAGAAGATATACCATTTTGAAAATTTCTAAACAACTATCAAGGATCAATGCCCTATTCATCACGAGTGTATTCGAGGCCGTTATTTCCTCGAAATCATGATTTCTTGATGATCATAGATGTAATGTGGCCCATGATCTCCTTTGTGTGCTTTTGAAACTTGAAATGGCCTTGTTCAGGGCCGTTACCAAGGCCGTGATTTCCTCTAATCTCTTTTTGGTAAATGATATGGCCTAAATTATGGTTGTTACATGGGACGTGATCTCCTCGGATATTTTTTGGAAAAAATTTTAACAAAACTATCACGGGCGTATTCTTTAACACGACCTACATCACGACCATGATAGGGGGGCATAATCTCCTCACAAGCATAACAAGATAGTAACATACATCACGGTCCTAGATCACGGCCATGATGGTACCCATGTTATCCATCACGACCCTTATCACGGGCATGATAGACCCTCTGGTACAATTAATAAAAAATAATAAATAAATAAGTAAATGTATAGTAGATTAATGAATAGTGGAATGTAATGTGTATATCTGTATGTATATGAATATGAGACTAGGAAATGATTTCAATTTTTTGTAATTTAAATAAATATCTAATGACTTGATATTTTATTATGGGTTAACATGTTTTGTATGAAATGATTTTCTTTGATAGATTCTCATACCTAGTTGGGTTTGAATACAGGTCTTTTATCTTATAAAACTATTTATCCATGTACGCAGTAACTTGTTTGTTAAATGCTAGGTTAGGCATCATCTAATCAATTCTAATTAAAGATTGGCTTAAAGATTTATTTAAATTGCTTATGCATATGCCGTTGAATCCGGTTCGGGGAGCAGCTACCCTATTAACAAGGTTGACATGGTAGTTTAGGTGCTTAGGCCACTCCTGTCATGATGCAATGACTTTCATAAGTGGTTAGCGGTAATCGATAGGAAGAACGGTATCTGTATAACATTTACTTATTCTTAAGAGGAAATAATATATTTAGTTTACGTTTATGGGACAGGTTGAACTAGCTGATATTATGGATTAAGCTAAGTGAAGTTGAGTAACAACTATGAATCCTAATTGATATTATTTTCTTGTAAAATTATATAGGAGATATAGGTATTGCCTATATCAATCCCCTGAGTAGCTGCTATTACCCAAGACCCCCAAATTCCCTCAGGATTGTAATTAGAGTTTAAATACTCCAATGTTGATTTGTTTCACTTAAGTAAAGATAATTAATTTTATTACTTCTTGCATTGCATTGGTTAGGATTGTGTGTCACCTTGTATTTATTTGTGTTGCTGTGTACTGGTCCACTAGCTCACTTTTTCCTCTACAGGGAATGATGATGATGAGTATTTTGATGAGTTAGGATATGGTACGGATTGGGAAGCTTTTCTTAATGAATGGAACCATTAAGATGTTGGACTACTCCATATTATTTTTCCTGGAAGAAGACTTGTATAAGACCTTATTTGCGAAATGTAATAGTATAGACTATGGCTTATCATAAGCCTATGTTTTGTTATGTAAAGTACCTAAGTTTTCCTATCATATATATTATAACTTTGGTTTTGTAATCCTTCAAGTGTCATGGACGATGGTACTATTTTAAGTGTTTATGTAGAGTTATACGCTCTTAAATGAGTAGTATTTGTAAAGTTTTATATCTTAACAGATTAATCAAGTAATGAGCATAAACTCCTCCCTTTCAAACAACCTTACATGTAATATCTTCGTATATTATATGTGGTTAGGGACTTGGCATGTGTATTTTCTTATAAAGTGCATGTCATCTCTTTACAATTTAGTAATTACTAGGCTTACAAAATAACACCACACTTAAGAGATAATTACAAAATTGGAAGTTATATAAAGTCTTGATAATTACAGGTATGATTCCAGGCATTTTGTATTGATTTCTTAGGGATTTCCTGCAAAATAAGTTGTAAGATGGTGAGCAAAATTGCACATGCTCAATAAGTGGTCAGAATCTTGTGATATATTTCAAAAGAGGTCGGCAAGCAAGTTCACTAAATGTATGCATGATCAATCATTATGTCATCTATGTGATATTGATTAGTTCATCACGAGATTAGAGAAATTAAGCCCACTCTAATCTAGGTTTCGAGGAGCTTTAACACAGATACATCTTCCATAAACCAAGAATGTGCAATGGATTACTGTCCTCCTAAAAAGCGTTTAGAACTATCCACGAATAGCTTATAGCCCTTATTGCGGTCTCCTTTCCTATCACTTGGTTCAATAAAGGTTAGAAGAAAATTTCTATTCTTACCAGAACGATCAGTTTTGATGGAAGTAGTATGTTTGACAAGCTCCGGATAAATTCTTAAAGTTCCAGGTTTACTTGGGTGATCACTCAATTTGTCATTCCATATCAAGCAATTAAACTATAATCAACAATCAATCAATCACACACATTTGTCTACCAATTATCGTTCACAACCAATATATCAACTAGAGGATTCTTTAAAAGTAGCTATAAAGCCAGACCACTTACCAAAAAGGGTTTCAGTGTGAAGTAGATTCTTGTGAAGCGTCACTAAAAGAATGATTTAAGGGGATAAATTAGTATGACAATGTAGAGTTTTAATCTGATTGAGGTTATAATATGATTTTTTCAAAATCTTAAGTTAATTCAAAATTTTAATATAGGTAAATTGAGAGTCTTGTTATGATGACCTTATTCATGTTGTATGATGACTTTACATAAGATTAACCGTACTTATATAGGTTTTGATGTGGTAAATTTGAATATGAAACTAATAGGTTTAATTTTGTAAGTAACATTTGCTATGCATACTTTATCATATGTATAAGCATTAGTTCAAAAGGTTACATATTTCCTTTTCTTTTAGAAGGTCCTTAAGGTACTATAAATAAGAATTCAAGTAATCAAGTAATTTACTAAGTAGATACAGCTTGTAGTATTTAGGAAAGTTATTCAGAATCTATAAACTATGATATTGAAATACCTCAAACTCTCACCTAGTTAATTTAGAAATGGATTAATTGAATAATATAATAGATAGCTAATTTTAAACATAGTTAGATAATTTAAATAAATAAAATGTGTAGACAATAGGAAAGAAATAGACAATTTGATATAATTAAATTAATAAATAAATCAAATTGAGATTTGAGATTTAAAATATTCTTTTAAATCCTTCATATGCCTCAATGTCTTTTCTTTATAATCAAACTTTTCATTTTCTTCAAATTCTTTATTGAGACTCCTTTTTATTCAAAGTTCAATTCCTAAATCTCAAAACAAATATTTTAAATGTTTGCAAACTCCTAAACCCTTAAACTTTAGCTATCTTTCATTTTGTAAAATCTTATTAAATTTTGAAATCAATTACTTGCTTAAAAATATCAATTTTAAACTCAAACCTGAATTAAATATTAGATTTTCACAAATTATACTTTTGAATTGTGTTTTTATATTAAGTTATAAGTTTCTAATATATATATATATAATATATATATATATTCTCAAATTATTTTCTAATTTTTTTCAGAACTAAAGATATTGATTTGAAAGTTCTAAATATAATATCCTTATTCTAAATATCTTATTTCGACCTTATCATTTCCCATTCTTTCCCTTTTTTCCTCTATTTTTCCTTTGCTTCTTCTTTCCTTTTTGATTTCTTCCGTTTCTGTCTTTCTCTCTTTTCTTTCTCTTTCCTTTCTCTTCTTTTCTCTCTTCCATCTCTCAAATTTATCTCTCTGAATCTCAAATTCAAGAAGAGAAAAAGAGAAATCAAGTAGAAGATGAAATAGGAGAAGAAAATCAAGTTAGAGCAAGAAAAAGAAGAAGATGAAGTGTAAAAAAGAAGAATCAATTTCATGTTCTTGCCAAAAGCTAAGTATAATAGTTTTATGTTGTTTTGATTATTGAATATGCATATGTGTGATGAAATGGAACTAGAATTATGTAAAGTTTGTGATTAAAGTTGATAGATTGTAGATATGAATATGTATGATAAATTGATGTTTGTTATAAGTAGAGTTTATGATAAATTGGTAGATGAGTGAGTTGATGAAGTTATAAAATATTCAAATATTGATATGAAGTTATGGGAGTTGTATGATGTTGCGGATGTAGAGTTTTGTGCATTTGGTGTTGTGAGTGAGTGTGATGAGTTGTATGTTACTTTTATGATGATTTAGTTAAAGTAGAATGTGTAAAAGTTTAATAAAATGAAGTTTGAAAAACAAGGAAATTCATAACTCAGGGAAACCATGAATCAACAGCATGACTTAGCCCTTGGTGGGCTCGGTTTTCTAAAATTTGATGAATTACCGGCATGATTGTGGCCTTGGTAGCTCAGGTTAGACGACAATCATGGGCATGATTTTTTACCCAAAGATGTTATTTTGAAAACTTTCCATCAATCACGGTCATAATCCATCCCTTAAGCCTCGGGTTAGTCAAAAAAAACTTTGAAACTCAACAATCATGGGCATGATTTTTAGCTCAGATGCCATTTTATATCAGCTTGCCCAAAATCACAGTCGTGATCCATCCCTTACTAGCCTCAAGTATGGATTCCCTATTGCTATAATGTTTTGTAATTTAATCATAACTTTTTCATCTGATCTTGGATTGAGATTATTTACAATGTATGGAAAGCTTAAAAAAAGATCTACAACTTTCATGTTTTAAGTTTTTACAAATTTCAAAATTACAAATGCCTAAATTTTGATTGATTCCAACTACTACATTTTCCAAACAAAGTTAAAAACTTGTGTTTTCTTGTTAAATGTGTGTAGTTAAGTACAAAATAAACTTAGCTAGTAAACTTAGGTTCAACTTGACTAAATGGACTTGAATGAACTAAAATGAATTGGATTGATTAAGTTTAATCAACTTTGCTAAGATTAAGTTAATATAGACTTAAGTTAATATGAATCTTAGATATAAAATGAACTTAGTTAATCAATCTTAGTTTAACTTGACTAATAGACTTTAGTAAGCTAAAATAGATTAGATTGATTAAGTTTAATTAATTTATATTAGTAATTGAATTAAATGATTAACTCTAATCAATGTGGCTCAGCTTAAGTTAAAATGGGTTTAATAGCTAATAATTGGATTAGAATAATATGTTATGATAAATATAAATAACATAGGGAATATGTTGTTCCAAATGCATGATTGCATGGAAAATGAATGTTTTTAATATGAATGCTTTGTTAATGCTTTTGTAATAAAATACTATAATCAAAGTAAAAAGAAATACTTTGACAGATAAAGGAGAACTGTTTGTATTTTGGTGAGGCAATATTCGCAACCATAGCAAGATTCCTATTTAGTGTCTAATCAAATGGGATTTTAATAAAGGTTTGAGATAAGTGGATAATGAGTATAATTGCTTATATGAGTTTAATTCTTGAATCTATAGACATGGATACCTGATTTATCTTTTGAGATGGATTCTAAAACACCCTTTGAGTCTCTGTTTGGATTTCATATAAAAGGTACACAGTAACTTGCTTGATGGTTGTTAGAATAGGCATTCTAAAATAAATTAAAATGTAAAGATGGCCATTATAAATGAGTATTGATTATGCTTGTACCATTGAATCTGGTTCGAATAGCAGCAACCCTGTCATGATGCAATGGGATGGTAGTTAGGCATTGAGATGTCATGATGCAATGACAAATATACCATGATGCTATGGTTAGAGCTGGACAAATGGGCTATGGCCCGCGGGCCAACCCGTTTAACCCACTTTAAAAACTGGTTAGGGCCAGCTTTTTTTAGCCCTTTAAAATGGGTTAATTTTACCCAACCCACTTAACCCGTGGGCCAAAGTGGGCTAGCCTGCGGGTTAAGTGGGTTGACACACCAACCCACTTTTATAAAAATAAAATAAATAATTATAGGGTAAATATGTATTAATGAAGGTTATTCTTGAGATTTTTTATACTTAAGATTAAATTTATGTGTTAATTATAATAAAGAATGACAAATTGATGCACAAACACCATAAAATTTTATAAAATATATTATTATTGTTTTAAATGAAATTATTATCTAATAAGTTATTTTAGAAAACTTATTTTTATATAAAAAAATAATTAAAATAATAATGAAATTAATCATTAATATATATAACCTTATAAAACTCTCTTTTTATTATATATATCTTATTTAATTAGTATAAATAAGTTAAATGGGTCAACTTGACCCATTTAACTCACAAAATATGTAAGTGGGTTAAAAGGGTCAAAAAGTGGTGGTGGGTGTCGAATCCAACAAAATTAAATAACCTACTCTTAATATTTTGTAAATAGTAGTGAGCAGGATCGTCTCCACAGGGACTGGGGAAAATCTATCTCTATTTCAATAACTAGCAAAAGGGAATAAAAATCGGGGGTTTTGTATAAACGATTAATTAGAAAATAATTGATTTCTAAAATTAACAAATACGTTTATTAGTGTAAATTCAATAGTAACAAGTTCTAACCAAAGAATTATCACGATTCAATTCATAAAGATGATCATTGATGCAAGGATTGTTATTCTAATTCATGAATAAATTGGTTATGACCTTCAACAAGCTCTGAAGATCTATTTCTCCTTAGAATATCAATAATCAAGATACGATCTTTAATTATTCCCTTATTGATTAGATAACCCTAAATAAGCTCTTAAGATTTAATCTATCAATAGCATTACTAATTAGAGAGACCACCAATTCTAATCAACAGATCAAAAGCATGAACTATTTAAATTAGATCATAAATCACCATAACATAAATCAATCACTTATTCTGCAACTAATCATGTTATCGTATTGCTTATATTGGAACAATCAAACAATTACGGATTTGACATTCCAAATAACAATAATCGCTTTGCCAATCAAACAAATAGGCCTAATTCGTAATGATCAATCAAAACAATTCTAATAATTCAAATAGATGAAGTATGAATATTCATAAACAAAATAAACTCAATAGTTCAATTGGATCTCACAATCTTTGATGAATTGATCCCGTAATAATCCTTGGCTAGATTGAGTAATTAGTTACTCATGATCAAGAAAATAAAACTAGGGTTTCTTGAGAGCATCAATAACAAGAACAAACAATGAAAGAATAATGAATGATATCTTTTTCTCTCTCCTATTTCTTTATATATGTGAGATAAACATCAGATATAAGGAGTGTTTTTCGCATGAAAGATGGCTGGAGATATGTCGCAACAAGGCTGGCAGCTATTATTCGCGAAACAATTGGCACACCCTGATGGCCGGCTCCATGGCCGGCGGCCATGATTGTCCCAGTGCCGCCATGAATGTTGGCCGGCTTTTCCATGATGGCTGGCGGCTTTGGGTGTTCTGGACGAATTTCGAACCTTGTATATCCTCCAAATGGTTTGCTATTGCTATAGTTCATGAGAAAACTAATAGTAATGATAGCAAATCATCCCGAGTTTGGAATGAAATTGTGAGTACTTATGCATTCCATTGAAAGCGATATTGATCCTTGAAGCTTGTTACAAACTCATGCCCAATTTCGCCAAACCGTTCCATTTACTTTATAAAACCTGAAACACGACATTAAACTCGATTAAGTATTAATTCCTTTGGATTTCTATAAAATTAATAATAGAATTAACATATTTTCTCAATAAAAATTGAGTATATTCCGTCTTAACAAGTGGGCTGGCCCGTTTAACCCATGGCTAAAGTGGGTTGGGTTAGAGTCAGCAATTTTGGCCCGTTTTTAAAATGGGCCAAAGTGGGCCGGGCCGGTTGGCCCGTTTAACCCACTTGCCCACCTCTAGCAATGGTACGCCATGATGCAATGGTACGCCATGATGCAATGGCCGATTTATATGTGACTCAGCAGGTAGCTGATGGGGCAAATAGTATTTGCGTAATGTCTACTTAGGCTTAGAATGAAGTAACATGTTTTAGTTCACATTCATGGGTCTTGTTGAATTAACTAATACTATGGACTGGGATAAGTGGCGTGTATGACGGCTGTGAACCCTAAATTAGACTATTTTCTCTTTCTCAAATAGATATAGATACCTAGACTGCCTATATCAACCCCCTGAGCAACTGTTGTTACTCAAGATCCCCAGATTCCAGGTGGCTTGTTCTAGAGTGTGAGTACTCTATTATTGATTTGTTTACTTTAAATTGAAGATAATAACTTATTATTTGTTGAATTGAATTTAGCTAGGCTTTTATTTCATTATGTGTGTATCTATGTTACTGTGTACTAGCTTCGGCTCATTATTGTTATTGCAGTTCTTTTTGTAGGTATTTTATTGAATTGATGAGGTTGAATGACTGATGATGATAATGTTGGTGATGATGTTGTTGATTATGGTGTTGTGATGGTTGATGATGCTTGGCTTGAGTTTTGGGCGATTCTAGAGATTAAGAGGCGAAATGACGGAAGTTAGGACCATAAATTTTTTTTTTTTTTTAAAATGTTGGATTTATCTTTTCTGAATTTGTATTATTCTTTAATAGGCCTGGTGGTGCCCAAGTATTTGTAAATGATGTTCTACTCATGAGAGTAGATTTTAAAATGTTTTTTAAAAGTTTTGTTTCTTAGAAAGTTGGTTTTGCTCTGGTGAAAGTAGAGATTTATAAATTGTTTTTATAAAGTTTAATTCACTGCTGTTAAATCCAGTTGTTTTAGAAATCTGATCAAAGGATTTCATAATTTAAAATCAAGTAGCAAGTGTTCAAAATAACATATCATTCTAAGAAGCCTGAGCATGTAATACATAAGTATTATAAGTGGTGGTAATGCCTTAGTTAAATTTAAGACGTTACAAATATTGATAATATGGATGTAGTTATAGGTATAGATTTACCTATATTGTTTTTTAAAATTTTTATGAATTACTATAATAATTGAGCTCATAAGTGGTTATTATATAAATATCTAATAATCTTCCTTGTAATATGCATGTATTTACATATTTGTAATTTTCTTATAACAAAATATGTAAAAATTTGTAATTCAATATAATGATGGTATGAATATAGTATAGCTATGAAATGGTAAGTTTATGATTTTTAAGAATTGATTGAACACTTTTTATTAATAATTCTGATTTCAGTATTTCGCATTATAACAGCTATATTCGTTTGATTTTTCAAAAATATTAAAATTTCATAAAAAAATTCTGAAAAAATTATAAGTTGTAACTAATATATGTCATACTTACTATAAAATTTTTGAAACCGAAAGAATTAGATTTGATACCACAAATTAGCCTCGTCAGAAATCTATTATCCTTCATTAGCGCCACTACTAGACGGCTGAGCCACCTACCCTAAGGTTGTCGAATGGATTCCTCACCTTGTCAGACCTTGAACTATCAAGTTTAGTGATTTTTAGTGATTGTATGTGTGTTTGGTGGATTTTACAATCTCTGGACAGTATTTATAGCGGATTTTGGAGGATTTCTTAATTTCGTTAAATACTAAGTGTCAAAATTAATTCATGCAAAAATTACCACGTAACCTACATAATTTACACGTCCATTCTGGCAACTATAGTAATTTTTTACAGATGTTAGGTAATTTTTCCAATTTTTGCTACCTAATTGCATGCATGTATTTATTTTTACTAATTTTTTTATTTAAAAAAAATATAGGCATCTGATCCTACAAATTTTTCTGTTTTTTCCTAATTTTATAGAAATTTTAATTGATGTTTAGATCTTCATTTGCTATTTGTTTGGTTAATTGCTCATTTATGAATGAAATTGTAGTTTTTTGAGAATTTTCCTCAAATTTTTCCAAAATTTAGAGTTCTGGTTTTTCAGAATGATTTCGATATTTCTAGATGCTTGATATTCTTTGTCTCCTATTTTGGTGTTTTGTAGGTTAATTTAGGGATATTTGAGTTAAATTAAGGGTATTCTAGTCTTTTCACTACTTTAATTTGACTTTATTTGATAAATTCATCATTAGTTTGACTAAATGACTTTATGTAATTCCTAATTCAATATTCATTCTTACTATTACTTAATTACAATTTACTACTCTACTATTAACTATTTACCATTTATCTTATACTATTTACTATTGATCTTTTACAATTTACTATTTATTATTTTTTTTATTTACTATTTACTTTTACTATTTAAGGAGTTTTATTCATTTATTTTATTTTACTTGAGTTTGAGTTCTAATTCTCTAATTGAATAATTTCTTTTGATTTTTAAGATTATTATAATTTTGATATCATCTTTCCTATTTGATTCTAATTATTGCTTCACTTGGTCCGTACTTTAGTAACATGGATATTCCCATATTAATCTAGGGATAATTTTTATATTTTATGATAATGGTATCACATTCTATATATTCTCTCTCTCCCTTTTTTTTTTTTTTCGGCTGGGTGGGGGGGATGCGTAGAGGCTCTCTTTGTGGATTTAAAAATACCTTCTTCCAATTATAAACATGCTCTTTATCATTTTTCTCTTCACTTTTCACTGCAACTTTTTGTTAAAGACACGGGTTTGTATCTATTTTCATTTTATTTCTTTTAATTTTTTTCTCTTTTATATATCCAATTTCTTCGTATTTGCAAATATTTTTTTAAGTTAACACCTTTTCATAGAAGATGCAGATTCGTATTTATTTTTATTTTATTTTTTTAAATATTTTCTTCTTACAAGTATCCATTTCTTTATATTTGTAGTTTTTTTTTTTTTTTAGTTTTACAAGGTTACACCAATTTGTAGAAATTTTTATGTGATTAAGGTATGTCTAAATTTTTATTTGATCCGTAAATGACAAATTTAATTTTTTTTTTCAAATGTTTACATCTTGCGAATATTCATTTCTTTATGTTTGTAGATCCTTTTTAGTGGCTTAAGGTTCCAACAATTTGTAGATTTTTACATGACCAAGGTGGTCCAAGTTTTTATTTGGTCCGTAAATGATAAATTTATATTATGTATTTAAACTAAAATTTCTATGCTATGACAAATCTTTAAAAAATAAATTCTATTTATTCCTTTTTACTTAATAAAATGTAAGGACCTGACATGCTCAATTCTCAAATTAAGCACACCAAGTCCCCAACCACGTATAACTCTTACGAATTATACGTAAGGTTGTCTTTAAAGAAGGTGTTTATGTTGAACATTGCTATCCGATTTTAGATTATGAAATCGTTTAGTTAGATTCTGGCAACAACTGGATTTAGCAGCGGAAAAATAAACTTTAAAAAAAACGTTTTTACATAAAAGCATTCCAAACTTCCACTTATTATAAAAGTGGAAAAACTTTCACTTAGATAAATATTTACAAAAGATTATTACAAAAACATGGGCACTAACAAGCCCTTAAAAGAAAATACAAATTTATAAATAAATCCAGTCTTCTTACAAACAAAACAAAAGAAGGAACAAAATACAAGAAATATCTCGATCCTATCACACCTCACTCATTCTCCCATATCTTCATAATCGCTCAAAACCCGGGATAAACATCATCACATCAATCATCATCAACATCAACATCAATAACAATAATACCTGTAAAAGAATAACAACAACAAGGATGAGCTGAAGCCCAGTACACGGTAACACAATCACACACGGAGTGATACACGATCTTAACTAAATGCAAATGCGACAATCACAAGTTATTATCTTTCTTTGTAAAGTAACAAATCAACACGGGAGTATTCAAACTCCGGCATCAAGGATCTAGTATCACGTCCGCCTCCCTGAGTGGTCCCTACTGTTCATACAGACTAGGCAGCCCCACCTTCCGGCGTAGCCCGTAATACTAGGGGATCCTGAGTAACGCATCACGACGCTCAGGGGGTTGATATAAGCAGCTCGGATACTTATATCTCCTAGATGATATATCAAATAACGAAAAAGTACCATGCCCCCAATCTGAGCAAGGTCCCGCTCTCCGAACCAGATTCAACGGCGTAAAAGACAATCAACACTCATCAATTATTAAGTCAAGTTTAAGTTCTTAATTCATTTTAGATGCCTATCCTAACATCCAACACGCAAGTTACTGCGTACCTTATATACGAAATCCAAATAGAGTCTCAGAAGGAATTCCAGAAGATAATCCAGAAGATAAATCAGATATCCACTTCTGTTAAGGAAAGAGCTCGTATAAGAAACTAAACTAAACTAATCATCCACTTCATCAAAATCATATAAGAACTTAAGCTATTTATCCATTTCTCAAACTCATTTTATTAAATCCTATTTGATCAGACACTAATGTGGAACCCCACTATGGCTGCGAATATCGCCCCGCCAAAATATGGACAGTTCTCCTTTGTCTGTCAAAGTAATTCTTTTCACTTTAATTATGGTTTCTTATCCACAAAGCATCAACAAAACATTTATATTCAAAAACATATAAATCCAAAAACAATTGAACATTCGAAACAACATATTCCTCATGTTATTCAAAGATCACCCTAACACATTCATTTAACCCAATTATTTGTTACTAACCCATTTTAGCTTAACCTTAGTCAAATTGATTAGAATTAGTCATTTAAGTCATTTACCAAGTCAAATTGATTAACCTTAGCCATTTAATTCAAAAGCCAAGCTAAGTGGATTAAGCTTAAGAAATCTAGTTCATTTTAGTTTAATTGAGTTCATTAAGTCAAACTCATTAGAATTAATCATTTAATCTAATTACTAAGTCAAAGTAATTAAACTAACTCAATCTAATTTATTTTAACTCATTCAAGTCTATTTAATCAAGTTGAACTTAAGTTTGTTAACTAAGTTCATTTAAGTTCAATAACTAATCATAAGAACAAATAATAAACAAATCTTAAACTTAGCATGAAGGAAATTCAAATAAAATTCATATAAATACATAACTCATCATTTATATACTTACCAAGATCATTTAGTTCCACTAAGTCATCACAACATCATGAATCAAGCAATGGAAATCATATATACAACATAACTACTTTTAGTTTAATACTCCTAGAAATTCAATTATTTGTTGAATTTATAAATCTATCTAAATCATGCTTAATAAATCAATCTATCAACATAACACATCAAACATCACTTAGCTATCTCATTTTAACTCAAAAAGATCCATTTACACTTAACAATAACATTTAGAAATCAAAAACAAGTTTTTATTTTGTTTAGGAAAACACACAGCCGGAAAGAATCAAAATTTAAGCATCGATACGTTTTGAATTTGTAAAAACTCAAAACATGAAAGTTGTAGATCTCTTTTTAATCTTTTTATAGCAACTTGAATCACCTCAATCGGAGGTCGTATGAAAAAGTTATGGCCAAAATACGAAAGGCTGCGAAACAGGGCATTGAGTAAAACGAACACCGGCACTTCAAAGCCCGGCGTAAATTTCAAAGCCGGCAGCGTAAAGGTTCAAAGCCGGCAGCGTTGGAGGCAGCTTTAAGAAAATGCATTCTGTTCCCTTCAACACCGCTCAAAGCCGGCCGCGTAGAAGCTCCAGGAGCCGGCGTTGAAGACAGAACAGGGTTACGAAAACATGTTTTTCACACTTTTCTTTTATCAAAACTTCTTCAAATCATTTCCTAAGCTTCCTATATCAATTCCAACATTAAATAAACTATAATAACAACTTCCAACACTTCAAATCTCTTCCCAAACTTCAAACAACAATCAAACTTCAATTCAATTCAATAAACTCCAACTCACTATTCATCCTCTTCTTCACCAATTCCAACTTCCATCAAACATTAAACTAACAAATACAAATGTAAACAGCACTTCCAACCCAATTCAACATCAATTCATCAATTAGAAATGTAAATAACAAGTAAAAACAAAGATAATAGAAATAGAAACTTAGCTTTTAGAAAAGAACACAAGTTGAAACTTCCTCCTCTAGCTCGGTTTCCTCCATCTAGTTCATCTCCTAGCTTTGATTTATCTTCTAGTTGGCTTTGATCTTGAGATTCAAGTTGAATTTGGAGAGGGAAAGAAGAAGAAGAAGAAGAAAGAAAGAAAGAGAAGAAAACGAAAAATGAAGGAAGAGAGGCAGCAAAGGAAATAATAAAAAAAAGAAAAAAAAAGCTAAATTTATATAAATAGAAATAGGTATAGGTTTAGAACTATCAGATCAATATCTATAGTTCCAGAAGTATTTAAAAGATGATTTCTGAACCGATAGGTTATAAATTAAGATCTTAAAATAAGAACTTAATTTAGGAATTTAATTTGGATACAAAGATATTTAATTTGAGTTCGGGTTCAAGAACTGATATTTTTATTCAAGCAAATGAACTCAAATTTTACTGAGATTTAGGAATTAGTATTTTTGGTCTAAATTGAATGTTTAGGAATCCTCTAAACATTTTTAGAACATGTTTAGAGATTTTAGAAATTTTAAATCTCAAAACCAACTTAATTATTAGCTAATTAAATTAAGCCAACTTGTCTAATTAGATCCTATAATTCATTTTATTCATTTAATCTATCTAAACTCAATTTCTAATCTAGATGAATATTTGGGATATTTCATAAAATGTTGTGTAAATTATAATAATATGACATAAAAATTATAAAATTGTAGAAAATACTTTTTATTTTTTAATATTTGCTTATATCCCTTGAAATTTATTGGGAACTCATTAATTAGCCTCAAATTTAATACCAATTTGGTTGGCGATAAAGACCACACTTTTTACATGATTTTGAAGGATTTAAAATAAAAATGCACAAAGTTTAAGACTTCTAAAAGCACCCTGATTGGGAGATTCTTACCACCGGTCCTATGCTAAGGTTTTTAGTAACGGAGAAAGGTCTTTTAATTTTTGGGTTTTCTGCTAATGACTCAAAAAGTAAGGTTATTCAACTTTTTCTACTTTTTTTATTTTTTTTATTTTATTAAGTATATAGTGTAAAAGTATACAGGACCCGTAAGATTCTTAAAATGATCGTATTCTAGGATGTATCTTTATTCCATAAGAAAGGTTTGGTCTCGATTATTGTCGGTCTCTCTTCTTTATTTATAATAAAAAATAAAGACCTCTTTAGTACCCAGTTTATTAGTTTAGGCCCTCTTGAGTTGTCTTTGTGCAACCGCCAAAATAACAAGCCTGATGATGCTAGCACTCCATAGAGAGAAGGAAGCAGATTTTTACCGCTCAATTTCTAAAGATAAACATCGTTATGGCAGAAGGAAGTACGATGTACGATGATGGCTTTACTGAGATATAGGGACATTATAAAGGAAGGAGAGAGGTCTTGCATGAAAATATATCATTTAGGAAATAAGTCAAGTTCAAATTTAAGATAAAATTCATTTATTTAAACAAACCAAACTCAAGTTTTGTTTCGAGATTGTAAATACACTCGTTAGCAAATTTATAAATTTTGTACTTATGATATACTAACTATAATTAAAATAATAAAACTAATTTCTACTTAATATATATACATATATATATTTAGCAATTCTTTTATATTAATTTTTAAATTTTAAAAAATAAAAAAAGGGCTAACTCGACAAAAAGCTCAAACCTAAATTTCAAGCTCAATAAAAATTCAGCTCAAACTCAAGCTCCATAATTTTTAAACAAGTTGAAGGAAGCTTTTAGCCCTACTTAGGAAGCAGAGATGAGCGTGATTCAAGGCATTATAAACATCGTTCAAAGTCTCAATGGCATGAGGAAAAGAGATCCATTAGCAACGATCACTCGGTTGATTACTAACATTCTGATTTTGGTTGATTTTGTCTGGGACGGGAAGAACATTCCTACATGGAGGTATTGTACTTTGGTCACATAAATGGAGGTTTCTCTACCATGAAATGAAATTGGTTTCTTGTGAAATAAAATTTCTTACTTATTTTTGTTACCTAATTTGGTAATCCTAGGGAGTTAAGATCTTGGACAATTTATTAAGATTCTGAGAAAGAGGATTATTATGCAAGCCTAACTGATTGTATTCTATTTCTATTCACGTTGCCTCTTCTTCCTTGCACAAGTGATGTTTAGTGACTCAGTAAGATGGCAGCTAAACCACCTCATCTTTCTTCACAATTTGCATTATGAAATCATTAAATCATAACAATTATTGATATGTTTATTGTTATTTCTGAAATCCATTCCAACGTTTGCAGACGACCACCTTTGCATCATTTTCTTATATCTAAAGCACGCTAGAGTAATTCGTGGTAATTAACAAACTAAACTCCAAATAACAGTAAATTCCTGGATGCTCTTTGGTTCCTCCACACAATCATCAAGTAAAGGATTAAAAGAAAAGTTGCTCTCCAAAAATCATGTCTTCTAGATGTAATAAAACCAAAGAAGGTTCAACTACCTCAGCATTGAGAATGAAACCAAAGCATGCTAGTGGCAGCAACAGGAGGGTTGGCAGGAAGAGGATGCATAAATCATGTTTTTTGGTTTTAAAAGATCCAGCACCACAAATAAACTTGTATGGATTGTCATTCAATTGCTCTCTGCAGTTGTCGCCTCTAATGCGTCAAAATGAGTGATTTGCATGAAGTGCAATGGGTAAAATTTTCTTGCTTTGGACGTAGCAAGCTTTGTACGAAGAAAACAAAAAATCCTACAATAGTTGCTATTTTCAAACTCTTGCAGTTTGCTGGCAGATTGAAATGAATTCTTTGTATCACCCTTTGCCCAAATCATTAGCATAGGGAAAATACTTTCCCCCACAGAGTGAAGAAGAAAAGGAAAAAAGAAGGATGCGCGCACAGATTATTGCATTTTAGCAAAAAGCTCTGATATTCCTCCTCCTTTTGAAGAAATGAATGGACAAAATTTCACATGGATAACGATTATCCAGTTGCAGTCTAACAGATCCACACCATTGCACAGATCAAATAAACTTGCGAAAAGCTTAAAACAACAACCTTTCTACATCATCGACTGTAAAAGAGAAACAAAAAAAAAAAAAAGAAGAAACCCTAATTTTACAGGAGATTGTTTACAAGATATCCTTTCATTTTCACATTCTACCTACTGACTCACCAAAAAACATACTCCGCAACGGCTTCTCGTTTGCCATTTGAAATCACCTGAGGTGAAAATAAAGATATATTACAAAGATTATCTGAAATATGACAGATTTTGTAAGAGCCTCACTGAGTTTTCACCAAGATACAAAAAGATGCAAAGAAGACATCACCATGACAAGTAAATGTAAGTATGAACCATTAGGCAGCGGTAGTAATACAAAGAGAATTTGACGTGGTCCTAAGCTAGGGACTGCTGGAATATTGATATGCTCTATGCTGCAGCTTTCGTGAAAATTTAGACAACAGCACACACAAAGAAGTATTGTCCTTGCATCATGTATGCTTCTTTATATTGCTTTAACAATAGTCCAGCACTATAAGTATATGAAACTTGTTTTAGGGTGAAAAGGATGGCAACTAATACCCAAAAACAAAAGGCACCAATTTCTTCATAAGAAAGTTCAAAAGGGGTTTATGTCATATATGCAAAAACAGAACAAGAGAATGCCCTCGGAAGTAAAGAACAGGTGCAAGGATACACAAAGGGAAACACCGATCAATAACAATTTGTGGGTAAGTTTTCCACTGATTTAGCACTTGACATCTCACCTCTTCTTTCCAGCTAATGATATCATACTCATGCAGTTGTATCTGCAATCTCACAGGGGACTAAGCTAGCAACTTCTTCCTTCACCACAACATCATTTGTGATTGCCCTCCGTGCAGCCCTCCTTTTGGCTTGAATTTCGCGCACATATTCAGCCACTATCACATGGAATTTTGAAGCAAACTTGGTAGATGAGGTCACATTGAGGCCGGCCTTCTTCAAGGCCCTTGAGACATGCTTCTGAGCTTTTTGTAAGTGACCCGTACAAAGAGAAGGAACTGTAGACCGCAGAATTGGCTTGCCACATGTGATGGGCCCAGCCTGAGCACTATGTGCAAGGAAACAACAAACAAGTGATGAAACCTTCTGCTAAGTAGTAAGATAGAATGCATAGAATTACTTTGGAAAAGGAATTAAGTGCATACATGATCAATCAAAGAGAAAACTGCTGTAAAGTATTCAATTGTGAAACTCAAGAAATGAAAACTTTGGCAAAGCAACCATCATCTATCTATAACAATTTATAATTTTGATCAGTCTTATTAAAGACCTACTACAACATCAATCAAAGAGAAAAGTAGTTATCAATCACAGTATAGAGGACACAACCATGTAACTGAATTGAAATAAGAAGCACACACCCGAACAAGATTTGTAGTAAAATTTGACACTTTTCACCTATGACCTATAGTGAAAGAGCTTGCACTAGCAACCTAACTTGAAATTTGAGAATCACCTGTTAATAAACACACCCAGAAAACAATAATTGAAAGCAGTGCTTCATTCACAGAATAGAGGTCCTACACCAACATACTCAAAATAAAAACGGAAGCTTGTGGACCATTTGCAGAAAAAAGAAGTCTTGACTACATAAACCATATACACCCATAAGTAACAAAGCTTGAAACCCGCGCATCATTCATATTAATAGAAGTCTTGCATAGCACCTACTGTCTCACCTAGTAAATAAAAATCAAAACTTGTGAATTATCCATAAACAGGTCTTAATACAAAACCAAAATTCCTAGAAAACAAGGTACAAAGCTCTCAATAACATCTACAGCTTATTCAGATAAGTAAAACCTAAAACTTGTAAAATATAACATCATTCATATTAAAAGAGGTTTAACTTTCATAAACCAACATACCCAGAATAAAAAAATAAAACCTGCCCTTCTTTTACAGAAACGCAACCCTTAATACAATCATATCCAGAAAAAACAAATCGAAACATATGCTATACTCACCTACATAAGTTATCCTACACAAAAAACAAAATTTGAAACTCACCCATCATTCATGCAGCATCTATAATCATAACCAGGAACTAAAAACTAAAATTTACATAACATTAGTAGAAAAACAGGGTCCTAACTACATAAAACAAACATACCCAGAAAACAAAAGTTGAGACTTGCACATCATTCCTATGAAAAAGAGGTCCTGATTTCATGAATTAACATGCACAGAAAAAAAATGAAACCTTGTGCATAATTTCCAGCAATACATCTCTTAAGCAGCACTACCAACAGACAGTAAGTAATATCTCAGACCTATGAATCGTTAATATAAAAATGCCCTAACAACAATACCCAGCACATCCATAAAACAAACAATTGAAAATAAGCATCATGATATAAAAACATGCCCTAATTACACAAATTAACACACCCGTAAACCAAAAGATCAAGACTTTGCACACATTCCACACAACCCCAATTCTTAAAACACCATACCCAACAAACAATTTGCAAAAAAAATCAAATCTTTTACCAAAAAAGTGAACAAACACAGAAAGAACAAACCTTTTAATGACATAACTGCAAGCCTTGTACAGCTTCTGTTTAGAATCAGACAATATATGCAGATGACAAAAATTAGTTAAAGCCATTGGCTTTAACTTGCACCCAACAAAAGCACATCTATGATTCCCTCCACTACTTCCTCCTACATTATTATTACTGTTACTAATCACTACAACATTATTAACATTGTTATTACCATTATTAATATTAGTATTATTAGTATTAGTATTTATATTGCTGTTCCCTTCAATATTCTCTCCAATCCCTTCAATATCCAAGCCATTCTCCCTCTCTCTCTCCCTTTCCCCACTCTTTATCTGGTCTTGCTTAAATGGGCTCACACCAAACTTCCAGTAGTACTCCCTGTACTGGATTTTGAGCTCCTCCATTAAAGCCCAGTAATAGTCTCTGTAGCATCTTGACAGTTGTTTTAGGTACCGAGATCGTCGCCGGAGGAGCTCCGGCCGGGTCAGATGGGAGGCGCGTGAGAGGGAGATGTCTTCTTGTGTTGGGTTGAGGAGGGGTAAGGGTTTTGGGGGTTTGGGATTGGAGCTAGGGCTTGGTAGTGGTGGTAATGGTGGGTCTGTAGGGTTTCGTGGAGGTTTTGATTGTGGCGGCGGCGGCGGCGCGATGGGTTTTGGGTTTGTGGAGGCCATGTTTTTTCTTGAGGGGGAATTAGGAAATTTGCGTTAATTGTATTTTATTTGGACGATTCATTGATACGGTGCGTTTTCTATGTGGAAACAGCATGTAACACTTAGGTTTGTCGAAATAAATTATATTAGCTCAATTAATCTTTAAAATGGAATGGATAAAAATTTGAAAAAAGATGTCATATCTTAAAAAAGTTATTTGAGTGGAATAGATTTTGAAGTTCATATTCTAGTGAATATATTTGTACAACACGTTTGGTTCACTGAAATGGCATAAGATTGAAAAAAATATTAATTTATTATTTTATAATTAGAGATATTTTCGAAACAAAATATATTTTTTGCAATCTAAATAAATGAATAGATATTCTATGGTAATAAAATTGGAATATTAATTCCATTCCATTCAACCAGTCATAGTGTTGGTTTTAGATTCCTATCATGTTATAATGTATGTTTCTTTATTAATTTTAGGAGCACGATGGAAAAGTCCATAACATTTCTATTTTTATTTGGTGATTTTGGAATATAACTATATTTTTCTTTAATTTTTATATCCTAAATTATTATATTAAACTAAGATTAGGTGAAACACATGTTTATCAATTTTAAAAATTAAATATTTTTTTAATTACAAAGTTATCGACAAAAGAATTGCATAAACAAGATGTTGTTCTAAGTTGTTAAATCGCATTTGGTACAAACGATTCACATACGGATTACATAACTAATGCATTTTGTACTCTAAATATCAACATGATGATTACAAACCAATCAGAATCATGTGTTTAATTGGTGACATCCACATCTACTTCATGAAACTCCAATCCTATGGGGCAACCTCTAATCCTTAGTCCCTGACTTCCACTCCATTCTCATCATTTTCATCAGAAACTACTATGACCAAGGTCCCAACACCCATCTCATCCTCAACTTCCTTATCTTTCTCTCATCCTTCTACCCTCACCAGGCCCATATGTCTTTCTCATTGGCAACCACAATTTATATTACAATAATCCATCTTAGAAGAACTAGATAAGAAAGTAGAGACCTAGTTTCATTATATTCATGACAAATAATAGTTACACATTTTCTTTTCTTTTTTTTAATTTATTTCCATCTATATTTAACTTATTTTTTCTATCCAAAACCCATGTTACTCTATTTCAGTTTTTTTTATCTATTTGGTATCCTTTTTTGATTAATTAACTTAGTAAGGTTTGATTTAAAAATTTGTCAAATTATTGTTTCTCGCTCTCTCTCTCTCCAATCTCTCTCTAAAACAAACCACTAGCCATCTTAAGCCCATATCCATTTATTGATACTCACCTTCAACACAACTAAATCACCATTATCACCAATCTAAACACATTCCAAATCCATCACCATAAGCCAATCCTAACATCTCCATCATAAACCAAAACCGAATTCAATAGCTTCCCAACCCATCTCCATTAAATCAACTTTTGACTTCCACAAAAACTCTAACTATCGACTTATTAATCGCAATCATCTAACTTAGACACAATCACCTAATTAACCAACACCAACCGATCATACCCATCGCCCCTGCTCAGCAATACAAGTCATGACCCATACGGTGACTTGGCGATTAGCGGGGTCATGAGTGGGTCATTTGCCATGGTCTACCAAACCCGATGGGTCAAACCATCGAATTATTAAGGAAAAAAAAAAAGACAAACAACAAACCAGTCGAAGTTTGGCTGGTTTAGAATTATAAATAAATAAACCAAAAGTAGTTGAATTATTGCTGCTCCCAAAGAAAAAAAAAATTGAAGCAAACAAAAGTAATCGAACTTTTTGGAAAAGATGGTCTCAATTTTTTTTTTAAAAGGAAACAAACAATCAATATGTATAAATAGTGCTTGTCAGTATGGGTTGAATTATTTATGCGCACATAATAGAGTGTGAAGTGAGCTTTTTGAATTTATGCGCACATAATAGCGTGTGTAGTGTAATGTATAGTGAATAGTGTTTGTCAGTATGGATTGAATTGTTTTGAAATTTGCAATATCAGTGTGTGAGTTTGTGACTATGACTTGTCAGTCGCAATTCTAGCTACAAATATGAGAATTTGGCGATGGAAGATTAGTTTGCAGTTTGCTTTTCAGAAGAAATTATGAGGATGCAGGTTATTATATTTGTCTTGGAAAATTTTGTAATGCACGCGGTATGAAATTTTTTCTCTTGTCATGTTATAAATATACCACACGTTGTTTGCTTCTCAATAGCATACTGTCTTCTTTAAAAAAAAAAAAATTCGTTTGTGAAAATATTTCATGTTTCATATTCTCTACTTGACTTCTTAAACAAAAAAATATGAAGTCATTCGTTAGAGATTGTTCTAGTAGCTCAAAGAAGTCTCATGATGATAATGGTTGGGGAAAAGGCAAGGCAATAGATGTACACCAGTCTATTAATCCGGATTAATAGCTTGGATACATTGATTATAGTTAGTTTCATGCAGGAGGCATGAATCCTAAAGTATCCCCGCCCCCTCACCACTTCGTCTAGGTTTAAGCAACAAACTACGATATAGAAACCCATATTGTTTAAAGATAGAGAATTGGGATGTGTAAAAACTAGTATCCTGACATGCCGCAGGAAGACAATGAAGCTGACAAAGCTGATGTCCATGGCCAAGTCAATAACCAAGGTATTCCTCTCGGTCTCTAAAGTTTGAATTACAAGCCCAGACAAAAAGACCTATGAATAATGCAATTACTGTTTAACCAGCTACTCGTGGAGATTAGGGGATTGCTACGGCACTTTTACCAGGCACATGAGGTTGAAACACCCATTGGAATTCGATTTACAGGCATTCCAACAGCAAATTGGTCGTTTCAGGTCAAGCAAATAAGCCATAATTTTCCAATATCAAGACAAAACTACAAGCATGGTCTTGTAAGAATGATAAGCGGTTTGCAAATGTCATATGATGCTGGCCAACACCCCGATCTGAGGTATTGCCTAAGGAAACGTTGGACCCTTAGGTTCGCCTTTATAATGGGAGGATAATGAAGTGATAGACCGACGACATGTACCACAAAGGTAAGTGAGAGCTTCCATGTAGGTTTGAGTGTCTTGATATATGTGTTTCTATATGCTCCAATATTTGGATAGATAAATAGAATGAGAATTCGTACATGAGCATTATATGCCATTAGATAGATGATAAGTGGGTAATGCATAAGTGACTTATGGCACTTAGATACATGGATAGGAAGCATATTACGCAGAATATGTACTCAACCATTGCTACTATCCTATGAGAAAATCATTTGACAAAAAAAATCTTTTCAACAAAGTTTGACAACGCTGCAGCTAACACCAAAACTATATCAGAACTGAACGGCCATGTCATCCTACATTAGGTGGGATGTTTTTTCACATTAATTTGCATGTCATGTATTGAATTTATACGTGAAGGATAGCTTAGAAACCATGCAAGTTAAATACCATCCAATTAAGGAAGTTGTGAGATATTTGGCTTATTACCCAATAGTGAATAAAGCATAGCATAGATTCTGTGTTGAAAATGGTGTGAGATGAAAGTTTGAAAAGGACATGCAACACAAATGGAAATCTATTTACAAATTATTGCAAAGTACAGTACCCTACAAGAAGCCTTTATGTGATTTTGCTAGGGCTGACTTCCCTAAATGCCATTGCACCCAAATGATTGGGACCTGCATGGTAATTTGCTTCAAGTTTTAAAAATTTTCTATGATTACACGAAAACATTTTTGAGAGTTTATACACCAAGCATGCATTTATTCATCATGGAAGCATCTAACTTGTTGGTACATTGAATCAAGTTAGGGATGATGTTCTTTTGCAATGTGTTATTAACAATATGTGCTTGAAGTAGCTTGACTATTATAGGAAAATTCCAATGATTTATAACATTGGTATGATCTTGGATCCATGGTTACAACTTAAAGGGCTCGAACATTATGTCAATTTGTACTATTAGATTGTTGATGAGTTGTTGTCATGCCCCGAAGGTACCTTAGTAGTAGCATACAATTCACACATGTATACTAATACCAAATTTACCTTCTAAGGTGACATATTCTCAAACAAATAGGATCTTTCGCTTGCATCGATAAGAAATAACAAACACATGTAAGCCATAAGTTAGTAAAATAACTAACATCACAAGTCTTTAATAATATAATAATACGTACCACATTCATATCTCATAAGTCTCCAAAACATAAAATGATATTTCAAATACTAACTAATTTGTAACTAGGAAATAAAATAAACCACTTATCCTAAAAGTCCCCATTTCTTTCAGCTTCTAAATCTTATCAGAGTCATGCTCATGGAAGAAACAAACCAAGGTTGTAGTATCAACCTGAAAGGTTTTTAGGAGCGTGAGTGAAACCATGGGCTCAGTGAATAACCAGATATATTACACATTAAGCAAGTCATATGTAATGCAACAATCAATCATATGCACAGATATAAGCTTGGATGATCTAAAATCCAAACAGGTAAGAGATTTACACCCTCTCATTAAGGTTGAAAGACAATTACTTAATGAGCCACCTGCCCAAGAGAAACTAATTATACAAGAAAATCAACGATTTCTCGTTTTAGATTATCACTTTAAATTAAAGATATTTTAACATACCATTTCCTGCATCAATTCTTAGAAACTCTCTAAGTATTAGTAATTTCAAAGCGATACTACGAGTGGTGCTCTTCATTGCTACTTAATTCTCATGGAACCGACGGAATAAAAATAATATTGGAAGAACTAACAGTTTTAGAAAAACCAAGCATTAATAGAGATCCAAAATACTAATGCGTAACAAACTATCACACTGTTAAAATATGCAATAATGCAGTTCGTGTAATGCATGATAATTTTTATTAGTAATTCTTAATCAGGCTTATGGTGATAACACATTATACCATTCCAAATCATCAAACAATTGTTTTATGAATTTCATTAATCTATGTTAACATCGCAAGCAACCAATTCACATCATAATTCATTATCATCATGCTATTTACATTAATTGTATTATTATCTTTGTATTAGATATGCCACTAATTACAAACACAAGCAATACAATATATCTGAGTTACTCATTTGCTCATGATGATTAGTCGTAATAGTCTTTAGGAAAATCTACTAACTGATCAGTATAACCTATTGGACGAATAAATAATTACTAATCAGATATATAAATACATATATATAAATAAATTCTATTAGTTATCTAAGTGTCCTAAAGTCAGTCTTTATATTTTTTATATCTATATTATCTTGTCTAAGTCATTATTTACCGATAGCTAATGGTTTTAAGATATTTATTTTTATCGGATAGTTATAGAGTTTGTATTTAATAACTTGGTACTTTATTATTATCATCATTATTATTTTTATATCGTTCTTTAGTTTGATCATCTTAAGGTAACCAATATTATTTTTTTTATCATTTACTTTCATTGTGTTTCTCTTGATCTCATTTAATGATATTATCTGTTATTTATGGGAATCACATTATCCTTAATTTTAACTTATTTATATTTTTCATTCTTATATATTTACCTATATAAAATACTTATCATAATCTAATCTTTTGTTTAATTTAACTAAAGTGTTTCTTATTTGTAAAGGTTATTAAAGTTTAATACTTTACAATATTTAAGCATACTAATCTTAAAGTATCCATATTTATTTATTAATGAATTTTAATATTATACATATATATGTATGTATATAATATTGTTACAGACAATTATTCTAGGAAAATTTTGCATGTACGTTGGCACCAATGCCGCCGACGTTGAATCTTAGATTGTCGATGTACACACAAATCAAAATTTTATGTAACTTTATCCGATGCAAGCTGGCTCAAAGGGCGCCGACCTATTCCACATATACTGCCGGCCTTGGCCATGTACACCGCTGGCATTGGGCTAGTGTAGACACTGTTCATCGTCTTTTTCGTTTTTTCCTAGCTCGAAATTTATTTTTCTTATTTTATATATGTATTATACTTAGTGTTTTAGTTATTTTGAGTGTTTTTCCATAATCCATATCTATTGTTCATGACATACTAACACATATAACATTTCACAATCATCTTAACTTGTGATTTCCTAGCTTCTACACATATTATGATGTATAAATAAGGTTTTAAGGTTAAATATTACCTTGTTTGGGGTTGCTAAGATGATGTTCGATCCTTCCCAAAGCTTGACACGAACCTCCTAAGTTGATAAGAATATGGTTTAAGCTAATGTTTAACATATAAACTAACTTAGAACGAATTTTTACTTACCTTTCTTTGTTTGTTTGTTTCCTAAGCTTGTATATGTGTGCCTTGTTGACGCTTGTTAATGGTTGTGTTTGTATGTGCTTTGTGTTATTATTTTGAGTTGTTTGTGTTTTATGATGCAAGGAAATTTGGCTGTTGAAAGTGTGTCTTAATTACTTTGTTTGTAGCTTAATAAAGGAGGCACTTATAAGTAAGGGGTTGCACCATCTTTTTCTTGAATTTTCGACCAAAGATTGCAAGTAGTTTCTTGCTTGTGTGCTGCATTTAATATGGTATCTAATTTAGGGAAATTTGATTGGTCAAAGCTTAGTCAAGTTGACTTTATTGTGTATAATTTGAGCAAGTTGTTCATAGGTTTTGGCTGCTGCAAGTTTGAGAAGATCCCAGTCGTATATTATATGAATTCCCGCTAAAAATTGTACAGCTATGGTTATAATTTTATTTAATTAATTAATTATCTTAATTTTAGGATGGTTTATTAAGCTAAACGGGTATATATATGTCAGTTATTTAAGAGTTCTATCTCCAAAATTTTATTTGAAGCTTCTACAAATTTCTAGATTATCTTTAAGTTTAATTGTGGTTTAAAGTTTACGCGATTAATTATTTTTAATGTTTTATCCACGCGATTAGGGTTTTCGAAGTTTAATAAGCCAATTTTGGTTTCAATCTCTAAGAGTTTCAGAATTCTCTAGCTAAAGCAACGGTGCAATCCAAACATTTATTTGAAGTCTAGATTATTAATTATGGATTTTTTTTGTTCCTATTGTGTATTCATAACTCTAACGGTTCATCCTTAAATTATCATTTTCTAACTATAAGCTTTATTGATTATTTACTTTCTAGTGCACTTGAAATCTTAACTTAGTCATTTCTATATTTTGAGTTTTCTATGCCTACTACGAAATCTTGTCTTTGGTATCTATTATTATCTAGAGAACTTTGTTTTAGAGTTTGAAGTTATTTATATAAGTTCATTACTACTTGTAGTTTTATTATAGAGTCTTTGTTGAGTCCTACATTGACCTTCTATTTTCTATAGTTTGCATTTCTATTTATTTTTACTAGTATGAAAATTCTCGGGATTTACAGTTGTCAGATACTCAAGATAGATTTAGTGTTAATCCGATGCATGTGGTGCGTGGCGTGGAAAAAGTATTTAATGATTTGTACAACCAGTTTTCTTTTTCATATAGGGGTCAAATTCATATAAGTCCAATGCTAGCCTCGATCGGCCAAACATCTTGATTAGAGGAAGGACCACCCGGACTGCCTGCATACCAATAGTGCTTTAAGAAGCCTGGGGGCTCAGGTGATTCAAGTGCTGCAAAGGAAATCACTAATTACATAAGTACTGTGTTCGAGTTTAGCGATAACATTTATGCACATGATTTTGATGTCATTGAATGGTGGCGAAGTCATAACAAAATATTTCCTATTCTATATCGCATAGCAAGACAAGTTTTGACTGATCCTGCATCAAATGTGGCCGTTGAGCAAGCATTTAGTATCGTTAGCTTAATCTTGGGCAATTATGAATCAAGAATGTAGGCAGTCACAGTTGACTCTTACTTGCAACAATGATTGGAATAGAGCAGAGCAACGCTACGGGAAATACTCTATAACACAAGTGAGGAGGACGAATATTTTAGTGATGTCAACACCTCTGGCTCCACGGTTGGCTCCACGCCAGATCATGCTCTAGATGAGTAATAAGGAGGTAGAGAATTAAAGAACTTCGGAGCACTCTTTTTCTGTTTGCTATCAAGATTGGTTAGTTTGTAGACTTTGAAGGTGTCTTTTTTTTGTTCTACTATGCTTTTTTAGTCTATGCATGTGGTATCAAGTGTGACTTTCCTATTCCAGTGTGCTTGTTTTATTGAATTTTGCCTACTTTACACAAGCTTGTAATTTAAAATTCTTAATATATATATCGTATGATGATATAAGGTTGGTTTTTACTTATGGATTTATTCCCCTTTGACTCCATGTATAGCAAAAAAAAGAATACCAAAAACTTCATTTTTTTAAGTAACACTCAAGGGAACATTATATAAACTAAAATTGTCTAAGAAACGCAAATAGGGTAAACAACAGGAAATTAGAAGGAAAAAAAATTCTCACAGGTCAAAGAACCATGAACGGCCCTTGACTTACTTGTTCAAACTGACCCGGCATAGCCCTTGATGGTCACGTGATGGTTTGAACCAACGCCCAAGTTTAATATAACTCACCAAACTCCCTCATAAACAAAAACCAATACTAATGGTTACCAAAACCCGTATGTACTAAGTCACACTACCAAACACATGTCTGTCAATAGCTATCTCCTCCTCCCTGCAGGTATAGTGTAAGCTAGGGGTGGGTAAAAAAACTGATCGAACCAAACCAATCTAAACTGAAAATATGTTTTTTTCATGGTTTGGTTTGGAAGGTAAACCAAACCAATCTGTAAAACCAAACCAAACCGTTTTAGAAAAAATATAATAATATTTTACTATATGCTTTTATGATTTCATTTTATTTATTATTTGGTGAATATTAATTAAAATCAACTTGTCTTTTTTTTTTTATTTTTTAAGCTCATGATATGTAATTTTTGTTGATGATGAACTATTGTTTTTTTTTTAATAGCTTTTAACTTTGTAAAGTATGAAATTTATTTATTCAGTTATAAACTTTCATTATGTATTAATTGTTTAATATATTTTGTCAGCTGGTCATTTTATTCATTGATGAATTTTATATTAAAAATCATAAATTATGACTTACTATATATTGATTAATGAATGTATTTTATTGGTGGATAATTGATTTTATAGAAAACTATAAATTAAAAGTATGATGAATTTATAAAGTATTTTGTTATCGTTTATAATATCAACTTTGTAAAATGTTATAAATATTTAAGAATCGACACAAATGTAAAAAAACTAGAACAAGAAAAATTTTTAGTTAGAATTTTGATTTAAATCGTAATCCAAACCGAACCAAACCGTTATTTAATGGTTTAAAAAAATTATAATCCGAACCAAACTGTTACTTAATGGTTTGGCTTGGGATGGAAAAAAAACTAAACCGTAAATTATGGTTTGGTTTGGTTTTAGGAAAAACCGAATCAAACCGATCTGTGCCCGCCCCTAGTGCAAGCCCCCATTTTCTTAGCAAACCGAACTCAATTTTGGAAATCGGAACCAGAAACCGAAACCCTAAAATGAATTCTCAGGGTTAGTTTGGAACCTAGGAACCCTAAGTCTGGCAATATCGAGACTGAAACCCCGGAATAATAAAAATGAGTTAGCTTTAGAATATAGTCCTAAATAACGTACCGAAACATGAAAAGGTCAGATTTCAGGAAAATTCATCCGTTTCAAACCCGATCGGGACCTGTTTTCGAAATCCAGTCCACAGGGCTCGAAAATAGAAAAATATTCTGTAGGACTCTTTAGAACTAAAATTTAATAAGGAATTCAAAAATATAATTATAAGAAATTTTCGGTTTATAAAAATTACAATTATAGCCCTTTTATCGTATTTTCATTACTACTGATAATTTAATTATCTAATGTACTTTTTGATTTATAATCACACTATTCACCAAGTACAACCACCCATACCCTATTTGTCACGCCCCAACGGGTACCCTAAACGTGACAGCCCGCTGTATGCAATATTAAACTTAAGAATGACTACCTCAGTCACTCGAAAACTTCCATATCGGTACAAGGCGTACATTCACATCAAAGGAAGACTGATGAAGTAATGCATTTTAAGATATTGGCAGCGGAACATGTAAAATAACACTTAATATATATCATTGAAATATAAAGTCTTACAACTTTTAAGGGGTATTCCCCTGATAACTCTATAACAACATGGTTTTACTAAGATAAATAATAAAAACTAAAAGATTTTAGAAGAAATCTACTCTAAGGCTTCAAAGCAGAACTCTTCCAAAAGCTTCCAAAATAAGGATTTTACCCGAAGGATCAAGATGGTCTCGGATGCAAAAAGATAATCCTGCAATATCAAAAGTCTATAGGAGTATAGGCATAACAAGCTTAATGAGATATTCCTTACGCAAAGGTACTCATAACAGACAATCAACCAAGTTTATTAAATAAGCATATGAAATGCAACAACCATATGATCAAACAGTACATACGACTATCTGGTTTCGTATGTGTGATGGATTTATCCCTCCATCGGTGGTTAGGGAATGATTTGAACTGGGTCCCAAACGACCTCCTTAAAGTTGCGCGCGTCTCGGGGTTCCAACGAACCGTATTACTAGTCTCCGGGCTTTTCTTACCCCAAGCGATCGATCCGGCTTAGCTACAACTTGAGACCGTATTTCCCGAACGTCCTAAACTTTCAAGATTGCAGTAAGGCAGCTTACCTTTCCGGTCCCACGCTGAAGAGTAGCAGTAAAATTTCGAAATGATATTCTAAGTGATATCCATGAGCAATTTATTACATGGGGATTCCAATATGACATTAAATCATTTAAAGCAATCAAGAAATATTTGCACACATAACAATACATACATATAAACATTTATATCAATCACAAATCGGGTCCTGATATACTTATTGTTCATTAATCGCACACAACGATTCACATACATAATTCTCATGATAACTCACATGCATATCAATTTTATCTTTTCCTAGCATCTAGTGCTCTATTCTACAAACACATGCGCGAATACATAAACGTAAAGGAAACTCACTCGTCCATAGCGTTCTTCTAGAAGTCGAAGTAATCCTCGAGGAAGAGAAGATCTTGGTCCTCGACACCTAAACAAAAGAAATACTCGACATGAGTATTTCATCCAAGATCTATTCAACCTCTATAATTCTATCTTATTGAATTCGTCAAAAATCGTATGAATGGAAATCCCAACTTAAAATGGCCATAACTTACTGATTTTAACTCGTAATTTCGCATATTATATACCGATTTCTACCTACTCGAAAAGATCTATCTATTTCTAAGGTTATTTTTATCAAAAAAAGTCATTTGGGTCTCGGAAAAGTAACGGACAGATTTGGTGCGAAAATTCCAAATTTCAAACTCAAGTTTTCAAACTTTTCTTCATTCAAGAATTTTTGTACAAAAATATGGATAATTGTATGGTTGAAAAATCCTTTGAATACATATATATAGACTCAAACCATATGCATGAATTTAGTGGTGTTATCTCAACAATGATCTTGTAAAACAATGTATCTTGAAAGTGAGGAAAGCTAAGACTTGAAAATCTCCTTTCTAATTTTGTTTGGAAGATTTATTAGTAAGTATTTCCTTCTTTTATCTCCATTTCTTAACTTTGAGAATAATTACATTTTCAAAAAGAAATTTTGATCTTTTAAGATTCCCATAAATTTATTTCTAGTGTTAAATATTTCATGGTTATGTGTTCTAAAATTTTTCTAAAGTTAGATCTACTTTAAAAGAATAATATCAATAATTTTATAAGTTATTTATTATTTGTATTTCCTAAGTAAGGCTTACCCTTAGAAAGGTTATTTTTGATAATTTTGTAAAACTTGTCTAGACTTTAGTATTCTAGAGTGTTGGTAGAAAACTTTGATAAATGAGTTTAAGAAAACTCTTGGTTAAATCAAAAATTAAGTTTAAAGAAACTTTCTTATTTTATTGATTTAAAATACAGTTTGTGATAACTTTTATTTTCATTGATGAAATACCATATAGTATTATTACTAAAACTTGAGCTAACTTATCTAACTTTAGAAAATATTTATTAAGATAAAACTTTAAGTCTTTATGAAAAAATAATTTCTTATGTGACAAAATTTATTTTTAAAGAGAGTTCTTATTTTTACTACTTAAGAAAACTCATTTTTATTATAGTTGAGATAATAACAACATGTTCATGCATGAATGAGAATATATAACTATGAGAAATGTAATAAAAACAACATAATAAGATAAATTATATAAGAGCATAAAAGTAAAGTCAAGTATTAGAAACCTTAGCTTCATCAAGGTATCCCGGGACTAAGAATAGACTAGTCCTCAAAAGAAAAGAAAAGCAAAGGAAGAAAATTGTTTTGACTTGATATGGACAAGTCTAAGACTAGAAAGGCTAGTCTTAATAATTGCATAAAACAAGTAAATAAATTGCAAGACATGAAAATAAATAAATAAGAAATGAGCTTATATGCTCTAAATAAATATATATACATAATATACATAATACTTTATATAAGTTAGATTAGAAACAAATAATAACAATAATAATAACAACATAATGAAAAATAGAAACATGAACAAAAACAAAGTATAAATATATTGTTGCTTCTTTAACTCTCATGAGTCTAAGAAACATATACTAAACTCATGTTAAGTTGTATGGACATGATGAGTGAATAAGAGAAATTTTACCTAAGGCTTATGTGTTTGTTGAAGAAGAATGGAATGGTTTGTAGTAATATGTGGGAATGATTTTTCTAAAGAAAAGAGAGAACTTGAGAGAGATTTTGAGAGAGGGATTTTATGTGGTGATTTTGGTAGAGTTTTAGTAGGAAATGAGTTGTGTGAAAGAATGAAGGAGGAATTGGGTATTTATAGATTTTTGGAGTGGAATTTAGATGTAATAAAATAATTTTAAAAAAAATAATATGATTGAGGAGAGAGAGAGATGGTGCCAGTTTGCTTGTGTAGGAGGGAAAGAAATTTATTTATTTTGTTTGTTTTGTAATAAAAGAAGTAATGTGTAAAATGTGATGTGATTAAAGATGTATGGGGAAGATAAATTATAAAGTATACGTATGGTAGTGTGTAAAAAGAGAGTATAAGAAAAAGTAGAGATAGATGAATAGTAATGAATAGTAGAAAAGTATTATGAATAGTAAACTAGACAATTAAAATACCGGTAGTAAAAAAAAATACACGTAAACGCCTATATCTGATATTTTTAATTACCGAAAAATTCTAAAACTGATATTTTTGAAATCCTTATATTTTTATGAATCTATTAGTGTTGTCGAAATATTTTCATTATCTGGTGCATCGGGGCACGGTTTTTGAAAACTGATCCCGTTTGGATTCGAAAAACTTTAGAAAATTACGAATATGATATTTTTAAGCCTTCCTATGTTATTACGAATCATATTCCACAATTATCTCAATTTCATTTTCTAGGGTTTAAGAACACGGGATTTCCGGATCTAGATTCACTAGACTAAACGTAGAATTAGATTAACTTTAGGGTTTCGTTTTGATTTCTGGTTCTAGGGTTTTCTTATATTATCAAAAAATCTAGGAGTTTACACTATTCTTATAATCTTACATCACATTCCTTATAATTTACTTTTTCAATACAATTTTATTACTTAAATTACTTTATTAAATTTGAATTTTTACACAAAACAAAAATCACATCTCTCTCTCTCTACTACCCAAACCGGCACACCTCCACCCCCCCGCCCCCCCCCTCCCCCCTCCTTTGGTGCCCTTTTTGTTCTCTCTCAATTTGTTTTATTTTTCTTCATTTATTTAACTATACAAACCCTAATTTCATTTTCTATATAAACCCTTTATGCCTTACACTTTACACCTTTCTTTCTTTTTACCAAATCAAACTTTTAAAAAATTTCTCCATCCTCTCTCTTTCCCTCTATGCCGTGAACACCTTAACCCCCCCCCCCCCCCTTGACACACACAAAAAATATTTTCTTCAAGTTTCTTGATCCAAACACTTAACAGGTAATAGATCTAAACCCTACCACAAATAAAACATGTAATGGCAAGATCATACATGTGTGATTCCACCAAAATCCCCATGAGCTTTATGCAAAGAATGTGGGAATACTTAAACATGACATTATTATCATCACAATGTTATGGATCTTTTCATTTAAGTTGTTTTGTTATATTTTGCTATATTATTGCTCTATATTGTTCAAATTGATATTTTTGTGTATATATCCTACTACTAACCTCATCTTCATAATGTTCATCTTGCATTTGCATCCATAACATGAGAATCATTATAGATCTATTTTGTTTTTTAGTGTATAAGTGCCATAAATACTTGTCTTATGTACATAAAAGACTTGTAGTATGATAGTATTAATGGGAATGTTGCCAAAAACTCAAGATCTATTTTTGTTTCCATAAATTTTTTTTTTAATTCGGATCTTGAAAGACATTCATTTTAAAAACCTATTTTCCAACTCCAAAGTAAGAATTTTACATAAAATACAAAGGACTTATAGAATAAGTATCATAAATGAATGATTTTGATAAGTTAAATCTAGTTTTACTAAGAGATATTTTCAAAATGAGAAAATGTTACAAAAGTTAAGTTAGAACTTGTTTCAACTCCAACAAGAACTTAAAATTCGTAATTTGGAAGAGTTAATATGTAAACACCTATTTTCCAACCCCAATTTTATTAAAAAAACGGAAGCCTTAAGGAGTAGGTTTGAATAGGACTTAATTTTTGAAAGATCAAATGAGTTTTACCCAAGAAACAATCTCAAACACAAATCACAAAATTGGGATTTAAAAATGAGCCCCACTTAAACACCTATTTTCAAATGTCAAAATGAGGATTTTAATGGAAAAATGGAAACCTTAGGGAATAAATGTAATAAGGACTTAATTTTGACAAGAATAAATGGATTTTATCAAAGTATATTTCTAAAACAAAGGAAAGGTTTCAAACATAGATCAAACACTATTTTCATTCCCTATAATTTTTGTAAAATTCGTAATTAAGCAAAACCCCTACTTAAACATCTATTTCCCAACTCCTAAATGAAGAAATTTATTAAAGTAATGAAGATGTTAGGCATATAGATCATCAAGGCTTTATTTTAGTGAAAAATAAAGATGATTTTTCAAGAAACAAAACTAGTTTTTCTAAATCAAGTATTCTTGAAATTTTTGCAAAGTAAATTTTTTTTTTTAAATTCTTTTAACCAAATATCACCAAGAACATACATATAGATAGCTCATAACACGTCATTCATGATAATAACTTGTTTATATTGCATGTACACTTAAGATACATGGTAGAAACAATGTAAGCTTCACAAAACAATTTCATAAACATGTTTTTAGCTACTGATTAGATCTGATCCAAGCTTTTCCAAGACCTAAAAGTTTTTTAAACTTAGGAATAACATTATAATTATATAGACCTTTTGAATTAAATAGAAATCGACTACTTATTTGCGAAATTCCGAGTTAAAATGATCAAGTTATTGCCGTTTTAAGTTGGAATTTCCATTTACTACGAAAATTACGAACTTAAAAGTTTTCTTTGATAAGTTGGAACTAGTTATGGTTTGAAATACTCATTTTGGTATTTTTTTCGTTTAAGTGATTCTGAGTCCGAGGATTTCTTGCCCCTGGATTATTATGAATAGAGATCAGTGACCATGGCTGAGTGAGTCATACTTCCTATTTACAATTCCTTATTGTGCTCATAACTAGTAGTTGCACTAGAATGATAGGCAAACATAAAAATTGGAAATGCATGATGGGTAATTATGGGATTATGTATGCTATCTTGATGTGTTGAGAAAAATATGCTAAATATATCGAAACCGGGTGATTAATAAATGTATGTCCATATGCCATGATTATAAGTGTTTGTAATTTGATTAATCACCTATGAAATTGCATTAATAACTATTTGGGTTAATAAAGTAATATGGACATAATCACTTCACGATGGGGATGGTGCATTTAATCATGATTGGTTCTCCGTGATCCATAAACGGTATGAATGGAATGGGTTGCCCGAGAGCTATAAAACGGAATAATAATTCAAGGTAGTACCATAGGATTCGTTAATCTACTAACCCCGAATGGAGGGCATAAATCCATTCAACATATGAATTCTGATTGATCATATATCTTGTATGCCCATGTTGTTGTTGCATTTTCATATGGATGATTAAATCAACTTGATTGTATGTAATTGTGGGATATGTATATTCTGGAAATATTTACTCTCTAAGCTAACGTAGCTTATACCCCCACAGCTTCTTTTTGTTGTAGGTTCCATACCTATAGTTGCGTCTCGGGAATTGGCCAACTCAGATAAAGCTAGAATAAGAGTTTCTCCTAGAAGTTTATATTTAGCTTTTGTATAGACTTCCATAGGAAACCTTAAACGCTTGAGTTGATGTCAAAAAGTTTTATCTAGGCTGATTATATTTTTGCTGGGGAATGCCCCTTAGTATTTTGTAAATGATCCTGAATTATCTTTGATTTGTATTTTTATGCTTATTCTATCAAGTTATACTATCTATCTCCAACTGCGCAAGTATTCTATTGTCGTAAGGGAATGCCTTGCATCTAATACAAGACTTTTGAATGACTGTGGTAGTGATTCCTAAGTCTTATTTAGTATACGGCGGACTGTTATGTTTACAGTACCATTTAGGGCGTGACATATAGAGTGGGTCAAATCCACATTCAGCTTGCTTTGCTGTTTAATGAGGTCAATCAAAGTGGAATCACGTTATGAAAATGTGACATAGTTTGGAAAACAAAACTCGCAATTTCCATTTTCTACCTATGATATTAGTGTCATATAAGTTTGAAATGTCCCAATTTTTGAAATACAACTGTTTTATAAAAATTTAAATCGTATCTTAAAATGCGATTTTTCAATGTATTTTGTACTTAATTTTATACAATTTTTATTTTGGATTTTTTTTTAACAATGGTGAACATATGGTATACCCTTCTAGGATGTTTGGCACGCGGGAATGAATCTAGAATGGAATTGCGATTCTAAGTTTATTTTTATTCCTATGTTTAAATGTTTTTTAAAAGGTGGTATCGATGATTTCAACTTTAAGAATGAATTAGATTATACCTTTTTCCATGCCATCCTCATTAATAATTGCTATTATAATTATCTTTTTATTTCTTATATATTTATTGTTCACATTTATTGTTGAGGATATAGTTAACAATTTCCATATCAATTTCATCATGTATCAAAACAAAAGAATGGATTTATCATTCTGCTACTCATTCCATTCCTCTCATTTCGACCTATTCAATTCCAAACATTCTATTATTAATTCACTGTATCTCCCTCATTTCTCTCTCTCAATTCCTCACACTCTCTTCTCCTTTGTTTTTCATACGTTTTAATCTATTCCATTCTGAATATTCTATTATTTTATCCATTATATCTCCCTTACTTCTCTCTCTCAATTCCTACTATCACACTCTCTCGTCCTTTCTTTCTCATACATGGTTACACCATCAATAGTAGTGCATAGTTTAACTAAAATAAAATACAAGTATATCAATGCAAAAAAAAAAAAAAAACAAAAAAGGAAATAACAAGATATATTTCAAAAGAAGAAAACATGAAATTGCATTTTTTAATCCTAACTTGGGTCCCTTTTGTCAAATGGCAAAGAGTTTATTTTATTAATTTGACAGTTAAGATCAATAATAACAAACAATCAAACCCATATTAGATTTATTTTTTATTTTTTTTGCCACCAAAATGATATGGTAAGATATTTTTCAACTATTCTTCTCTTTATCATATAATAAAATTAATATCATACCTTGAGAACAATTTTTAAAAGTATTTCATTGTAACGACATCTTGCTATGAAGGATGCAAGGGATGCATATATCCTCCCTATTTAAATGCATAAAACTCTGTGTATATATTTGTTCGTCTATTTTTTCTTTTATATGTTCTTCATTTAAAACAATTTTTAATCTTTTATTTGATCAATTCTAAATTTTGTTTATGATTTATTATATTTCCTCACGATAATTTCATATATCTCCCCTTTGATTGTCTCCTTGCAAACATTATGTTAACCAACATAAAATATGCGGTTGGAAATATTTATTTTTTTCCTATGATGGGTAAGCATTGGGTTCGTCTAAGTAGACATTGCCACCAGACAGCTCCGTTTGGGTAAAACTATGTGCTTCCATGAAGAAAGGCAAATCATAAGTTTATTTTCTTTTAAAAATAAATTATCAATATTTAATGGAATCTTAAAATGGTTGATCTCCATTTCATGATAACTAGTTCATACTAAAAATAACTTGAAAGAAAATGACATTCATTTTTAATTAGTTCGGGCATCTGTAGCGTTACATTTACTTCCATTTATGTTATTGTTTTTTTTTTCTTTATGTATTAAATTTATATATATTGAAATATACCAAAATCCTACCTAATTTGCAAATTGAATATAGATAGATTAAATAAATCAAGTAAATTATATGATATAATTAGACAAGTTGGTATAATTAAATTAGTAATAGATTAAGTTGAAATTGAGATTTCGAATATCCTTTCAAATTAAAATACCCAAACCCCAAAACTTTAATCAAAATTTCAATTCTTTAATTCCTATAAATTTTGAGTTCAATTACTTGCCTGAAAATATTAGCTCTTAAGCTCAAGCACAAATCGATATTCAATTTGACATATACCATACTCTTAAACTAAATCATTATTCAAAGCTATTCATATCTAACCTATAGATTCTCGAATTATTTCCAAACACTTTCAAAATTAAAGATAATTATCTGAAAGATTTAAACCTAATACTCCTATCCTAAAAATATCTTTATTCCTTATCCATTTCCTTTTCTTTTCCTTTTCCACTGCTACCTTTTTCCTTTCCCTATTCATATTCTTTCTCTCTCTTTTCTTTTCCTTTTCTTTCTTTTCCTTTCTTCTTCTCTCAAAATCATTTACAAATCTCAATTTCAAGAGGATCAAATGAAAAAATGAACTTAGAAAAATAAGATAGAAGATAGAAACAAGATCATGGTAGCTTCTTCACCTAGAAAAAGAGGAATGAAAAAGAAAATCAAATAACTAAGATTTTCTAAACAAGTAAGTTGTTGTTTTCATTATTGTATATGTCTGTACATGATGAAAAGATGCCAGTTAGTAATATATAAATAAATCAATCATAGTGAAGGGCAAAGTTGTTATATGTTGAAAAATAAGAGGGTTTTATGGTCCACCGTAATAAATATTAATATATATTGTTATAGCAGACACATGTGCGCAAGAAGGATAAGAGGACGTAGCTATAAGCTGGCCTTTAGGCTACCAGCTTTAAGAAGTATACCATAGGCCTTGACCTTTAATCCTTTGACATTGGATGCCGGCATAGATTTCCCTAGTTTCATCCCAGCATATGTTCTAGCTGCCAGCCTTCTTAGCCTATAATATACGAATTGACTTGTTCTTACGGTTTTTTCCATGTGATATATATAAATCCTCAACCTTTTTTTCCTTTTTATAACCTATCTCAGCTATTGGAAACCCTAAAACCTTCTCTCAAACTTATAACTTTGCTTCAAGGGAGATTAAGATTCAATAACTAGATAAGTTTGTTATTTTCAATTCTTTAGAGATCTAAGAAAATGATCTCTTCCTAAAGTCTTCTTATTGGTTTCGAAGAGAGTTAATCTTGGAGGAGTTTTAGAGAAATCCTAATTTTCTATGTTAGGAAAATATGTAGTAATTTCAATTGGAATTCATGTTTGGGTTAAGAAGGAGAAGAAGAACAATCAATGGATTTCAAGTAAGTTGTATATGAATTGTGTTAATCTGATGATTTTTCATATTAAAGGTTTCGGAGTGATACCGTTGATAAAAGATCCAATCTTTAAGGGAGGAATAAGTAGGAGTTGAGTTAGGGTTGCAAAATAATAACATAAACCTTGTTTTCACCAAATCAATGTCTTTATAATATCTAGGATAACTAAATAGCTTAAACGTTATAAATAGTTTAGTTACCTGACAGGTCTTAGGTGTAGGTATCTTTCTATATGAAATAGTGTTAAATTTAATTCGTGATTGTTATCAAGTTTTCTTAATTGTAACTTCTCAGTTTCAGTTGCAGTTATTAGTTCAGGTATAACCTTACCTTGCTTATTGTTTATGATTGGAGGTTCGGTATTTATAAATTGATATAATACTATCCAGCTTTAATTAAATTTTGTTGCTTGTCTTTGACCAGGTCTAGTAGACCAGGAGTACCATGTTACTAAGATGGCAACCTGATGATCTGTATGTGTCGTTGTCCCGAGTAAAGTCGTACACAAAGGTGATTCCGATAGTTTAGGAGTGGTATAAATACCCAACGCCAATATATATGTAGCAAAGTTTTTTGTATATAAACTTGTTTTTATGGAGTCATGAGTTATTCCAGGTTTAGGACTAGTTGCAAATGGTTCTAAACTGTGTTATTTGCCTAACTAATCAAAGATAATAATGTGTGTGTTGCATGAGTTATTAGGTTGCATGCGAAATTTGTATGATGTTTGTTCACACGCATGTGTTTGTGGTATGGCATACTAAGCCTTTGTGCTCATTCTTTTATTTTTCAGGAACAGGTGATGATTATATAGTGTTCGATCCATCTGGATATGATGTTTATATGAATTATGGGGAGGTTGATAGTGGAGCCGACTTTCCTGTAGATTTTTAGATATTTTAGATTTGAGGAATTAGAGTTGGAGACTGTTATCAAATTTATATGGTTTTATGATTTTGAATTTTCATAAGACCTTTTGTTTTGATGTCTTAAGTTTGATAAAAGTTGGCATTTTGTTTTATGCCAACTAAATTGTTCAGAAGTTCTATTATTACATAAAGTTTTTAAAAAGGTATCCTTATATGTAAAATACTGATGTTATATAGTTTATCTTTGTGGAGTAGTAGAATAATAGTCTTAGCGTGTTCATATCTAGTTGAGACACATGGCGGACTAATAACGCTTTCAATTTAAGGCGTCACAAGTTATGTAGAGGATTTCTAGTAAAATTAGTAAATAATGGATATATGAACTTGTTAGATAAACCTAGGTTGTGTTCATGCATGTGTATATTAGAAGTTAATGGAATGATTTTGATGAAAAATGAAGTGAAAATATGAATATAGATGTTAAAAATGATGATTCTAGGCTTGTATATTGATTTTAAGATGTTGTATATTGCAATAAGATGTCAAACAAGTAATTAAAGTAGGTTAAAACACATATGCTTTATTTTCAGGGTAATAGCACAATGGGGGACATAGGGAGTTGTTTTAGTCGTGCTCTTCATTTTTTCATACATTAGAGAAGAAATATGGCCATAATACGGCCACCCTATCCAACTATGCTTCTTTCTGTTTCTTTTTACAGAACAATACAGCTAGAACATGACGTACCCTATCCCACCGTGTTTCTTTATATTTCTCTCGTGTGTAATATGTCAAGTGAAACATTGCTAGAACACGACCATGTATCTGACCATATTCTTCATAAAAATCTGAATAAAATGAATGAATGGATAGTGAATGATAGATATGATAAGTTAGTATTTGTATAATCAAAACCGATTTAAGTTAGATTAAATTAAACAACAAATTGATAAATTTAATAATTAATTAGATTTAACATAGTTTCTAAGTATAAAACAAACTTAGTAAATAATCTCAAGTTTAACATGGCTTAATGAACTTTAAATGAGCTAAAGTAAATTAAATTGATTAAGTTTAATCAACTTGACTTGGTAATTGAATTAAATGACTAATTCTAATCAGCTTGGCTAAGGTTAAGATAATGTAGGTTTAATAATTTGTAATTTAGCTTAGCTTAATGTATAGGTTTAAATCATAAATAGCATATAGAGTACGTTCTTTCAGCTTGCTTGGAAAATAAGTATTTAGAAAATGAATGTTTTGATGATGTTTTTATAATAAATGATTATAATCAAAGAAAAAAGAAATAATTTGATAAACAATGGAAAACTATCCATATCTTGGTAGAGCGATCTTCGCAGCCATGGCGAGATTCCTACTTAGTGTCTAATCAATAGAATTTTAAAATGAATCTGATATAAGTGGAAATAAACTTATCATTGCATTAAGAATATTGACTAGAGAAAATAATCATCATTGCTATTTAAATATATTCTTTGTATTCTTCTATATCTAATTATCTGTCTATATAATTTAAGCCAAAACCTTTTTATTCGTGGCACATTTTTTTATCATATAGTTTTATGTGTAATTTATCATCTCTCTAATATTGTTATTTAATCATCTTTATAATTTAAGTGAGAACTTTCATATTCCTTTCCACACCCATTTGAAGGAATAATAAAGTATAATTTATCTCATGTTTATCCCATATTTACTTTAATTCACATTGAATTATGTAATTCCTCTTGATGCTTGGTTAACTAATTTAGAGATTTCCATAATATGTTCCAAACAATTCCCTTATACGGCATCTATATCTATCATGTATACTTTCTTTTTATTATATGTTTTTTCTTTTTAGATTAAGACTTTGCAATTCCAAGAAGGTATGAAATTTTACTAATTGCATAAGTTTTTTTAGAGAAATTATTTAAGGATTTATAGGTTTTGTTGGGCATTCTCTATTAAAACTGACAAAAGAACATTCATTAAGATGATAAAACAAGAAATTGAAAATTTCAACAACACAAGTAATATACCACTATATAAACAAAATCATAACTTCCATTCTATAATTTTTAGATATTGCATTATTAATTACGTGTAAAAGTATGATTTCCTTTTCATTATATTGCCAGTTACTTGCAGATATGAAGATTGGCCTAATCAAGTACCACACGAACACTATGTGGAATATGATAAGTAAGATAAATCTAATTATCATTATCATATACAATTGCTATTGTGGTATGACATTATCAAACATCATCTCTTTTATATGTTAGCTTTTATTTAATTTAAATATGTTGCTTCTTTCATTTTGCATAGCGAAAGCCATTACATATGTCAAATTCTATCTTAATAAGGTTTAAAATTCCATCTTACTACAATTTGTTTTTCAATTAATAAGTATAAACTCTATTTTATTTACTCCACTATATTTCATTTAATATGCATCTTCAAGACCAAAACTTTTGCAAATGAACAAAGATTCAATAAAGTAATTACCAAGACACTTAATAATACTAAAGTATAATTTGATTAAATAAATTTTTCTTTCTAATGTCTCATTTTTTTTGTAAGTATATGGCTATGTCTTCGATGACAAAATATTGTGATTACGATCATGTGTTGTAAAACTTTGTAATAAATATTTACAGTATATTAGACTGTTATTTCATTAATCTTTATTTTTTTTATGTATTTTTATGCAATGTTTTTTATTTTGTCTTCTCAATCTTCATGTAATTAACTTTACTATGTTGTTCATTATAGAAGTTCATTTTCTTATTTAATTTTACACTCATAATGCATGCTTACGTCTGCTAGTATAGTATTATATAATAATTTATTATCAATCTCTCTTATTTTATTATTTAATCATTTTACTTAAGAAAATTAAACTTATCATTGCATTTAAGTGTGACTAAAAAAAAAAAAATCATCTATTATATTTAAGCTAAAACAATTCATTCGTTCCACACTTTTATACTATATAGTTTTATATCTATTATATTTAAGCTAAAATAATCATTCGTCCACATTTTTATACCATATAGTTGTATAGCAACTTTATCAATTCCCATATATATATTTATTTTAATAAACAATTTGTTACAACATTCATACTATTGACTAAGCAATGGAATAAACATTGATTTTAAACACTTTTTCTTTTCTTTTTTTCCTCTTCATTGTAATTATTATGTATACATAGAAGTATAATTTGATCAAATAAATTTCCTTTCTAATGTTTCATTTGTTTTGTAGGTATATTGCTTCCTCTTCGACGAAGCAAAATAATTCCGATTAGGATTGATGTGTTATAAACTTCATTATAAATATTTACAATGTATTAAAGTATTATTTCATTAATCCTATGATTTCTAAATTTATGTAATGTTTTTAGTTTGTTCATTCGTCCACCGATCTTGCATATAATTAACTCCAACTATGTTGTTATTGTAAAATTTAATTTCTTATTTAATTTTTACATCAGCAATGCAGGTGTCTTTCTACTAGTTTATTATATACCCAAATTCCACCACTTAGCAATAGTAAGATCTTTTGCCATTCCTGTTTTATACAACAAACCCAACCCACGTATACAACAAACCCAACCCACGTAAATCTATATTAAGTTATTTAATTCACATAAGACATTGGAATATTTTATCAAACAAAATTACCAAATAAAGTAGTAATTGATTGAATATCTCACTCACCTTAGTCCCATTTAATCAAAATAGTCCCACTGATTGAAAAATCAAAGTTTCACCTAAAACATTAAATAAATATTTTTTTATATTTAACGCAATTAAATATAACTTTATAATAACTATAATCATAAAATTTATTATTCAACATTCCTATTAATACAACTTTTTAGGGTAGATAAAATCTTACCAAGTCTAGTCTTGTTTTGAAGAGCACTACTTCAAAATTCTAGCATGACTTTTGAAATTGAAAATAATTGAAATATATGAAAGTCATAGATTTTTTAAGTTCTTGAAAGCTTTGAATATTAAAAAGTTAACGAAACAAAAAAGAAAAGAAAAAGAAGCCGTCCTAGACAAAATTTCTACAGAAGTCAATATATATATAGATAGACAAATAGATGGATATGAATATCTAGGTTCTCCATCCCTAGACAAAACCTATAAGTAGGGAATACGATTTGCAATTCCTTCCATAGGAATTTACGTAGAGAGCAAGAACTGGGAAATTTGCATATTTTTGGGACTTGATGACACATACAATAAATACTTATTTAATATATTTTTGAATGAAATCGGTCTCCATGAGGATTGAGGCCCCACATGACTCTAGTCATAACTCCTCATTCAGAGACCCATAATAACTATCTAAATGGTCATGACTCTACACTCGAAAGCCTATGGCACTTGTTTGATGCCCTTATCTCCAAGGGTAACAAATATCATTTAGCTACCTTCCATGCCTAACTTATACTTACCTTATGTCTATTTAGCTAACAGCTTTGGTAATACGCCACGTTGAATGCAAATATTCCAAGGGATCCCCATTCCGTTATGGTTACTATCTATAAATAGGCCCACACACTAAAGACATTGTAAGAAATGAATCCACTATTCACTCCACTCCATCTTGTTTCTTTCATCGCAAAACCCACAACCAACTTAAGCATTGAAGTGGTTGCACTGGACTACCCCCGATGCACCACTAATTATGTTTTATGTTTGCAAGTCCACGAAACTCTCGCACCTAACTCCATCAACAAATTAACATATCAATAGCCATGATGTTACCTCCAAAGTATTCCTTGCATAATTTTCAAAGTCCCCAGTCAAATATACAATTCTACTAGTTTATGATTTTATATATTTTTTTTCTTAATTAAAATTGATATAAAATTTTTTAGGTGCACTTTTGGTAAAATTATGATACTAGTTTATGACTCTATACATTTAAGATTTTATTGTTTTTGCATAATTTTATAAGATTTTTCCAATTTTATGTATTCTATAAATATTAAAATCACAAATTTGACAACCATTTCCTTGTATTTCTCCCAAGTATTATATAATGACTTTGAGTCCATCTAAATGTAGGAAGAGATATCATATCTAAGTTTGGCGGTCTTAGAAGGAATGAAGTACTTGTCATGGAATTTATCAGACAACTCTTGCTAAGTAGTGATGGAACCTTTTGTTGACAAATTCAGTCATTGTTTAGCTTATCCCCTTAACGAGAAAGATAATAATCTTAGCCCAATAATATCACCGTTTGTCTTATTGATATTAAATGTATCACATATTTGAAAGAAACTTTGAGTGCGGGCATTGAGATCTTCATCTTGCAGTCTATCGAATTGTATATATTGTTGCATCATCTAAATGACATTTTTCCTATTAGTGTTGGCTTGACATAGTTAAATGTGGCATTCAAAATCCCATCATTATTAACAACACACCATTTTTGTCATTGTTGCCATTACCAATTTACACGTATTGTCCTTGTCGGCCATGATGTTGTCTTATGGTTTCTCTTTCTTAATTTTCAATGATGAAGTTTGAAGAATTTGTTTAGCAGTTTTCCTTAGATTTCTCAGTGCACTTTATTTTATCTAAGGGTCAGAGGTCCAAATCTGAAGATCACTTATCATCATACACTGCGAAAACAAACTGTAGAGTTAGGTTGAATTCATACAACTGAGAGGAAGAAAAAGTAAAACATAAGAAAAATTGTTTGATTAATAAGTATTGTGCTTTCCTAGTTTTGTCGATCCATGGCAACAACACTAAAAACTTGATGTCAATTTCTAACAAGTTAAAAATCATATTCATAGTTCTATTCTATAATCACTTCTCAAGTAAGTATACCTATCGAATTTATATGTAGTAATTAAGTCAAGATTTCATTCCTTATAATTCTTAAGCACAAATAAATCATTCTCACCTTACTATAAAATTATCAAATTCGAGTTATTGTAATTGCCTATGACTAAACTTATTATGATCATCAATTCCCAAATTCATAATCACAAGCCAAAAATAAAATTAAGTTAATTCAATTGTAAATGATATGGATTATGATTTATGAATCACTACTAGATTTTATCATGTAGGTACTTCAAATATAACCCAATAAAATTAATTATTTCTAATTAATTGAAACATATAATTTATTGAGTTATGTGAATTCATGATTCAAAATTAAACTATCTTATTCATGTTTGATACGGAGAATCATTTGAAATATAATAGATTAGAATGCATAAACGAATGGAATGGAATGTATTGACATATTATTTGTAAAAAATATTCAAAGTAATTAATGAATAATAAATAAGTAAGAGAAAAAAAGTAATTTAATGATAATCATTTATGAGGAAAATTAGAATCATGGTTCCGTCTTCTCACGGAATCGAATGCCCCTTCAAAGTCCAAATCTTCAATTCCTTGAATCACGATCTCGGCCTTTAAGAAATACAACCAAACATAGAATGTGAATAAGCCTGGAATCGTGTTTCATTCCAAGCTTATTATCACATATCAAACATGCATCATTTAATCTAGTTTATAATATTTATGTCTCCAAATTGCATGCAAATCATCATAATCATATAAACTATTCAATTTAGCAATTTCTCAAGCAACTAATATAAATCTGTTATATCAATATTTTACAACTACCAATTCATAAAACAATGAAAACCATAATTAGACTCAAGAAAATTATTAGAATATTTAGCACTAATGTCATATTAGTATTGAATGAACCTAATCACTATTTGAGTGTCATTCCCATCATGTGTTTGGATGCAATTTTTAAAAAGTCGAAATGTGATTCCCAGAATTGATGATTCCGCTGTTGGCGTGAACATATTCAATCCATGAAAGATAAAATTACTATTTCATTCCATCCTTATAAATAAAACTATTATAGGTATATTTTTATTCTTTTACATATTCATTATTCATATTATTACTAATGATATTTTGGCAAATACCATACCAATTCTATTCCATGATGTATCCAAATAAAGGAATGAATATTCCGCCTCACATTCCATTTCATTCTTACTAAACGATTTCCCATACCAAAAATGACATAACAAGTTGCCCACAATAAAAACCTATGATTGAATTTTTACACATCTCTAATTTATCTATACTAATTTTGCCCCTTTGACACAGCAAAACAAACAACATAAAGTGGTTAAGTATTAAGTAACCACTTCAAAATTTAATTTTATACAAAATTTGGATAGAATTTCGACATTTTCTCAAAATTTAATATACACTTGATGCATAACCTTAAGCATCGACCGTCACTAATTATACAAAAATTGTTATATGCTTATATTCGGAAAAATCCCGTAATTATAAAGAATATACGAAGAAAATGCTCCACCACCTCAAAACATAGAACCCTATTACAACTGATGAATAAGAAAATGTAATTTACTTGCGCAACAAGGGAAAATTATTCTTTAGTATCCGTTTGCATGTTTTCACATAGTACTGCCTTAACCGACAATAACCGACCATAAAGTTTGACTATAAAATAAGAATATATTTTATTGATATAAATATATTGCCATATTATTTTAAGTTAACCTGATAAAAATCATAAAATAACTATTATTCACATAAGAATTGTAAATATTGGGATAAGCATTGATAAAGGAAAAAATACCTATTTTTTTTAAAAAAATTACACAAATGTACCAGATAAAAAAGTAAATCCAAAATAGGCAACTTGATCTCTCTTGAAAACAGGTCATAATATCGACCTCGTCTCTTAAAGAGACGAATCAATTTTTGAAGAGACAGGTTGAAGATAACAGATTCAACATCTCTCTTCAAGAACGAGGTCGTGCAAATACACTAATCTCTTCTCTTGAAGAGATGAATCGGCCACTAATGACCTCCTCTTCAAAAACGAGGTTAACTTGCCTATTTTTTGGATTATTTTTATCTTAATCATCTTTGTAATTATTTTTTAAAAAGTCAATATTATTTTCCTTTCCCGATAACATATCCCAATTTTCAACATTTATTCGATTCCTATATATTTACAAGCTAAGAATTTTATTATAAAAATAAAAAAAGCAAAAAAAAAAAGAAAATCCAATCATTATAAGACGAAAAATTTTTCATATAATATACTAATATTAATGTCCACCATCTTAAAAGAAAATATAAAAATACAAATTATAAAAAAAAAAATTACCAAATATCAATAGTGCATCACATTAAAAATAGCGATACAATCATTTATAAGTGTATCACATGTGTCATACAATAATATACTCAATAAAACTATAAAAGAATTTATCATATTTCCAAATGGTAACCACATTTTAGATGTCGATACAATGATATTATGTATATTTTTAAAAATAATACCTAAACAAAATAATCTCCTTTCTAACATTCACTCATATCTTTGAGGAAAAAAATCATTTGTTTTGATTTATTATTTTATTTTATTATTACAATAAAAACAAAGAATTGAACCTATTTCATCTTACATGAAACCAAAATATATAATTGCAAATACTTACTTATTTTAACATCGAAACGTGCAACTAATGACCTTTTGATCTGCCAAAGCGCACACGGTAAATCAATATATTTTTCACGAAAATATTTATATACAACAAAGTATATGTCGAGGAACAAAAACATCATATTAAAAGCATGTCAATCATTGCTGCACTAACTCATTCTTAATTTTAACACAAACAAGCGAAAAAACATTGACCTCACATCTCAATGAAACATAATCACCCACCACAAATTTCACATCACAACAAAAAACTAGCAACATATAAAATTGCCTATTATTTTACTGCCACCAATCACATTTACCTTGAAAGCTTTTCTTCCTGTCACCGGCTTTCTCCCCACTTCCCACAATCTTATGCCCAAAGAAACGCGAACAACAATTTCAGTTTTTCTTTCTTTTTTTCTTTTCCTTTTTTCAATAACTTGGTTTATATAAAAATACACAAATCAGCAGCTAACAAATCACCAACTTATCTTTATAAACTGCTCGAATCCACTTAACTATAATCGAGTTAAACTTGAAGTTGAATCGAGTTAAAGCTGTTTGTTTTGTCATATTCTTGTTATTTTAACATCATATTTTAATACGTTTTCAACAGATGCTTATCAAAAAATAGATAAAACAAAAACTGATAATTTATAAACACTCAAAAAATATAATATAGATAAGTTATATATATCTAATAAAATACGATACTATAAAAAATCATATAATCGAGCAACCTCACATTATATCATACTCTTTAAATTTAAGTCAATTCAAATTTTCAATATAAACTCAATAAAAAGAAATATAATAATCTAATATTTAAGTTTGAACGAGCTTAATTAAATTAAATTCGAACTTGTTTAAACATTTGAAATTGAATTCAACCTAATAATGTCTAAGCTATAAGAATTAATATTAGTCATAACACAAATGAAAATGAAGAAAAGAACTTGAAGACTGCTAGAAATTGATAAAAACAATAACATAACATAGATTGAATAGTTGGCTTAAAGTATAACTGGGCTTTTTATTTCTTTTTATAGAGATTTATAACTTTCACTCTTAGATTGCTAAGATGTTTGACGATTATATTTAAGATATACTAAGTTAGAAACATAAATACAATCTTATATACTCTAAACCATACTAATAATATGAAAAGAAAAAACCATACTAACATAAAAATTGGATGGCTTTTGTAATAAATTTTTGGATGCTTTTGCATAAAAGTTTTGCGTTGAAAAACAATTTACTAATGTATATAACTCAACTTTAAAGTAAAACCAAGTGATTGATTCTCCAAGGGTTAAATCTTACTTTATAGATACATCATATTTAGAATATTTATAAACTATTTAGATTATCTATTAGACTATATAAATCATACATTAATAGCTCTTAATCAATTTGAGGAATAAGTATCCATTTTTCCTCATAATTATTATCTATTGCAAAGGTATTATTATACAAATGAATATTGTAACAAATATATTATAATATCATTATAACTCTATACTTTCTTATGAATTTAATTTAATTTAATTTTTCTTTTTTATTTATATTATAAAGTAGTGAATAAGCAGTAAATCTAAAAAACTTATTGATTTAAGAAAATCACTATTTCCAAACATATCTTTAAGTATAAAATGGTAGATTTAACATACAAAGGGAAAATAAATCCCACTCTTCTACCATTTGATTCAGGATGATTATATGAAGTTTTACGCCATCATCAACTCTTTTTATAAAATAATTAAAAATAGGATTTAATATTATACTAATTATAAAATATCTTAAATTATGATTTTTTTTTCCCATTGATAAAGTAAAAGAGTTTCTTATTTTTTGGGGGGTTTTATGGGTTTTCTTAAAAAAAAAAAAATCAAACACTAACCAACCCATAAAAAATTTAAAATTTCTATAATACGAAAAATGCTAATGGATTGTTGAAGTGTACTCCTTCAATTAATATAAAAATATTACACTTTTATGTAATACTATAAAATGTGCCATACATGTTAAAATAAATCTAAAATATCATTTTATAAATTTTAACAAATAGCCAAAACAATGATTAGCAAATTTCATAGGATTTGGACCTTTTATAAACAAAAATCCATAAAACAAAAATATCAATTGTTATATGATACATATATAGTACTAAGATCAATAAATTTTATATATTAATTTTTACTAATATATGAAGAAAGTAAAAATTATTTTTTTAGCAAATCTACAAATTAAAGAGACCACAATAAATAAATAAATAAACGTGATTGGTCACTTGTAAGTTGTACCATCACCGCGTAACACACACAAAAATTTTCAATTTTCCTCATCGAAAGCGAAGATCGCACCAAAACTCCGGGCTCAAGATCCACCAAACTGAGGAGAGAGAGAGAGAAAGAGAAACTCACCATTCTCTCTCTTCCTCTCTCCCTCTTCTTCCTCTTCTTCTCTCTCTCTCTCTCTCTCTCTCTCTCTCTTAATTACAAATCACACCGCATTGGACAATCTCGCTTTATCGAGGCATCGCCGGTGCTCGATTTCTCTTCGCGCGGTTGGTCGGATATTCTTACAGTTCGGGTCCCTGAAGCTCCGGATCCAGAGGAGAGAGAAGCAGAGAGGAAGAGAGAGAGGGAGGGATAGAAGATAGAGATTTTTTTTGGCAATGCGAGTTTAGGTAAGAATTCACTAGAATTTGATTATGTTATGTTTGCATTGTGAAATGGTTGATTGAGTTTGCTCTTCTTGGATTTGTTTTTTTAGCAGTTGGCAGGTTTCGAGCAAGCAAGATCCGAGCTGTCGATCGTTGAGCTAGGATTTGCGACAAAGTACATATAAGTAAGTTGAATTATTTTTGTGAAGAGCTTGATGTGTTTTAGTGTTTGTTTACAGTATTCAAGTTGCTAAATTCAATGTCAAGATCGAACTCTGGAACTAGTTATGTTGTTAGCTAAGAGAGATTTAGGTGTTTTCTTGAAGTTTGGCTTAGATGGAAGAAACTGCATGGGGATGAAGTAAACATGAACAGTAGCAAAATGGTTGGAGATTGTAAATCCTCTTACATTTACTAGAACGGAATAATATCGGAAAGGATTAAAAATTACTCTGATATTATTTTGTCGAATAATTGGGGGCATTTTTAGAATAAAGTTACGAGAATACCAATTCCTATCCCTTATCTACATGGAACAGACAAATAGTAATAAAGTAGAATAATAATTCTATTCTAGTGTATCATATGCAACAAGTGTCTCCACACATCTAAAAGTAGGCTCCTGTTTTGAGCACTCAGCGTGATCCAACCTTAATGTTATACAAAATTACATATGTCACAGTCCTAGTCGACGGTTGAGTTATTGTATGTCCAGTTCTTCCAATGTAGATAGCAACTTCCATCCAAAACTAACATTTTCTGGTGTTTGGCACACGTTTTCTCTTTCTGATTGAAGCTGTTGTCTGTAGCTGGAAAACATTCCTGGATCCCATGATGATAAATCTATTGACATTTTTGTACTTTGCTGATATGCAAGCTGAAAACAAAAGTTTTACTTTTTGGTACTTAATCGAGTTTTTTATCTCACAGAAATGTTAGAAAGCTAGGAAAAAAAAAACTTGAAGTGCTTTATTGGGTGTTTATTTTTAGCATGGTATCCTTGCAGGTACAATTTACAGTAGTGGTTGATGCCACATTTGAGAAGTACTGCAATGAAAAACGGTTTAATAGAATGCAGTGTTTGTCACTCGAAACTTTTGTCACCAAGTACAAGAACCATAGCAAGGGCTTATGATAACCGTAGAAGCAGGGTATCATCAAAGCTCCATGCCCTTAACACCGTTTTGGTTGTTGGGGATTGTATCCTAGTGGGTTTACAGGTGAGTGATTATCCCAATTTTCAATCAAATTTTAATTATTTTTTTATCACATTTGATCCTTAGGCGGACATTCCTTCCTTTATCTTTTTAAATAAGATAGTGAATGGCATGAATTCTGGACTCTTATTTAACAATCTGCTTAGATGAATCTTTGAAATTGCTGATCCATCTCTGTCAAAATATTTTGCTGTAATTACCAAAATAAATAAATACTTCTGGTGAATCTTGTTTCACCACTATTAAAATCAATTACCCACTTTGATTGGCAAATTTTATTGATAGGAATCAGCAAAGAAAAGGGGGTCAACCTCAACATGTGTGTGGACTTATTTTTCTCGCCTTGTTAGATGATGCTTTAACCATTAGAGACAGTGTTAAGAAATCAGCCTTGTGATGTTTTAACCTTTATCCATATGTTTCTAACTTGGAAAAATCTTTATTTGGATGGGTCAATTGCTTCATTTTTGCAGTTATTTTATTTGTGGACTAGCTGACATGTTTCACTCTGTCTTTCTACCAGCCAGTTTTGGTTTATATGTCCAAGGTGGATGGGAAGTTCAACTTCAGCCCCGTGAGCGTAAACTTTTTGACAGAGGTTACAAAGGTTCTCTTTGCAATCGTCATGCTTTTATTTCAGGTGAGCTTTCACTTTTTTACTTTTTCCATTCTGCACCTGATGAGAAATCTTGCGTCAAACCACTTTACCCACTATCTATTTTCGATTGTCTTAATCGAGCACCCATGGAGAAGATATTTCTGTTGTAAATAAACCACGAAGCTTAATATCCATTGCTGTTTATAGTATCTTGTTTGTTTGTTATAACCCTAAGGGAGGGGAAAGAGAGACAATGGATGGAATCTATACAATGGGTCTCCTCTATGTTGTATCTTGACAAAGTTACTTGCTTACATTGCTAGGCAAGGCATCAAAAAGTAGGTGAGAAGCCACTGCTCTCAGTATCCACATTCATGCAGGTAGTGTGTTTTCCATCCATTAAGATTCAATTATCTTCTAAAAGATTGTTGCAAAGCATGAGTTGGTCAATATCTGCACCATATGTAATGTCCTACACACTTTTCAATCTAAAAACTGACATACTGGGCATGAGAGAGTTACTCTACATAAGGGTTGGCTTTGTTAAATTATGTATGAGCTCATGCATACAACATACCTTGCAAGTCAACCTTTTAAGTTTGAAACTTATCTTTTAATCAGGCCCTTCCTGGATAGGCAGTTTTTTATTTTGTTGGTAAGTCCGGATGTGAGTAATTAACGTGCTTGTTAGCAAATTTCCTAATATTAAAGTCATTAATAATACAACCTCATGCCTTAATTAAGTTTCCAAGAGAATCCTCACTCATGCAAAGTAAGCTGATTGTGTTGCATATCTCTTGGCTACATTAGCATTTCCCATCAAGATATTTGACTTTAGTTTAGCTACTAGTTTGTGGGTGAAGCATATGTCTACAAACCCCAGAAAATAAATTACCTAAATACAAATGACATAATTTTGATTACATAATTACCAAAATCGCATCTACTAGCGATTTTATTTTTAACAATAATTGCATAAACAGGATTCAATTTAATGATCTTATTAATCATTAAATCACATCTTATTCATGCGATTTAGCTATCCAAAGGAAAATGCAATTTATGTACAAGTACATAAATCACGTGTATGATTTTGTATTTGGTAATTATTTTTAATATAATTTGTATTCGTATAGTTTTTAATTCTGCAGATTGGTAATTAGACAATTTTGTCACTAGTTTATTGTTAATGTGTTTTGAGTTTGTATTTGTATGTACTTGTCTTGCTGCAGGCAGCACGCAACAATGTGCTCCTTGCTGTACCAGCCTTTTTATATGCTGTCAATAACTATTTGAAGTTCATTATGCAGGTATTTTTTTCCTTCTATTTTTTTCTTTAAAAAAAACTAAACAGTATCCTGTTATAACGACTGCCTTTCCAGCCATCTTCTATTACCTTTATAGGCAAGTTCAACAAGGTTTGTATCAATGTCACAGACCGTTATGTAGCAAACTTAGGACCATGCATGGATAGATTCAATGGAGTAATTCGATAACGACTACAGGAAGTGATGATGCTTGAAAATATGGAACCAAGTATTCTAATGGGGTTTAATTGATTATCAGTGACAGACAAATTTTCCTACAAAAGTCTTTGTAAAAATCTCCCACCAAACCAATAGGGCAAATTCTTTACATCTGAAGCTCCAAATTTCTAAGGACATAAGGAGAAAAGGTTGGGACATTTTTCTTTTTCTCAGACAGTAATCAGATAATTCTGAATAGCATCTAATGAGTCCTCATTAACAATTATGATTATGGTTGTGAAGCTTATAGTTCAATTACATCACTATGCATGTGTTTCGCTAAGTCACTACTGTTTGACACAATAAGCCAATATGAAGAACTATTGGCGAAACTACTGGATTTAAATCCAGGGAAAATCAACTTAATTAAAACATAGCTTTTTTAGGATTTAATCCAGGGCAAATTAACTTAATACATAGGTCTTTCGGGGCAGTCCATATGTGTAGATGTAGCCGGTCTGAACAGTGAAACCTCTCCTTCTTTAAAAGAGGTTGTAATAAATAAAAGCCGCAAGAAACTTGATAGTGCTACTGCATAATCATTACCTACTAACTTTAGACTTCTATCATAAATCAATCAGCATTTGCAAGAAACTGGGGGCTAGCTATGATGCATTGCTTTCTATTCCATAAGAAAAAACTCAGTTGATGGCAATTCTTGGCAGTTAGCACAATGGTTAAGTTTCTCCTTTGGCGATACGTAGGTCATGGATTTGAGGCACCAAAAAAGGCCTTTTGCAAATATGCTAAAGTAGCCTGCCTGCGTATATATGCACTTATGCATATTTGTCACAGATTGAAGTGTTTGGACTACTTTTAATTGGTCAGTAATTGTTGAATAGCTTCTAAAGAGAATGTAGATCATCTTTCATTAAATGTAAAGCTGCAAAATTCCTCTAAAATTGTTGGTTTATGGCTTTATGCCCATACTTGTTGCGTTCCACACTCCTCCCTGTTACAATTTTTCCCTTGCTGGAAGCACATAGATAATTAGAGCGTGACAAACAAAATCCTCTTCTGCAGCAACTCATCATATACTTTGGTGCATTGGGATCAGAACTGATGTTCTTCTGACATAGACAAATTGTCAACTCTGAGGGCTTTGGAAACTGTCTTTGGAATCTTTACTCTGCTTACTAATTGACTAATTTTCTTGCTTCCTCAACAGTTCATAAAATCTCTCCATCCAAAAGGGAAAAACAAATCCCCACTAACTGGCAGAGAAATACAGATATTGTAGCTTTCAGTACTTAGAGCTAAATTTTGGTCGGCTAGGCTCTCTCTCTTTCTGTCTCCATGTGTAACTAATGTGTTAAGCTTACTTCAAACTGATTAGGGTGCTTCCTTTTGCTGCAGCTATATTTTAATCCTGCCACTGTGAAGATGCTGAGTAATTTGAAGGTATATTGCTCTCTGAATGCCTTTTCTCATTATTCCTCGCCATTATCATGGTCTTTGTTTGAATTGTTTCAGTTTCATTTTATTCCAGTAGCAGAGTTGCTATAATTATAATTTACATATAATATCCCTTGCCATATAGTTGCCAGTACCGCAAGTATCCTTAACAGCGAAGGAAAGTGACAAGGATGTATATAGAAATAGTTGTTTTTATAAGGATTCTATTCTCTTATCGAAAAGTTAATGTAAGCAGTAATCATTCATTTCATGTTGAGAAACTTTTGTTTCAACTGGGGCAATGTGATGCCATGTCATTCAGAGGCTTTGATTTGGAAATTGTTCAGGTCCAGCTATGAATTTGCCTAAGAAACAAGAATGCATATACGAGTTGTTTTATTCAGATGTTATGTTGATAGAAGTGGGCTTATCTGGCCACACTGCAACACTAAGTCTTTAGCAAAACATGTGTGGATAATCTTGTATGAAGGGAAGTTCCTATTTTGTAGAAATTGGAAGCAAGATAGTGAATGGGTTTGCTAATCCCTCATCCTCAAATCCAGGCCTACCTGGAATTTGTGTCTGAATGAAGTAACGGTACAAGTGAAATATTGAGATAGTTTATTTTTTCTTGGATAATGGAGATAATTAATTTTCGAAATGCAAAGTAACAAGTACCCAAAATGCAGAAAGGCAGCCTCTTAATGAAGTATTCACTGAAATATGGAAGAACAAAGCTATTTGGCTAGCTAAGGGAAGCTGCTAGCAGATTGTGTTGTTGAGTACGTTACATCTGAGCAAAGTTGACTTGTAAAATCAAAGTCACTTATTGGAAGTCAATGAATTAGAGTGAGAGAATGATGAAGCACCAGGCAAGAAATTAGCAGAAAGTCGATTCAGTTTTATGCTACAAGAATGAAGAATGGTGGTTAAGTATTAACCCTGATGGTAGATGAAGATTCATAACATTAATAGGAGACATACAGCTGGTTCATATTAATCTGGAGAAAAAACTATGAAATATTACATCTATATGTTGACTAAAAGTATGAAATCAGGTCATGCTAATTGAATGATGCGGTCTTCTCCTCTGGCAAGATCTTTATCTACTATGGATTGTGTCAATTATTGAGGCCAGGTTATTCCTTGGAGGAAGATCTGCATAATTGCCAAGATAGATTTTTCTTTTTTTTTTTTCTTTTTAATATAAAAGTTTGCCAAATATATGCCAAAAGTTTTCATTACGATAATTGAAATATGCATTTTTCTATTGACATGATCTTGGGATTGTAAATGCTCTTGTATATCTCACTATGGATGCTGTGTCATGCAGGTTTTGGTAATTGCTGTTTTGTTGAAAATCATAATGAGACGTCGATTTTCCATAATCCAGGTTGACATTGTCTTCTTTTCCCTTCCCCCTTTCTCCTCCCAATTTTAATGCATTCTTTAATGCCATTCATGCAAGGCAAATACTGACCTTTTGTCTGCTGACAGTGGGAAGCTCTTGCTCTTTTGCTTATTGGAATTAGTATAAATCAACTGCGCTCTTTTCCAGAAGGTGCAAATTCCATGGGACTTCCAGTTACAACAGTGGCATACATTTATACCGTGACATTTGTAAGGGATCATTTACTTTATAATATTTTCATTAGATTATGTTTGTTCCACCAGCTCAACTATGTCACTTGGCCCAAATATGTTTGATTCATCTTTAAGCAGCTTAAACTTATTGCAGGTTACTGTTCCATCTCTGGCTTCTGTCTATAACGAGTATGCACTTAAGAGTCAATATGATACAAGCATATACCTTCAGGTAAAAATATAAGATGGATATTACTTTTGCTTCTTCAGGGATTGAAATGACTACTTATCTGCTACCCTTTGGCTTGCAGAACTTATTCTTGTATGGCTATGGTGCAATTTTCAACTTTCTTGCAATTCTGGGAACTGCCATTATCAAAGGTATGGACATAAAAACTTGGTATGGGCTTTTGTAAGTAATAAGCATCGGGTTGAGCTGCATATTAAAGGATGCCTTGCTATTTCCATCATCCATATCAATGAAAAAATAAAACTTGACAGGAAAGTGAGCGTGTAAACATATCATCTGCTTTTAGTATGTAGTCTTCAGAATAATGATGAAGATTTTACAGTCTGGCACGATTCATAGCTTTGTTAGCACTTTGCAATCGACTTTTGGCCATTGACACCCTTTCTTGCTGATGATCTCAATTTTTCAGGTCCTGAAAACTTTGATATACTCCGTGGGCATTCAAAAGCAACCATGCTTCTAATACTTAACAATGCAGCGCAGGGAATATTGTCCTCCTTTTTCTTCAAATATGCAGGTCTAACTTAATATGCATTTTCACTACATTGCCCAGCCAATCGTGATTTCATACTACTGTATAAAAATCATAGATGATTATAAGTAGTCCTGCAAGCCTTTTTGATTGGACAATGCTGTTTTAATGGATTGCCTGTTTTCTGATATAGAAACGTTTTTCCCCTTTATATTAATGGCATGGCAATGTCTGTTCAATTCATGCAGATACCATTTTGAAGAAGTATTCGTCTACTGTAGCAACGATTTTTACAGGCATAGCTTCGGCTATTCTCTTTGGTCATACATTAACTGCCAACTTCTTATTAGGAATTTCTGTTGTCTTCATATCAATGCATCAGGTGAGTGAAGGGTATTGATTTCACTCTTCATTTGTTGAGGCGTGAACAGAAGATTGCAATCTATCTGATTTAGCCTAATTCTTCCTTAATCTATATTACAGTTCTTTTCACCACTTTCAAAAGTCAAGGATTCCCAGCAGAATGGAACACTGGAATTAATAGATAAACAGGAAAGCAGGTATTCAGTCCCCCCTTTTGTTTTCTGGGGCAGAAGACTACAAGTATATTCTAATATAGCTTCTAGCTCAGCATAGATTATTTGAGGAAAAATTTGTAAAGTAATCTTTTCTTTTTTCTCTCTTCCCCTCCTCTCCCTCCATTTCCAGATCAAAGGATTCTTTTGTAAATATGGCTGCTGGGGCTAATGATGAGGTTTTTTTCAATTTAATATGCATTTTTTAAAAATTTTCATGCCAACTTGCTTGTTTATGTTGATGTTTAGTTGTTATTCGTTTGCCCATTTTCAGGCAAGCCATCGGATAGGATCTGATGACAGACAGCCCCTTCTGCCCAGATAGAATTACCTTCAGGTATGCTAGTGAAACTTTAAGTTCTTTTCCTCCTTTGCTATTCAGGAATTTTCTTTTTACCTTAAGTGAAAATTTTTTTGGGGTATCTCATTTTCATGTCTCTCGTATGGAGAAAATTGTATGATTACCAACTCCACAAAAAGAAATTACACAAATATAAACTATATAAAATTAATTACAAAAATACCGACACAAAATCGCATCTAATAGACGCGATTTAGTTTTTTAAAATTTACATGTAAGTCCCTTTTAAAAGATGCGATTCGTGTATAAATATGAATCGCATCTTATAGAAGCGACTCACATAATACACATGAGTTGCCTCTATAAGATGTGTTTCACGTGGAAGTGAATCGCTTTTCAGGAATGCGAGTCATGAACTCCAAAAGTTTGAACCTTGTATTGTATGTGAATTGCATCTAAGAGAGGCGATTCACATAAGTTATACGTGAATTGTTCTTTATAGATGCGATTCAACGCCGTACAAGTTTTGCCTAAATCTCATCTATAACGAGCGACTCATTGGAAAATATGAATTGCTACTTCTAGATGCGATTCAGTGTTGGTATATCCGTGATTACTTTTATGCAATTTATATTTTTGTAATTTATCTTTAAAATATTGATAGACATGTGTTTCGCCCTTCTCGTATGCCTCTTGCATTTACACTTCTATGTGTTAATTGCATAAGAACTTATTGATGAGAAAAAAATATACAAGAGATAAAGAAAATAAGGATGCAAAATTCAAGTACAATAGGTCCCAGTGGGCAAACCCGCAAGAGGGAGAGACTAACAATAATCTCTTCATAACACTAACTATACTCAAGGTTTGCCTAATTAGTATTTAGCTGTAGGGTCAGGAGGGAAATATAAGTTTCCAGTAATTCCATAGTAGATTAGCTTGTCTTGCATGCTTGGGATTTACCTTTCTAATATTCTTAATTCTGTAATAATCCAAAGGGAGTTTGTGTTTTTGGCTGTTTTAATTTATTTATGTAGATTTCTTAGAACAGGTCCAAAAAATTCCAGGGATCATTTCCTATAGTATTTTTGTACTTTCTTAGGATTTAAAGCCCGGATGTTCTTCACATTAGAATGTTTGCAAAACATGAACTAGAATAGGTTAGGTTCGGACAAGCCAACTCATGCTACCATCTGCCAAAATATCCGTGCTATATCTTCACAGTGAAGATGCATTTTTCCTTGGAATGGGATCATCTCACCCTTTTTGTTCCTTTGTTGTCTGAAGCAATGAGATCTTTGAAATAATACAAGCAGATGACAGGAACATTTTTAATAAAACCCAAATCATTGGGAAGGACCTGTATTAGCCAATTTTGCTGCCTCTGCAGCTGGATTCACCATATGTTTGAACATATCTTGTCTATCTGTTACAGAAATAATAATTTCTATAATTTTTTCTCTTGCAGGAACTATTTTGAAGTAATTCTTTTGTTCAAGTTGGTACAGCGATACAAAATTATTATCAAATTCTTCAGAATAAAAAGGCAAAAGCATTTTAGGATTGATAGTTTGATACGCTGAGCTAAGGCTTTCTTTGGAGAACAATTCTTTTTATTCATGGAAGATCACAATGTCAATGTCATCCTCCCTTTCCCTTCTCCAGATTCTGGGCTTTGTTTTGTTTTATAGGAAAATTTATAGGTGGTTAGTCCAATATGTAACTTTTTGCCAGACATCAAGACTAAGTTTCCTAGTGCTCCGATATATTATTCTTCTGAATTCTGATGTAAAATTTCATGGTCCAAACAACTGTGAACTTTCCGATGCAGGGTTATTGATTTTGCAAGGAGGAAAATTCATGTTTTATAGACCAAATATTGGTTAAGGAATATTCTAACACCAAGAGGACTAGAAGTGAACTCAATTCAAACCTAGGATTTAAATTTGTGTGATAAGTTTCAAAAACACTGTTACTTCAAAGCAATGAGTACAGGGTTAAAATGTACTTTATCAATCCCTTGCAAAAAGATTAATAAGTACATTGGAAATTCTTAATTCTGTTAAAATTAATAAAATCAACATAAAACACGCAATGTACGCTTAACTTGATGGATTTATATATATTAAAGAGTTGATCTGCCATGCTATGAATAAACCAAAATCATGGAACCCACTGGGGTAAGAACGAAGAACTAAGGCTAAAATATATCCACTTACATCCAACAGAGCTCAGGGATTACATGAATCAATTGTGCCTCTCCTAAATACAAAGATAAGCCTACAACATATGGTTGATGATTGCCAGTACTCAGTAAATCATACAAAACTAAGAATACCAGCAATTCTATATGGTTCCAAGACCTATTAAATGTCAGCTTAAAAGAGTAAGAAAAGAGGATATGGGGAGATTTTAATCAAAATCTGCCAGCAAAAATAGAGATCAGAATGGTCTCAAGCAAGTCCTCTTTCACCCGGATTGAAGCAACCTAAGCGGAAAATCAAGATTCATGTTGAATTTACTTTCTTTTTCTTCGGCCCTTTATGCCCATTTTCTTTACTTGCCTTGCCCTTCTTTTGAACTGGCCTGTGATATGAAGACAAATAAAATGCTGAGGTCTGGTATCAACCACAGATGGGCAGAAGGAAAAAGAAAGGGGTAAAAAAAAAATAGCAGCAGCAAAATGCCAACTCAAACGATTAACTTACATAATAGTAACTAAAGCCTCTTCCAATCCAATCTCTTTGTTGGCAATGCAATTCAAGCACCAAAGACCACAACCATATACAAGTTTACAACTCTGTTTTTTAGATGGAAAACATTTACTTGTATTGATGCAGCACATTCAAAGCCATGACAATGTCACAATTACCTATTCTTTAAAAATTGTAACATCTCACCAGCCGTCTCATATAGTAAACTCTATGGATAAGCAAGAATCAACACAAACAGAACCAAAATGGATCGAAGGCACAGCAAATAGCTGTACAATGCTCCCTATTCAGGTGCAATCCCACAGTTGCCAAACGCAATATGTAGCAGTAAGCAGAGCTAAATGCTAGTATCTGAGATCATGATGTTTGAATCAAACCATATGTTGGCCACCCCAAGTAAATTAAGACTGAACACACCAACTTAGTACAGACCTTCTCCCATACCAGGATAGTGTACTTGTGCAAAAGAAATTAGTGTATATGTGTTTCAGGTATCATGCCACATTGATAATAAGTTGCTGTTGTATTGATAGCAATATCCCATCATGATTTACTATATTATATGAGTTCCTCATTCATATGAAAGGATACACAACAGGTGAACAAGAAGCTGTTTATGCTTCATGACTTGTATAATTTGACAAAGTTTAACCCATAACTGATATCCAAAACTAGAAATGTCAGTTTCACAAAATACTCAATATAAGTCAACTACAAAAATATATTACGTCTAAAACTTGCCTCCTGTAAATTGCATCTCGAGGTGGCAGATTCCATATTCTTTTTCCCCCTCAATATAGAACACTTGATTGAGTTTTATTGATGGTATGTTTACTGATAATTTTAAGCCTCTAATTAATCCCTACTGTTATCAAATAACATAATCCTCATGTGGAAACCCAGTAATTTATTTCCCATATCCTTTACTACTGAAGAAAGGGGGAGGTAGGGTGAGAATGTGAATGAAGAAGATGGTAAACTGAATCCACACCTAGTAATACATTCAATGCAAGCTTGCAGAATAAGGTAAAGTGAGAAAATAATATATCCAATGGGGAAAAATGTGAGAAAAAATAAATAGCTCTCCTTACAATCACAAAATCAAACATATAGATCTAGAAAGGAATAAAGAACTTAAAAGGGATAATTTACCAGTATTCCTTTTTGTCTTGCTTCAAGATTTCCTGCAGATCATTCATAGCTCTAATCATGCCATGAATAACCATTTTTTTCACCTGCATAAAAAGTAAAAGAGGGACGTTATGGTTTATCTTACCAGAGATCCAAAAACATGAACTTGAAACTCACATATAGATATAATTAGGACAATCCCACATCTTTCAGAATTATGGCACAACATACTCAAATGCTTGTTAACAGAGAGAAAAGAAGCCAGCTTAGACATTTAAGGTGCCAAGAGAATGAAGCCAAATATTAGAATTGAGGATGTCATAATAGGAAAGTGATAACAAAAGGATGACATATAACTGGCCGAGCAACTACCTCGAGTTTATCTTCCTTTGCCCTGTGGTTGGGAGGAAGCACTCGAAATTCCTCAGTTAAAAATTGGCACTCTTTGACATTTTCAGGAGAGACAAAGTCCAGAGCAACTTTGATGCATGACTGCAAAAGGAAAATTGAAGAGAAATGACAAAGTAACTCATTATAAACGCCATACATGTACTCAAGCACTCTTAACCATTTCCTGCAATGGCTCACTAATTGAGACATCCTTAAAGATAACAAAAAAGGCAATGCTGCTTACTGCACAAACTGAATGCGATAACAAACGTACGTAGAGTAACAACCTATCAAGAAAGTTTTACATGATATCATCCGTAAGATTATGTTAATCAAACACATCAAACTTCATTTTGCACATTGACAATTTTCATAGTCAATTTTACTTTTCCTTGATATAACATTAAGATTAGATTTTAATGGCTTGATGTTACCTTCAAATTCCTAACTTGATGAGGACATCCAGCAGGAATAAAGACAGCTTCCCCAAGCTTTTGAACAAATGTCCATGGCTCAATGCCTGCACAATGTTGGAGAATACAAGTCAGCAACTATGTCCAAGTGCCCAACCCTATTCTTGTTTGAATAATAAAATCAGACCATATTCCTCCTTAAGCTTCCTCTTGTGCTCAAAAGTTAAGTAAAACGTCTGGTCATGAATTGGATGAAGAACCTGTAAATTCACAGATTGCTCAGTGAGATAGGCAAGTAGCACCTTAAACAGAATTTGTGTAGCACTAGATAGGTGTTGACAAGAAAACAGGCGATAAATGAGAAACCAGACAATTCATCGCAAAAAACCAGGAAAGGCTAACCTCATAGACATAAGCACATATCACTGTCAGATTCATGAGTAACATCATAGTTATCCAAAAACTCACAGGCAGTATACTTATATTGAATTTGTATATCTTTCAGACAGTACCTGATGGACGGGGTTGCAATGAACATGCCTGAATTCCCTGAAATGTTTCATAAGATATTCCTTCAACTTGGGAACATCTTGTCTCCTAAATATGTCCCAAAGAGCACCTCCATCCTCATATTCTGGAATAGAAAAACATTCACCATTCTTCACTCCAACAGTTTCACCATCCTTTTCAGAATCTCCAGAATCATTTTGCACTTTGGATGCATTGCCACCATCACTGGTTTTCTCTTCAAAAGGATCATCCTGATCATCCAAGCAGGTGTTAGATTTCACTTTCCTGAGCCCTCCTCCAAGAGCTCTCCGCTTTCTCTTTCCACCACATCTGACAGTCTTTTCTTCCGCCTCTGGAAAACCAGAAGCAGCTTCCTCTTTTAATGTTGAACCTGAGTCCCCATCTTTTCCCTGGTCAACTTGCATGTCTAATTCCTCATTGGTCTTACCATGGGCTACACCATTACTTTGATCAATTGTGACATTAAGCGGTTCGACATTTTCTGGCACACAACTTTCAGCATTTCCAGTGGCAGTAGTCATTGAATCATTACACATTGAAGGAGCCAAAGATTGTTTTCCCTTAACCAAATCACTCTCTTGCAATTCATGATAGAGTTCTTCCCTATCCTGCAGCTCATGGCATTTCTTCAACTTACGCATTTTCTTCAACTTCTCATCTTCAAGGGTTACTTCGGCTGTGTGTGTCAAGACATTCACCTGAAGGTACAAAAATTACAGTACAGGTAGCAGAAAAATAATGAAGAATATATACACAAATTACCAGACAGACCGACAGATAAAGCTGAGAGAAAATAAAGGAAGTAAAGAGCGTTGTGCAAAGCAGAAAGGAATGATGCATTGGGACAATCACACATATTTCAGCAAGGCCAGGCATCGCATTACAAAAGCCACAAGTTTTCATCAATTTGTATTAACAGTTCCGCATGAAATTATTTTTACACTTGTGACACGGATGCATCATCCACTAGAAAACAATAATGACCTCATTAACAGAACACTTGTTATGCAAGGAGAGACCATGCACTATCAATACTAATGATACACTCCACAAAAAGGCAAAAATATCCAAGACATAAAAACATCCATGCCAGCAAACATTTTTCATAGTAAAACTAACTAAAATTAAAATAAGAAAACCAAGGAGTCTAGGATAAAATTGAAAAAGAAAATGGATGCAGCTTGTTGCCACCTCATGGCCACAAGGCACAGCAAAACCTCACCATGAAAGCTGCACCTGAGCCCAGCAGATTCTGGCCATGGCAGGTATGCAGCACTAGGCCAGGCTAGCCATGATGGGTCAATATTGACTAGCTCCCTTTCCTTTAGTCATGATGACACAGCAATAAATGGCAGGAATTCCAATGGTAGCTAACTAATAAGAAAAGGCACAGTATTTTTTTACCAAAAAAAAATACGAAAAAGCACAGTATTCCACAGAGAACATTGACCTAAAATGAAAAGGAAATGTGGTCAGGCCATGAAGGGCATTTCTAATGAATTTGTAGTTTGCTTTGTAGCTATGGGCTCCTCTCTACCATGGATCCATGGTCTGCTTGAACATGACTATCGGTGGACTTATGTCCACAGACAATGTGGGATAATGTGCCTGTTGATAATTTTATAGTATTAAAAAGTATGAAAGGTATAATCTAGACATCTATGGAACATGTTAGGTTCTTCATTCTTTTAACAGGGTATTGTGTCTGGGTCCATCTTATTCATATCTTATATCAGTTAGCATGCAGTTCAAACACGGAACCAACACTGCCAAAAAGATTACCAAGCACACCCTAAATCTGCTCATGGTCTCATAAATGTATTAGCAAACATTTAAAAGTATTGTGAACAGTTTCTTGGAAGGATGTCATCATTATATGTGATATTGACCTTAATCCATATAGATTTAGCAAGACAGGTTTTGTCTGTAAATTCTAAAATTAGAGACCAGAGAAGAAAACTCCATACCGCATCAGACATGTCACAGTGAAGCTTTGTGACAGAGTCTCCACGCCCCAACTCTGGACGCAATCCATAAGCAATATATGTCTTTGGACCTAAGTCTGGTTTTATGACATTTTCAGGCAACTTAGCAGCAAGATTAAGAATTCCCAAATGAGGATGTGTGTATTCCTCAAATGGTAAACAATTCATAAACTCAGCCCCATGGCGAGGCAACCGCTCCTCAAATTTGTTCCGTGGAGGCCAGTCCTTCAATTTAAGTATTTGTGGCCAGTCATGAGGATCATAGAGACCACCTGTATACCCCCTGAAAAATTGATGAATGTTGATATCTACCTGCAGTTTCAATAAAAACAACATCAGCACAATAAAAAGATAAACCTCCGAAGCCAACCACACAATCCAAGAGCCAAGACAAGAGGAGAAAAAGTAAATGTGGAAAGAAGAAATTTAATTCACTGAATCACAATACATCATATTAAACAGAAATCCAATCCTAGCATAAGGATCAGGAATGAAACTAACAGATAACTAAAGGGCGCGCTAAGATGATATACATTTAGATGTGATGCAAACAAAAAACTAAATCTAAAGGCAACAAAACAATCAAGAGTCTCTGTTTAGGCTAATCAATGAATATCCATTATTCTCAGTTTGGAAATTAAAGTATTAAAATCATGATTCTGGGCTAATGTTAGAAGTCCTTTAGTCAAAACTTTTACTAGCTGCTGTCCCAAGGGTACATAGTGTGCTTATCAGCTTCTCAAACATTTCTCTTGCTCTCCTTGTCATCATTTCCAGACATACACCATGACAGCCTTTATTATGTCATCACCTCAACTTTCTCTAAACCCAAATCTAGTCATAGCATCAGGAAAACTATCCCAAACCAAGCTCATGGTGACATACCTCAAACCATAGAGGGCCTTCTTTATATTAGGCACTATTTTTCAAATCCCAATTCATTAAAACCTGATAGTGGATCCATGAATACACCCCTTCTAATTATTTGCAAGATATTGATGCCCAACTATTGAAGTTGCCAATCAAACATGGCGACAGGATCAATCAAAATCCAAACCCATTTCTGTAAGAAGATAAATGTCCCCTCATAGTCAATCCCATATGTCTATGTATATACTTCAGCAACCAACCTCACATTTCCAATGTTCCACCAGCCAACTAGCCTCTCACCTACCAGTCTATCAACAACCTCCACATTTAGATTTTCTCTAAAGCGCTCACCTCTTCTCTCATGGCTTGACCAATTTCGTTCTCTGAATCTAAAACTAATTTCAGAATTTCCATGATGCCTAGAACACCAAAAATGCTTGATGGGGCTAAAACTTTCTTCTAATGAAACAAAGTTGGCTACAGCATGCAGTACACACAAAGTACAACTTTGAATTCCTTTCCTTAGAGCAATTAGAAAAAGAAGCATGCGATTTGAGAGTAGCAGATTCATTGGGATCAGAGATGACAATAGTTGAGTTAGAAATGATAACTTGATTAAGCTATAATGGTAAACAGGCTTAACCACACACTAAATAGGTCGATCTTGCTTAAGAAGATCAGCTATTTCATTCCTTTAATGATGTTTTGTTACTACGAGAGGCTTTTCCTTAGTTCTTGAGACGAGAAGTTAACAAACAGTTCATTAAAGAGAGTGGGGTCTTAAAGTTGCAAGTTGATCTGCCTTTGGATTATAAACACTTTTTGCTAGAATCAAGTCTATTTTTCTAAGAAATGAACAAGATCAATTAACACCCCAAGCTCTCCCAACACTACTCTAGAAACATGGCTGATTTTCAATAAACTTAGACACACTTTGACAAAATGAAATTACCATGCTGCCCTTGTGCAATAACCATTTCCTTATTTAATTTGCAAAAAACTATTATTAGATGGGAAAGAACCATACCTAGTTATTTCAAGCAATGACCTTGAGGATATGGCAGAAGAAATAAACACAGTAGCTTTTTGAAATCTCTCCAAACCACAGAACTGTATCTTCAGCATAACTTATTGGGAGGTTGAATATGTAAAACTCAACAATTTTGTGCTTAAAACAGCCAGATGCAAATGAACAAATAATGCCCAATAACCATTAAAAAAAAAAACAAAGAGAAAATCCAAAACAGAGTTTGACAGTTGAAGAGGTACCTAAATAAACTTGTCAAATGAATAAGCCAGTTCCAAACAAAATCAGATAAGCAGAAATAGTCTAACAAACCTCACTCCAGTCTAAGCAATCGATTGCAGTAACATCCAAATGTTGACCATGTATGGTGTTTGTAATCTGACGAAATGCCCGCCACATTACCATTGGCTCCCAACTCAAGCCAGAGGTAGTTTCAAGAACATCCCTTACGATGATGGGTTCACCCTTGAACCAATGAGACTGAAAATGCTCCAAATCTTTAGATTGAATGTCTAAAGCAGACGGACAATACAGATAACTGTCATCACCATCCTGACGAGAAGCTGCTTTTCGCAATTTATCACTGCCAAGATCAATCACATCCTCTGAAGTTAAACATGAGCACTTCTGGATGGGAACTGTAGGCATTTTGTGAGATTGGGCAATTTCTTCTGCATCCTTTATTAAATCCAAAAGCAAACCATCCCTGAATATGCACCTCAATTCAAGAATGCCACTTCCACACCCACCCAAACTCTTTGGGGGACAAGGAATAGAACCATCGATACCAGCTTTCCACTCTAGTATTGGGTTTTTATCATGATTTACCTTTGGCACATCATTCATGTCCACTTCCATGGATTTGTTGTCATAATCCGTCTCCATCAACTTGCTATCATAATCTGTTTTGGCTGTATCATCTGTGCACGACTTAGTCCTCAAACTTCTTCTAAGACCAGTTTGTGGTTGACTTGAATCTGACTTTAAATTATGCAGATATCCATACCCTCTATCTATAAATTTCACAACAATTTCTTCTCCCCCACCCTGCAAATGGCCTTCACGGATTTCACGACAACAAACAAGACAGAGATCATATGCACAATTTGGACAGCTTCTGTGGTAATCATATATAGAAGTCATGCAGTTGTTGCTGCATATCAAAAAAGCACATCAAGTCTGCATTCGAGCCAAAAGGATTGGATTCGGGAAAAAAAAAAAAAGGGATCCACCTACCAATATGCACGTTCATCTCCAGATAAATTTGCCTTTTTAATAACAAACTTTGATACAGGTAAGCCTGCAGAGGAATCAAGTCACAAAAGGTGACGATAAACAAAACAAAGCATATATGCTGTACAATTTCATTGATTGCAACACATTTAACATCACTACAGAGCATATGGTAAAGCAACAGCATTTGCATCATCCACTGAAATGAACACCCACCTATATTACATGATCAACCATGTACACAATTTCACCTCACAAACACAACTGCTGCTAAATGAAAAGAGGATTTCATTACCCATAAAGAACAAATGGGATATCACGAGTCTTCATTAATAACATGATTAACAAGATAGTAAGAAAAATTAAATTAATTATAGCAAACAAATGAAAAAGCTACCTCGATTTTGTGCCTCCAACTTTTTCTCCAAAATCTGATCCTCATTCATATGCCTTATAGTAGGAAGAAGAAGTTGCAAAAGAAACAAGTTGTGCTCTAGCCGCTTGTCTTCAGTGTATTTTATTTCTTTGTCAAGCATCTTCTGAGAATCAAATGATATAGCTTTATTTCAATAAATATACAGGCAGTATATAAAAAGTAAAAAGCATACAGCAGACTGATTGGACCTTTAGAGAACCATCCAGCCGCAAGCAAGCTTTACAGTTACAATTGTTACAACAACATGGGCAAGCTTTAGCAATGGATTCATGTGTGGCTTGAGGATACCTAAGTCATATAAAAAAAAAAGCTTCAAAGAGTGAATAACTACCAAAAAATGCACAAACATTAATGAGTGGATGGCGAAACATCAGAGCTCCAGATCCACAAATAAATCATCTACTCTAATTTGTTGCATGTGTACAGTTTTCTATGCCAGCCCGTTTTACAAAAAGAAAGGATTTCTATAATATATTAATTACAGGAATTATATAAAAAATATATATTGTATCACTCAAACCTGTCAAAAAGCACTCAAATTCAGGAAAAGTAAAGCACAAGTATCCTTGAGCAAATTTTGGAGTCTGAACACAATCGACCACAAAACTTTAGAACATAAACATGCAGCTCAGAACAATGAGAAAGCAAAATGCCCACAATACATTAGTAGCAATGACAAGAACCAGATTTTGCATCATAGGGTTTCTAAAGAGCAACTATTTAACATAAGACCATCTTTCGTATATATAATATAAAAAGCATTTGTCCCTTGCATATTTTTGTTATTAATACCTTTTAACAAGTTATAATTTTTTAACCCCAATTACTTGCATTTTTCTATCAGTAATGCCTGTTTATCATTTGTGATTCTTCACTTTTATAACTCTTATATTCGCTGTTAATACTTTCAGCCATTTACAATTCCTTGTTATAATTATGTCTATTTCAGAAACTTTAATGTTTTTTTTTCCCCAAAATAAATTCAAAAACTGTTACATAGCATATGTATCATGAGTTTGTGCCGTATTGTATTTGTGATATGTGGTGATGCATATGTACAATAGCATTGTAGGAGTTGGTGCAGTATCAGTGTCCTTGTGTGTTCCTTGTATCAGTAAGGATCTGTCATTATATGTAGGGAAGTTAAAGGCAGTTATTACATGCGTCAAAGTAATAATGAGAAAAAGACAAGGCCTTTTTTTTTTTCGGGTTTTGTTTTAGTTTTGTGGGGTGCTGTCCTAATGTCCTCATATTTAGGGAAGTTAAAAGCAGTTATTACATGTGTCAAAGTAAGAACTGAGAAAAAGACAAGGGCTTCTTTTTTTTTTTTTTTTTGGGGTGGGGGGTGGGGGGGTGGGTGGTGGGTGGGTGGGGTGGTGTTGGGGTGTGGGGTGTGTGGCGCGGTTAAGATAAAGCAGGCAGAAAATTCAAAGACATCAGCAAAAGCATCTTCGCAAAATACTCATAGCATCTTTAATTTATGACAGAAATGACTAGAGGCAAGCCTGTTTTTTCTTAAAAAAATTCAAAACTTAAGCGTTTTGTGAGATTTCAGAACTCTCTTTAGTAGAGCTCTAATAAGAATTTGTTGAGTTCTCTCCATAATGAGCCTATTAACTAAGTTCACTTGATCCTAAGACAGGAACTTTTGTTGTTTTATGTTTTTTATGATCATCCCCTTTGACCATTTATCATTTTTTATGTCACTTATACTTTCTTACCAACATAAACGTTTGACCATTTTTATCACTTTGACCTTTTCATTGTTAGTACATTTCACACGTTAACAATCTTTTGATTATGTGTCATATAGACTGGTTCTTTTGTGTAAATGATGATACCTAAAAAGAAGATAACATTTGCAGGGCTTAATGCAGAATGACATCGCATTTCTTCTTTCTTTTTTTTCTAGGTGTGCATGTGTGTAGGTGTTGGGATCGAGTTTGTGGGGTGTTTTGTTGTTTTGGGGAAGGGAGGGGTTATTAGAATAGTAAATTTCATTAATATAAGGTAAAAGGTAACGAGTACAGTATAAAAGCTTCACAAAGATAGACCTCATGGGTGGCCTTAAACCTCAAGCAAAAACACTGAAGCAAAAAGATCTCGGCATTTACATGACAAGAGATCTATCTATTACTAAAAAAATCATAACATAAGATGGAACAAGCCATATCCATGGGACATCAAGCACTAATACCCAATTTCTTCTCATTCCTTTAACTTCAACTATAGAAGATGACTACTGATCAGAATATTCCACGGAATTGTTAGCCATGATCCAAAAGAGGTAGATAATTCATGGATGCTGTTTGCTTCAAAAGAACAACCACCTTGTCATAAAATCATGCTTGTGATCTTGTCTTAGGACGGATGAGGGTGAAATCCTCACAATCTGAGTGCTTTTTTTATTCTTTTTCCTACCAGATTTACCTATTTTGTCCAGGTGTTAAAAAATACTAGGAGAAAACCCAAGATTCCATAAAATATAGTTAATAATTAGGGCTGTTTCAAAAGAATCCCAAATCTCCTCAAAACTCTAAAAATTCTTCTCAAGAAAATAGTTCCTATTCCTCCTCCTCATTCATAGCCTATATATATAATTAACACACAATAACTGCTCCCCATTTCTCTCTCTCTCTCTTTTCATACACAAACCACCCAATAAGGCAATAACTGCCTGCTGCATCACAAACTACACATATCCATTACACTTAACTGCCACCAACACCTAGCAGCATGCATGATTATGATCACACATGCTGTACTTTAGACATAAATATTAACATAAAATAACGGATGTTGGACCCTGTCAAAAGCTTATAACAAGCCTCAACATGGAACTCTCTCTTCCACCTTCACCCGTACTTCAACAATGAAATTGCACTTGAGGAATAATTGGTCATGTGATTCTTCTCCTCTTCCACAAAGCAAATAGTTGTTTTGGTCCACTACTCTCCATAGTACCCATTTTTCCAAATGACATAACCTTACATGTATGTGTAGGGGCCATCATAATGTAACTCATATATGCTTAGGTTTTCTTATGTTTTTCATTAAAGGAAAAGAGGGTATGCCCCAATGTACAAAAGAAGACAAAGCATATACAAGAGACCTAAGCTTTTCTAGCAATGCACCAACAAAAAAAGGATGTGAAGATCAATATATTGGCACTAAATACAAAGATGTTCTATCTTTTACCACAAAACAAGATAAAAATTGCCTCGTATAAGATGACTAGGATTGGACATAATAACATAATGTTTGTTTCTTTCCTTCCAATGGCAACAGCTAACCAAAAACAAAGCTCATTTAGTAGACAAAGGATATAGCAACTTAATAGCATCAATTAAGTTTGTCATTGAGGTTACTGTCATCTCCATTGAAAAAATTCTTGAAGTTTCTTCCATGTTTTCAAAGAATAAACACACAAGAACAATTGCAGGTAGGATTCCTCCTTACAATTTTATAGGCAACATTGACTAAGAGGCAATACTCCGGCTACCTAGTTTGTCCATAGTTAATAGCCTCTTGTGCAACCAACCAAATAATAAACAAGCACCTAGGGGCACTTCTTTTGTGCCAAACAACATATAACCATGGAATATGTTGAGATTGACTTTTTGAGAGCAAGTAGGCCTCCTTGATCAACAAAGTGTTGGTAAGCTAAGATTTCCACATGAGCTTATCATATTGTGAAGTCATATGCACTATCACACCTTCACCACCCACCCCCTCTCTTCACCTTTAAGCCATCCCAATTGCTGCCGTTAATTATAGGGCAAAGCTAGTTTCCTTCAACCACCCCAATCTATATATGTTTCCTTCACCAAGCCAATTTGCCAACAGGCCTCCAGGGTGCCAATTGTCATGACAAAAAAAAAGATGAAATCCATGACCTGTTTCCCATTTCAATAGAGAAATAGCTAGAGATCTAGCTTAGACAATCTTGCATCATGATAACGCAGCTTTGTTATGAATCTTGGCCAAACAAAAAGCTTTTCCTCTTAAAACTTTAAATCTCACCCACTTATGCCACAAAAAGCCTTCTAAACATTACACATGTCCTAAATGTCCTTAACTGAGTGACTTGATCCCACGAAGAAAGGTCCAAGGTCCCAATCCAGCTTCATTCTTCAATTTACAAACACTTCCCATGCAACCTTTGGTTTTGCCCTAGCGCCATCATTACCATTCCACAAAAACCACTTAATCTTAATACATAATTTCTTAAGATTATTCTTAGGGAGAATTAAAATCACGCCGAATAAACTTGTAGAGGAAAAAGAACACTTTTAATGAGTTGCACACATCCAACACAAGAAAGGTGTTTAGTCATCTGGTGATAAATTCTCAAGGAAAACCTATCCACTCGCACCATATAAAAGTTTCTTGATAACTTGGAAGCTATTAAAGGAAGCCCAAGATACTTTCCAAGAAGTTCACACCCTCAAATTCAAGAAAATTCACAATCAGTTATCTTGCCACATCCCAAACAACACTTAAGAAAATCACGTTTTATTCACACTAGCTTTTAGATTGGATAACAGGTGAAACTTCAACAAGCATTGCTTGATAAGCTGGACAAATTCCATTTCACCTTTCACAAAAATGTGCAAGATGTCAACAAAGCATAAATGGGTCATCCTCTATCTCTTGCACTTCTAAGTAACTCTATTATCTGATATTAATGTGAATATATTTCAAAACAAAGTCCCTAATTAGCACAAAGCTTTAGATAGTTGCATTATATTTGCTATCATTAGACCTACAAAATACATTTAAGATGGTTATAGATGTTTTGCTGAAACGGTGGATAGAATAGAAGAAAAACCACATGACTATGCAGACTCGGTAACCAAGATACTGACAAGATTTTGCCCTTTCAGTGATGAGGGAAAGCACAAATGTATCTAGTTTCATAGCATACTTTTGCACTGCACATCCACACAGCCACCAGAATGGAGGGAAAAAAAAGGCTTATTTATTTGTAAAGACAAACCAGTACAGCAATGGCTAAGCCTAAAATTGCTTCCATCAGAACCATTCCTGCAATCAGGACAATGCTTGCAAGTCACAAAAGTCAATACTACTGTCACGTTAATTTTCATGTCTTTTTTTTTTTTTTTATCCTTTAACATTCAGTGAATACAGTCTTCTATGGAATAAAACAAAAAACAAGAGAAAACCCTGCCATAATCAATTCTACTGTTATAAGTATGAAGGAGCCACTAATCTCTTCTCCACACTGCTCAAACACATTTTCACTAGCCTTGGTGTTTCCAGACATATGCTAAGTGTTTCATGTAAAATTTTGTAATAATAGTTTCGTTATTAACTAAGATTATAATGTCAGTGTCACTCTATAAAAAGGCCTTCATAGGCCCTAACAAAACAGAAAAATATAGAACCACATCACAAGAACACCTTGCAACACATAATCATATTTTCCCCTTGGCAAAACATAATCGTGTTTTCCCCTTTTTAAGACAGAGTAAAAAAAAAAGTACACAGGAAACTTCTGCTGATACAAGTGGGCATAAAAGCTTCATGGTAGTTTCCTCACTTCCAAGAAAGTTAGAGCTTCCCAAGCTCATAGAAATTCTACTTGAAAGGTGAGAACACAGCAAAAGGAAGAGATGTAACTTATAACCCCATGAAATAAACAAATATCTCAAAAGAATGCAGAATCACCATACAGATCACAGGTTTTTAAATTGAACAGGAGGGAAACAGCTCCAAATTTCTTTTTGGGCAAATAAAACAATTTCAAATCTGATAGCGACCATTGCTGGAAAACCCAATACATGTAACAGTTTATCCAATGTATAGATCAAAACGGGGGAGAAGAAAGAAAGAAAGAGACAGGCCTCCAAAAAATACCTCTATCCCACCGTTTACCACAACACAGTATTCCACACTGGCACTCTCCCATTACTTAAATTGCCAATAGATAAATTAATAAAGGCCTAGAACTAGTAAATTCAGCCACGAAACATATATAAGTATAGTTATTTCCCTTAAGAAAATCTAGAAGTTCTTAATTAAGTCTGCTTGAAGTAATCACTGATTAATCAAGCAACTTGAGAAAAAACCAACATCATCACTGATTCATATAACTGAATAGAGGTCTCAGCGTTTAGTAACACAGTAGCCAATCAAGCACTCACGAACTAAGATAGAAACTTATATTAATATCAATCATACCATGTCTTTATGCATGGATGGCAGAACCTCTTAGTCTTGCATTGTGTACAGCGAACAACATCACCCTTATCATTCCGCTGGCACTGATGGCACATGACTGACTCCACAGGATTGCCCTAATAACACCAAAACCAAGACATAAAACTTTAAAAAGCAAAACAACAAATAGATGTACAGTTTCCCGCCATCACATCTTATAAAGACGACATCCCAGTATTACCTCTACACAGCTGCTTTATGAAAATACCGAAAAACAGTCCTACCAAGTTTTCTAGGTGAAAGAGGTGCAGTGTTGTTAAGTGCTAAAAGACATAAAACTTCTCGAATTTTTTATGGATATTCATTAATAATAACCTTCTGGAAGAAAGTAAACGGTTTTTCCTTTTGCTAGTAATCCAAGGACACATTACCATTTTCCTTGCAATGAATTTACAAATGAAAATTCTCTTTGGTTACATCAAGAATTCATCAATAACCAAAAGTGAAGAAATGCAGCGGCAAACACGGAAACAGGGGCCAACCCCGGTATTGACAACAACAAAGCAGAGTGAACCGCTCAAAATGCTAAATACAAAGAGTCCGAGTAGGATTTTGAATTCAACCACATAAGATAAAACTTTTCTTATGTATTTAACAGCAAAACCAACCCTCCTTCATAAATTTATATATAAAATTCTCAATAGATCATGATCCTCGGAATAAAAGAAAAAAAATCGATCCACCATTGAATCTAACCAATTAAAAGAATTTGTTTTTTTTAAGAAACATTATTTCACATGAATTTCAGATTCAGACACAAAAATAAGGAACATGAATAGGAAGAAGGAGGAGGAGTAGATTATTACATTTTTATCTAAACGTCTAGCACGACACTGTTTAGGAAAATCATATTCTCCATTAGAAACCTTATCTTTCTTCTTTGTATCATCCTTCCTTTCCCTTCTCCCCCCACTCCTTGTTCTAGAAGCAAGTCCCAAACTTTCTTCATTTTCCAAATAAACCCCATTATTCTCATCTTTCCCACTGATCCCAACCTCGCCCTTCTGCTTCTTCTTCGGCGGCATTTTAGGGTTTCCTTCTCTTCTTATTCTCTTCTTCTTCCTTTGTTTTTTTTTTTTTTTTTCCTTTTGTCTCAGTTCAAGAAAGTGAATTAGCAGACGAAGAACAAGAAGTAAAGAACCTCGTATTAAGGCAGAAAAACAAAACTCTTTTGTCCCTTTTGCTCCTTATTTATAGCTACGAGTTTAAAAAGTTTTCTTTTCTTTCTTTTTTCCTGTTACTGTGGATGCAAGAATGGCGGGATAATTGGGAGGGAATTCGAGAATTCAGAGAGAGAGAGAGAGTGAAAAAATTTGAGTTTTTGAGTGATGTTGGTGTTGGGTTTTGTGCAGAAGATGAGAAAGGAATTGGGAAAAAAAAAAAAAAACAAGAAATATTAAGATTTCAGTAGAAGAGCACACAGATAGAGTGGATTTATGGTGGGTCGGTTTTGGATTTGGTACTTTTAGGCTAATTTTATCGGTTTGAGAACGTGTGTGTTTCTAAGACCTAGGAACCTAGTTTTCCCTGTTTGTTTGTTTTGCTTTGGTTTCAAGATTTATATTACCGACTTAGCATTCAGGAACACTGCTGCTATGTTGCTTCGCTCATGCGCACACGTATGGGCGCGGATTTGGATTTAGTAGCGACGAGCAACTCCGGTTTGTTAGCCATCATGCCTTGTACGTGTTCCACCTAGGATGTATCCTTGTGTGCGGGATGTAGCTGTCACACGTTTAATGTCTCGATAATTATTACCAGTTCTTGTCATTGATGTAGCTATTATGGCCAGTCATAGAATTGAATGAGAGAGTCAAACGTAAACATTAATACATTTAAGGAGTTACGTAGTTAATACAAAAATAGACCAAATTTAATTATTAATTTGACATTTTCAAACTAAAAGTAGTAAATTGTAAAAAATTGGCAAATTACATGAAAAATTCTATGATTCCATTATGAATTTTAATGGGATCGGTCTTCTCACCATTTAATGACTCACACCATGCATAATCATGATTTAATCACTAAAATAGTTAATATTCTAATTACTATATTTATTTTAACAGTGAGATAGTTGAATTGACGGTCTCGTCAATGTAGAAACTCCCAAAATTCAAATATTAATGTTGAAAAAAAATCTTCAATAGTTAATACACATCATGTGCAATAGGGTTAATGTCAAATTTGGTATCTCGACTTTACCTGAAAATTCAATTAGATATCTAAACTTTTGAAAGTTCGATTTTAATATCTATGCCAACTTTTCGTGATTATTTTTTATACCTCTGTTGACAGTGTTAATTCCACTATTGACATGAATGTATGGACCAATCATGCCGTGACACGTGTCATCCAACATGTCATTTTTAATTTTTTTTTATGGATCTAATCAAATTTTGTTGGAATAATTTATAACTTATTATCTATACTATTAAAGCAAAAGCATCTATTTTGGTGTGTTTAGTGTATGTATTTTTAATATAAATGTTTTAATATAATGTTTTTAGCATATGAACGTAAAATATTTTTTTATCCCTAAAATCATGAAATTAAATAGGATTTGAATATAATTAAATTGGCCATAAAATATTTTTTGTATCCTTGAAATCATGAAATTAAATAGGATCTAAATAGATATAGTCTTTTCCTTTTTTAGCCTAAGCATGTATCTTTATATACCAATCAAAAGTTTTTATATCATATTTATACATGGCAGTTTGCCAACATGGAGAAGTTACCGGTGGAAAATACAATTCTAATTATGATTTGCATTTAATTTCCTAATTTCTATGACTAATTGAGGATTTAAAATATGGGTGTAAAATATTTTTAGTATCCCTGAAATCATAAATTAAATAGGGTTTAAATAGAATTAAATATGGTTGAATAGATATATCTTTTAATTTTTAGTCTAAGCATGTATCTTTATACACAGATCTAGTAGGAGCCTAATGTAGGCTAACCTTATCAACACCATTAACCAAAAAAAAAAAAAAAATCAATACTATTCTATTTTACATATCTATTTATAGCTTTTCATATAAACCTTCATTTGTAAATATACTTTAATGCAACTTCACATCAACATACAATTGCATTGTTTTATCGTTTCACAATGATGTTTTACAATTTTTGAATTATCATATTTGCACATGCATCATGGGTGTATTGTTCGCTTGTCTATATTGTGGATATATGGTGTGTATATTTGTAAAGATGGACAGGTTACAAAGACACAATCAGCAACAACCACAGAGATAGAATATGCCTCCTCTACCTCCTCGATCGATTGCTTCAGCCTTTACTACATCAATAAATCCCACCTCTATTGCTACTCCCTCTCCTGCATTAGCATCTATGGCTCAAAATTCGCAACCACCATAGATGCCACCATTTCAACTAATGCCTTAAGTATAAATGGGAGACCCTAATAATATGTACACCATGTTTAGCGAGATGTTTGCGATGATGCAACAATCCTAACATGTGATATATCAGCAACGGCAACAGTTATGCAGTAATATTCACCTCATGTTGGTAAGCAAGGAGACAATGTACCGATGGGAGAGCGAAATGAACAGGTCAAATTACATGACTTTATCTAGCTAGTACCTGATTTTGATGGGATTATTTCAGACCCAACAACTACACATAATTTGATAGAATAATTACATAAAGCATTTGTTGCTTGTGAAGTACCCGAAGTTAGGAAAGTGGATCTAGATCTTGAGATCTTTTAGAACTTATTGTTCACCTAGGTTAGCTAGTACTTGAAGTTTTATAGTTTTAGGATTTTAAGTGTGGCATTGCCGGATCTAAATCTTTTAGAACTTATTGTTCACCTAGCTGGCTTTTAGAGTTCCAGTTCGAATTCCAACTTTAAGATTTACTTATGAGATTATAGAATTCAGGAGTTTGCACTTTTAATATATTTTTGTTTCATAAGTAATTTTACTCTGTTTTTATAATTTATTTAATATTTTAGGATTCTCGAGATTATCTAATCAAGTATAGGGCTTCTAATGTTAAATATTGACTCAATTTGACTTTGTTGTTAGTTTTAATTTTGAATATAAGATTCACTCATAAGGTTATTAAAGATATAGGGATTTACAATTTTATTATTAATTGTTACTTGATGATATCATGTCAATTTGCATGCAAATGACCCAATATAGAAATAGTTAGCTTAATTGGTGAAATTTTGACTCGATAAACTATTACTATATTAAAGAAAATTATTTTGTCTCGTTATTTTTATTAATTGTTACCTAAATATACGATCTCAATTTATGTATTAAAGATCCGATGGACAAATTGTATAGCATGGGTTCCGAGCCGAGTGATTATTGGATTTTCATTTTGTTTTTTATAGTACTCTTTCTTATGGTTCAATATTTAGGGTTCTCTTTTCTCATTACACTTATTAGACGATTGGGGTTATTGAGTTTTTATCTCATCTCGTCTAAAGTCTCTTAAGATTTTTGGGTTTTAGTTTTGGTAGTAACTGTAAAGTTCTCATTTAAGAGTATTAAAATATCTAGGGGCTTAAATGATAAGACGGTAATGCTTTTAAAAAATTAAACATGACAACTACAACTTTACATCATATATTTTCAAAATTTCATCAAAGATGATTAATACATCATAGTTTTCTTATATATCCATATTATTAAAGCCATGACCCTTTGGTGTCTCTTCGTCCTTTTTTTCCTCTAATTGCCCCTTTAAATTAAAATCACTCTTCTGTTTTACAAAGCTTGAAAAGTAAAATTTAATAATTCGAGGGTCTTTTTAGTAACTTTGATTTAACTTCATCTCTCCCCCGATTTTAAGAGCAATTTCTCATCCCATTCTTATCCACTGCTCAGTGCATTCTTATGTAACCCACGATCATATTTTAAACTTTTGTTTTTAAATTGTTAACTACTCTAACGGCCAAAACAAATTGTAACTACTCTCTCATCCCACCCCTCTCCCTCTCCCTCTCCCTATCCCTCTTGACCAACTTTTGGTTTTGAAGCAATAATGCATTATTCTTCATGAACGCATGAGTTACTGCTTTTAAGGTAAGCTTTTCTTTAAACTTTATTGATGATTCTATTGATTTCTCCATGAATTTCCTTGACCACTGGACAAAATCCATGCGATTATGTCCGCAAAAGAACTCATTAAATGTAGTCCTTTTATTACTTCTATGGATCATGATTTTGTATTATGTTCTTTTAATTCCATTTATGCACGATTGCAACATCTCTCACTATATGTGAACTCACATGTTTATATAAACGTAACATGATATGTAATTATTTTCTACTTTTTTTCCATTGGTCAAAATTATTTTATAGAGTTTACTTTGGTAACAAACTGTGAAGATTATATGTTGTCCCTCAATAGCTGCAGAATATAAAGAAAGTGAAAAATTAAATGTAAGGATACATTTTTATTTTTTATTTTTTAATATTGTTTGCATTGTTTGAATAATGAACAACAAATGGGACTTTTTGGAGTATATTGATAATATATACGTAGTTGGCCCGGTTAAAGAGAAAAGGAATAAAATATTATTATTTAAAAAAATAAAAAAAAAATCACTACGAATAAAAATTCTCAGACAAGTTGACATCGTCTCTTAAAGAGATGAGGTCAATATTTTTTGGATGGACCTCGTCTCTTGAAGAGACGAGATCCTGTACTAACGACCTTGTCTCTTCAAGAGATGAGTTTCGGGGATTAATTTCCCCAATCAGCTTCTTCTTCCTCATTCATGCGATCAGTTTTTCCTAAAACCCCCCGTTTTCGAAACATTAACCCTAGTTTCCTTCATTGCGACTTAGATTTAGACAAAATCAGAGCGTGATTTTGACTATGATCGATTACTGGCATTGGGGAAGTAACAAGATCAGGAAGAAGTGAAGAAATTCTTGTGAAAATTTCAGAAAATCGTTGAATTGGATAGGTAATGCTTTTGAATTTTTGCTATTACTGATGTTACATTGTTGAATAGTAGGTGTTGAGATCCTAAATTCATTGTTACTGTTGTTGCATTATTGTATGGGTTGAAACAACTAGCTTGTTGTGGGGTTTTCTTTTTTTTTTTCCGATTTTTCCCATGGAATAGAGTTTTCCTTGTTGGAAATTTTTTTTTGCCATTTTGTTTTTCTTTTTGTATTGTATTCTTCTTTCGTATATATGATGTAATTACAATTATACTCTTTAGTTTTTGAAAGTACGAACCAAATTATGAAATCATATACCGGTATACATCATACACATTCATCACATACTATTAAAATACTAGGATGGATGTAGTAACATTAGTAAGTATGTTTAAATATCTGAGGAGTGCAATAGATGAGTCATTGTGCAAATTTCATGCATTCACCCTGTTTTTTTATGGGATAACAGGATAGGTGAGAAGAGGAAATTAATAAGGTCAAGTTTGTACTATACGCACATGGAAACATTGTGGAGGGGAATAATACTTTTGGTTATGATAAGTTGTTAGTTGCGGTGGTCAGTGTTAGTAGGAACTCAACATACGAGGAAATACTTGGTATAATTTATAATGGACTTAAGGTAAATAAGTCTACACATTGGATTGAGTTGTATCATAGGGTAACGATTGGAGATAGGACGCTACGCTGTGACTAATGATAAGGCTACATATGAGATGTTGGTGTACACTGAAGGGCCAGTGCATGTGTATGTGCAGATATTTGAGAACGATTGCCTCAGACACCTACGGGAAAAGTGGGAATTGATGTAAATATTGGCAGCCAAGGGTTGATAGACTCAAACTCAACTCCAATCCACATAATAGTTAGCGTACAGGAGCAGATGGGTAACTTTGAAAATACTGTACCGGATTGGGCATGTGATCACGATACTGATGTGATGCAAGACTCCTCGGTAAGTGGATATAGTGACGACTATGATGATGATGGAAATAATAATGTGGCAGCATTTTCCCTAAGCAAATGCTGTAACTGGTGTACAACGTAATAGAAATGACTGACACTGTTTTGTGGCTCCCACAGACGTTGATGCAGTTGGGAACTCGGTGCCGGTACCTTTTTTCACTGTTGATGTTGATAGTGGTTATGTTGCATTTGATGTTGAGCAATAAATGAGTGCTAGTAATTGGAGTTTTAGCGATGAATTCAAGTTGGGATGTGGTTGGGACTAAAGATCATCTAGTACGGGTAGTTAAAATGTGTCATATGTCGAATCATTATAACTTCAAGGTGGTAGACTTCGACCCAAGGTCATAGGCAGTTAAATGTGTTGATGTTTGTAATAGAGGTTGCAAGTGGGGACTCAGAGGCGGTTACAATAAGCATGGTAGGTAGTTTCACATCATTAAATGTAAAGAATGCACACCTGCTTGGATGAAATCACTGGATAGGACCACTCTCGATTAGACTTGACTAGCATTTCTAGATGCATTATACCGAATATTCGTAATTCTCTAGATGTGAGAGCGAAGGAACTACAATTGACCATCTTGAAAGAGTTTGGGTACAATGATCATACAAAGAGGATTCATGAGGCAAAGCAAAAAGCTATTGAACATGTGTATGAAAGTTTGGAACAGTCATATGTTGAGCTGCCGCATATACTTAATGCGATAACAGAGGCAAATACATGAACAAAGGTTGAGTGGAGGATTGTGAATTTAGATACAACAAGACACGTATTCCTTGACAAACTCTTATAGGCATTTGTCCCTTGCATTAAAGCGTTCAAGTACTGCAGGGATGTTTTTGATATATACTTATATTTATTTACAAAGGATTTATATTGATGAACAAGTTATATTTGTTAATTGTTTACAGACCTGTAGTCACAGTTGATGGGATCTTTTTGTATGGCAAGTACAAACACAAACTGCTCATCACAATAATAGTAGATGTAGCAAATCATATAGTTTCGTTAGCGTATTATCTTGTCTATGAGGAGAAAGAGGACTCATGGAGTTGGTTCCTTACAAAATTGATAAGACACATTATCGATGACTGTTCAAACATCTGCTTAATATCCAACGGTATGCCGGTATTAAGAGTGCAGTTGAAGGTGAGCATACTTGGGCCTAGAGAGTGGCCATGGCGGTGGTGTATCAGATGTGTTACTAACAACATCAACTCGAAGGCCAAAAGCAATGAATGTAAGAAATTAGTTAAAATAGCAACCTGCCAAATGCAGATGAGAAAGTTTCATGATTACTTCAATGCAACAAAGCAAAATAATCCATGGACATCGGAATATTTTCACGAGTTGCATCCATGTATGTAGACTTTAGCTTATGATGAAGGCATAAGATTCGGAATTGGACAAACATGGTTAAAAGTTATAATTCCATTCTAAAAGATGTTTGGTGCTTTCCTGTGGCAGCATTAGTAAAGAAAACCTTCTACAATTGCAATTCTATATTCGACAAGTAAAGACCGGAGGCTAGCAAAACAATGAATTCGGGTATGTTGCTTACATTACATGTTGCAACGAAGTTTGAAAGGTGGAACAATATAGCAAGTGCTATCGGGTAACGTGTTTCGTCTACCACGAAAGAGTATTTGAGGTTGTAACCGCTTCGTGCCCTACAATGTATGGCCAAAATGGGGATCACATTCATAAAGCGGAGTTGCGAGCAGGCAGATACACATGCAATAAGTGGCAAACGTATAGAATCCCATGCTCCAATGTAATGGCAGTAATGGAAACTCTGCACATGGATTGTGTTGGTTAAGTAGGGGTAATGGTACATATGAGAGAATCAGCTGCGGGTATATGGGTGATCCTTCATACCTGTAGCAGATATGGCTAATTGGACTCCTTTCGACATTCCAAAGTGGCACCCCACCCATGACTTATTAGGAAAAAGGGTAGGTCTAGAGAAAAACGGTTTCATAATGAGATGGATATTCTAGATGGCCCATGAGGTTATTCATGTGATTCGTGTGGGCAGATAGACCATAACATCAGAAGTTGTTCTAGTAGGTGAGCGGTTAATAGGACCCTTATGGGCCAGTTGAGTCATAGTATATTTATTTGGTTCATGTCATTTCTTTTGTTACATTTATGACGCATACTTTTGTTTATTTTCTTTTTTCTTTTTACATATGCTTCTACTAGCACTACTCCCTACTTTGTTCATTGTAGATGGATTCGGGACCGTTTGATGACTCCATGCTTATCGGGCAGCCTGTTCATAGATTGAGGCTGGCATGGGAGGGACAAGTAGGATTATTTCATCATCCAATTACTTAGATCATCTAGACACATAGATCAAGTCATGGATTTGTTTTCAAATGCAGGAGCATGTGGTGTTACATTGTCGCTGTAAGATGAGAAGCTCAGACGGCAGGACGACATGCCTGTGGTTCTAGATGAGAGACTTATTCCATTCCTATCACACGTTGATTTGACAGGTGCTACTTAGATAGCCGTTTTGTACAATTGGATTGGCACCTTATTACAGCTTTGGTAGATAGATGGCATAAGAGACACACACGTTTCACATGTTGACGGTGAGTGGCCTGTGACGTTATAAGACGTTGTTGCTCTTACTGGCTGCCCGTCGATGGCTATGCAGTTACCAGCACATCTCAGATTGATTGGCCGAAGTTATGCCACAAATTACTAGGAGTTAAACCATAGGGTGGTGTAGACATGGATGGCGGCCGACTGAAGATGTCGTGGTTGGATACACAATTTAGAGTGCTACCTAATAGACAGATGACATCATTCTTCGGTGATATGCTAGAGCATATATTATACTACTACCGTGGGGCTTTGTTATTGTAGACAAATCATCGAATATGTTTAACGTTATGTACCTACAGCTACTCGATAACTTAAAGAGAGCAAGGCAGTTTGCATGGGGAGCAACTTGCTTAGCATGGCTATATAGGCAGTTGTGCATGGCTTTTCATGTAGACACGGGTGACATAATAGGACCCCTAGTAATCCTACAGATATGGGCATGGGAGCACTTCCCACACATCGCTCCGCTGCAACAACATATCACATCAATTACCGTGGATCGCCAATTGATTAGTTATTGGGGTACTACATTCGATGTCACTCACTCCCCTGCACATTTGTTGTTCGAGTATAGGAGGTGTTTCGATAGATATCTTTCCAACTAGGCATCGGTTTGTATGTTTTATGTATTCACATGTATATAGTTATGTTGTATTTACTAATGTATACTACACTTTTCTTTCTTTTATAGGTTGTTTGGGACCCCTTACACTGTTATTATGGATTCTTTCACTGTGTACTGTCGAGTGACAGTGACATGTGGCGTGCTCGAGTCCCTCTGGTTCACTTTCACATTATCGAGCATTACTACCCAAATAGGATGCTCCGATAGTTTTTTGGTTTCCACGGGATTCCCGACCATCCAGTTGATATGAGGCCTTATATGGGCTAGACTTACAAGGGCGTTCCAAGTGGAACTGGGCGACGGAGCACGCCAGGTGGATAGTTGAGTGGGATGGTAGGCGATATCGCATTGTCGAGATATCGAATATTCCCACTGGCACATCTGCATATTATTTTGATCGGTACTATGTAATCATCGGGCGTTGCATTAGTCATCGGATATTCCCACTAGCACATCTGCATATTATTTTGACCGGTACTATGTAATCATTAGGCGTTGCATTAGTCATACAAGGGCCATTGTTCGGTATGTGGTAAGTTCATTAACTATATATGGATTTATACTGTATTTGTTATTCACTTATCTACTTGTTTCCTCTCGCTTGTAGGCAAATTTCATCATAGAGTCCCGGACATGCCAGCAAAGGACACTCCTGCCACTACATGAGATGTCATTTGTGTAGTTTATGAGACTTGTTTTGAATGATCCAGTGCCAGCACTAGCACCAATACCTGAAGACCCATAGCCTCGACTTGTTCAAAGACAGTAGCTAGCTAGAGAAAGGCATGGGTAGGGATAGGGTCGGGGTCAAGAGCGAGGGTGAGCTCGAGGTGTACATATCAAAGATGAGCCTTTACCCTCGCATGAGCACGTACCTGATGAGCCAGGCCTTCCACATTTTCTTCACTCTCGAGCTTGGTCCATCATCATCATCATATGCTCATTTACATGAGACCCCTATGGCAGACATAGTATACATCGGGTTCCACACCCCCTTGCTCCATAAAAGAGGCGACCGTCACCACCGCATGATATGGGGGAGAAACTCACCCAGGTGGAGTCAGACCCAGTCCCATTTTTATCTTTATGCTGCCGATGGTGGAGTTAAAGATGCCACACTCACTCTGGTGGATCCGATCACGGAGCTTCCTCATTAGGATGTCCACCAGCATACACCATTCCCCCTGACTTCTGTCAGGAGAGGACGAGGGAGGCGGGGCACCCAGTAATAGCTGTTGTGTAGATTTTTATCTTTTATGATTTTTTATATAGATTCTTCTTCTCTCTGATGCATGTTTATAGTTAACATAACATTCACATACTTAACACATTATTCATTTGATTCTTTCATATTATGAGTTTTTTTATGTTTGTTGTGAATGGTTTTACAATTCTCCCATGATAGGATGAATTGGGTTTGCCACTGTGTTTTTTGATGGATTGGGTTTGGGAATACTATTATGGTTAGGTTATGAAGTCTGGAAGTTGTTTAGCCATGGTATATGATGGTTAATGAATGATTTATATGGCTTATTCTGTATGATTTTGACAGGTTATGACAATTAATATGTAATAAGAGAGTGATTTATGATTTTCAACGAAAATGTGCGTTGGTAGAGTTGACCTCGTCTCTTGGAGAGACGAGGTTTCTCCTGGCCCGACCTCGTCTTTCCAACAAATGATGTCACTATTTAATAGTAACTTCATCTCTTCAAGAGACAATGTCAACTTACCTAAAATTGGAAATATTTTATTTCCAGTGGTATTTTCGTAATTTTTTAAAATAGTAATATTTTTTCCTTTTTGCGAGATGATGCAATGCTAAAATAAATTAAAAATAAAAATAAAATAAAATGATGAACCATTTAGTTAGAATTTATAATAAATTATTATAAAAATATTTATTAACTAAATAATTTATCAACCTAATTTAAATTTTATATTTATGTTTATCATTACAATTGTATGTTGTATCTATATGAATTGCTTTATGCTATAATATAATAATTTGATTTAAATGATACACTTGTATAGTGAATTTTATGAAGGAGCGACAATTAAAAATTTGTAAAATAAGATAAAGTTTAAGATAAAAGTTGTTACAAATTATGGACAGCATCAAACAACATAACTATTTGTATTTGTTGAAACATCACTAGCGTACTTTCCTGCATGGAGAAAGATATCAGGCAAAAAAAATAAAAAAGTTAGAAAATAATAAATTATAACTTATCAACTTAAATTTTAGTAAAATTAAAAATAACATAGCAAATATATGAATTTAACCAAGGGAGAGGAATAAAAATATTATTTTAAAAAATTAAGAAAAATGCCACTGGAAAGAAGATATTCCCTATTATGAACATCAATACATTTAACTGCCTATGACCTCGGGTCCAACTCATCACTTTGAAGTTATAATGATTCGATATACACCACATTTTAACTACTCGTATAAGATGATCTTTAGTCTCAAACCGCATCCTAACATTGAGTTTATCGCTGAAACTCCAATTGCCAGCACTCATTCTTGCTTAGCATCAAATGCAGTGTAACCATTACCAACATCAATAGTAAAAAAAAGTATTGGCACCGAGCTCCTAATTGTATAAACATCTGTAGGAGCCACAAAACGGTGCCAGACATTCCTATTATGCTGTATGCTGGTTACAACATCTACTTGGGGAAAATGCTACCCCATTATTATTTCCAGCATCATCATAGTTATCACTATATTCACTTGCTGAGGAGTCTTGCATCACATCAGTATCGTGATCACATGCCTAACCCCGTGCAATATTTTCAAAGTTATCTATTTGCACCTGTGTGCTACCTATTATCTGGATTAGAGTTGAGTTTAAGTCTACCAACCTTAGCTGCCAATATTTGCATCAATACCCACTTTCCCTGCAGGTGCCCGAGGTAGATCATTCTTAAATATTTGCACAGACACAGGCACCGACCCTTTAATGAACACCAATATCTCATGTGCAGCCTTATCATCAGTCACAGCGTAGCATCCTATCTCTAATAGCTATCATATGATATAGCTCAACTCGATGTGTAAACCTATTTATCTTAAGTCTATTACAAATTATACCAAGTATTTCCTCATATGTTGAATTCCTACTAACATTGACCACTATTGCTAGCCGCTTATCATTCCCCTTCACAATGTTCCATGAACATACAGTACAAACTTGATTATCCATTTCCTCTCCTTATCTACCCTGTTATCTCATAAAACATAAGGTCAATACATGAAATTTACACCATGACTTATCTATCACACTCGTATAATATTTAAGCATATTTACTAATGCTATAATACTCACCCAATCTTCTAATAGTATATTATCAATGCGTATGATTATACTGTGTATGATTTTATGATTTGGTTCTAATTTCAAAAACTAAATACTAAAATCGCGATTACATCAATCATACAGAATAAAACTACAATACAAAAAAAAAAAAAACGGAAACAAAATCAAACAAAAAAATTTCCTTTGGTCTGAAAGGAAGGAATAGCATGATAGGGACAAAAAAAAAAAGGAAAAACCAAAACACCATGCCAAGCTCGTTTCCCAAACCCATACCACAATGCAGCAATAATAACACTAAATGTAGGATCTCAATATCCAATGCAACATCGCATATAGCGGAAATTCACGCAAAAATAAAAAAAAAAATTACCTATTGATTTTGGCACAATTTCAGGATTTTTCGCATAAAATTATTCGCTTCTTCGTGATCTTATCACTTCCCAACACCTGACAATTGATCAAACCAAGTGATGTCTCGATTTTGCCTAAATCAAATTGGGAATATGGGAGCTAGGGTTTCGATTTGGGATTTAGTAGATTTTTCCCTGTGCCAAATGAAGAAGACGAGCTCCTGTTATGATATAGCCTTTGACAAGCTCGTTTGTTAAAGAGACGAGGTTCATGCGAAATATTGATCACCTCTTCAAAAGCCTAGGTCAACCTGCCTAAAACTGGAAATATTTTATTTTCAGTGAAATTTTTTGTAATTTTTTTTAAATAATAATATTTTTTTCCTTTTCCCACATCATCTCCTAGTAGATTATTTACTTTATCTACAAAAATAAAATAATTTATTTATTTATTTAATTATGCATCATTGCAGGGAAAAGGAATAAAATATTAATATTTTTAAAAATAATTACGGAAATGCCATCGGAAAAAAATTATTCCCGATTTTAGGCAACATGGCCTCGTCTCTTAAGAGACGAGGTCATTGGTGACTGACCTCGTCTCTTGAAGAGACGAGGTCTCATTTCTATAGTGACCTCGTCTCTTCAAGAGACGAGGCTGCTCCGCATATGACCTCGTCTCTTGAAGAGACGAGGTCATTAGTGATTAACCTGTCTCTTCAAGAGACGAGGTCATCGGCTTAAATTTCCCGTGCGCGTCTTCTTCCCCATTTCCCCCATTGCAGACGCACGGCAAACCTAAATTCCCCAATTCTCAAATCGCGAATTGCCGTCGATTTTTGGTGCACCAAATCCACAAATCAACCGTAATTGCTCATCCCTATTTTTCCAAAGTTAATTGTGTAGCGATTGGTTGGGTAGGAGGATTGAAAAGAGGAGATATGAAGCGAGACCACCGGTGGCGAACGGCGAACTTTGAGGTTGGATTTCCGCGTGTTTTCGTATTTTTTTTCATCATTCATGCTGCATTGTTGAATTAAGATTGTATGTGTTGTTAGAATAATTTTATAGCATGATTCGTACGCCGACGGTATATTGCTACTCTACTATTATGGCGCGTTTGCTTAAAAATAATAAAGGAGAAATGAAGTAGACATAATGGCATTTTCAATTACAATCTTAGTTTAATACCATAATTAATAAACCGAAGTATACATCAGAATACATATTCTATATAATAAGATTTAAAATGAAATAAATAAAAATGCATCATTCATACTTAGATATATGAATATGTGATTGCTGACCTGTAACAAGTTATCAACTGTATAAATGGTAATTAGTACAATTAATGCAACAAACTTTAATAGTTTTTTAAAAACTACAACTCATATTCTACTACAAAGACTGGTATATATTAAAACTTACACATATATACCCATCACTAAGTCATATATCAACCATGCAAGTATAATAAAACTTATCTTCACATAATGTTGGCATAGGGAAGTGTTATTGATTATGACGCAGTCGTTCGACAGTTCTAGGGGGGGATGGTAAGAGTTGGCCTCAAAAGATAAAACTTCGATTTTTTTTTTTTTTGCTTGTCGTGTGTTGTATAGAGATGTATATGTATAATATTTGCTTTGGAAAAAAATTAAGTCCTGAGTAGTTATTGTTAGATAATTATTTTAGGAAATTGAGAATGTGAAAAAAAATTGAAAATAATTTCAATTGTCGTTAACGGGGTGTATTTAGGACTTTAGCATTTGTATGGCGATTTTATATGGCATGGAAAAATGTGATGAAAAAAGCAAATATTTGTAAGAAGTATAATAGATTATAAAATTAAATTTCGACTTTGAAAGTGGAGGTGCAAGTTTAGGAGTTATGTTAAATGTTACGAGGAATGCAATTCATAGTGTGATTTTTTGAATTTGATACGTGGAAGCTAATTTTGATGATATGGCAGGATTTGTGAGGAAATGGATAAAGCGAAGGTCATACTATACGTTCATGGGAATATTGTGCAAGGGGATTATGGTTTTGGTTATGATAAGCGGCCTGTTGCTATGGTCAATATTAGTGGGAATTCAACATATGAGCAGATAGTGGAGATTATTTGCAATAGACTAAAGGTAAATAGGTATACACATTGGGTGGAGCTATATCATAAGGTAGCTATTGGAGATAGGACGCTACGTTATAATATTATTCCAGTAACCGATGATGATGCGGCACAAGAGATGTTGCTATACACAGAAGGCTCAGTGGCTGTTTATGTGCAGATTTTGGAAATTGAATTGTCACAGGCATCTGCAGAGGAAATGGGCAATGATAGAAATATTGGAAGCCAAGGGTTTGTAGACTCCAACTCAACTCCAGTTCAGACAATAGGCAGTGCACAAGTAGAAATAGGTCACTTTGAATTTTGTGTACCTACATCAGTAGGTGGTGATGATATGGATGCTGGGCAAGACTCATCGGCAAGTGAATCCAGTGATGACTATGATGACAATGAAAATGTTAATGATGAAGTAATTCGACAACATGCATTGCCCGAGGTACAACGAAGGGGAAATAACTGGGACAGTTTTATTGCTCCTACTGACGTTGATGCAGTACTTACGCAGCATATGATGATGAGCAGGAAATGAGTGCTGAGAATTGGAGCTTCAGTGATGAATTCAAGGACGGGATGCGTTTTGAGACCAAAGATCATCTTATACGAGCAGTTAAAATGTGGCACATAACGAGCCATTATAACTTCAAGGTAGTGGATTCGGACCCAAGAGCATGGGCAGTTAAGTGTACCGATATCCACAACAGAGGTTGTAAGTGGAGACTCAGAGACAGCTATAAGAAACATGACGGGTGGTTTCACATCATTAAATATGAAGGACCTCACACTTGCTTGGATGAAATCACTGGACAGGATCACTCTCAGTTGGACTCCATCAGCTTATCCAGGGCCATAATATTGGAGATCCGCAATTCTCCAGATGTGAGGGCGAAGGATCTCCAAACGAATATATTAAAGCAGTTCGGGTATAATGTTCATATCAAGAGAATTCGTGAGGCAAAGAGAAAGGCCATTGAGCAGGTGTATGGAAGTTGGGAGTCATCTTATGTAGAGCTTCCGCATCTACTTAATGCAATCACTGAGGCAAATCTAGGAAGAAAGGTTGAGTGGCAAACTCAAGATTCAAATACCGCCAGCCACGTATTCCTAGATAAGCTTTTTTGGGCATTTGGTCATTGCACTGAGGCGTTCCACTACTGCAGGTATGTATTGTAATCATTGTTAAATTTTGTTCTAGGTTATTGATATTCACTGACTAAGTTACATATGTTAAATCATTGCAGACCTGTGATCACAGTTGATGGTATTTTCCTGTATGGCAAGTACAAGCACAAATTGCTTATTGCAGTGGCAATAGATGGGGCCAATCATATAGTACCGTTGGCCTATGCCCTTGTGGATGAGGAGAAGGCGGATACATGGAGTTGGTTTCTTGCAAAAGTGTTGGAACACGTCGTCAAAGACCGATCCAATATTTGCTTGATATCGGACCAGCATGCCGGTATCAGGAGTGCGGTCGAATGTGAGAATACGGTGTGGCCTAGGGGGTGGCCTTGGCGTTGGTGTATCCGTCATGTTGCAAGCAACTTTAATTCGAAGGCCAAAAGTAAGGAATGTAAGGAAATAGTAAAAAGAGCTGCCTATCAAACGCAGAGTCGCAAGTTCCACGGATATTTCAATGCTGCACTTCAAAGCAATCCTTGGACAGCACGATATTTTCGTGAGTTGCCCCCATGCATGTGGACCTTATCTTACGATGAAGGTGTCAGATTTGGCCTAGGCACAACAAACATGGCAGAGAGTTACAATTCAGTTATAAAAGATGCCAGGTGCTTACCTGTGGCAGCATTGGTAAAGAAAACCTTCTACAACTGCAACTCCATATTTAATAAGCAAAGGCGTGAAGCCAGCGATGCCATGAGTATGGGTAAGTTGCTCACAGAATACGCTGCGAATAAGTTTGAGCGATGGAACAACATATCCAGTTCCCATAGAGTTACTTGTTTCGATTACCAAGAACGGATATACGAGGTTATAACTGCACCACGTCCAACAATGTATGGTCAGAAGGGGGACCATATACAAAAAGTGGAGTTAAGATCATGTAGATGTACGTGTAACAAGTGGCAGACATATAGAATTCCATGCTCGCATGCGATGGCAGTGATGGGGACAATGCACATGGATTGTGTTGCCTACGTAGGACAGTGGTACAGGTGGGACCACCAACTAAGAGTGTATGGTCGTTCCTTCATTCCCGCAGCCGATAAGGCAAATTGGACTCGGTTGGACTTACCAAAGTGGCACCCTAATCCAGGACTTATTAGAAAAAGGGGTCGGCCTAGGGAGAAACGATTCCAAAATGAGATGGACATTCGAGAGGGCCCCCGAGGTTATTCATGCGATTGTTGTGGGCAGCAGGGCCACAACATAAGAAGTTGTCCAAATGCGGGATCGACATGTAAACTAGTTACGGGGCAGTCGAGTTGTGGTGGTAATGGAAATTCTTTATTCTCATATTTTTATTGCTGCACTAATGAGTCATGATTTAACGTATTTTTGTTATGCTTGTGTTTAATCAACATGTGTGGACTTTGTCAACATCTCTTTTTTTCCTTCGCAGATGGATCCAGGATCGATCGATAGCTCATTACTGACACAGCAGCCTGTACACAGGTCCATTATAGCCTGGGATGGACAGGTTAGTTCATTCTTTCAAATTCAGTGATTGCAGATTTGATGGCTAAGGTGAGAGTGGTCTTTAATTAATGCGATAACTTTACTGTAGGAGCATGAGGTTTTGCATTGCCCGGCGAGAGGCGAGGCTCAGGCGACCAGCAGGAGTACCTACAGAGGTTGACGAGCGGCTGTTGCCATTCCTGTCTCAGGCAGGGTTCATAGGGGCAGCCCAGATGCCTTTCATTCAGCTAGATTGGCATTCTTACAGCTTTGGTCGAGAGGTGGCGACCAGAGACACATACGTTCCACATGACCACGGGCGAGTGGTCTGACCTTAGAGGATGTTTCTGTCCTTACGGGCCTCCCTGTAGATGGATTGGCAGTGACGGGCACCGCTAGGCTTGATTATCCTGATTTATGCGAGGAGTTGCTAGGACTCGGCCACAGCCTGGCGTTGATATGGATGGTGGTCGCCTGAAGATGTCGTGGTTGGATAGCCACTTCAGCGACCTACCTGATTTGCTGATGATCTGATGATCAGACGACACGCTCGGGCATACATTTTACTGCTGCTTGGGGGATTTATTGTCGCAGACAAGTCCTCTAACTACGTTCATCTCATGTACCTCCAGCTGCTCCGAGACTTCGAGACGGCCGGGCAGCACGCGTGGGGAGCTGCCTGTTTGGCATGGCTATACAGGCAGCTATGCTTGGCTTCCCACATTGACACGGGGGACATGGCAGGACCGTTAGTTGTCCTGCAGATATGGGCATGGGAGCACTTCCCCCACATTGCCCCAGTTCGTCGCCTGCACACATCAGTTACCGCGGGCCGCCCACTCATCAGCCATTGGGGTGCGACTTTTGACGTGACCCGAGTATCGACACATCTGCTGATTGAGTACCGCGCATCTTTCGATCGACAGACGGCGCATCAGGTATGACATCGGTTCCCTCCTATACCTCAATTGTTTTGCAATGACTTATGTTGTTACATTGCTATAGTACGATGGTTTGTTAACGCAATATTTTACTTTTCCTACTGCATCAGGTGGTGTGGGACCCATATAGTTCGATCTTGCCCTCCCTGCCGCCATACTGCCTAGGGGGAGCGATGTGTGGCGTGCACGGGTCCCCTGGTATGCTTCTACCTTGTCGAGCACTACTACCCTGACAGAGTGCTCAGACAGTTTGGTGGCTTCCAGGGGATTCCAGCTCCCCTGCCGACATGAGACCCCTCCATGAGATTGACATGAGAGGACGTTCGAGTGGAATGGCAGGGTGGAGCATGCCAGGTGGATAGCTGAGTGGGATGCTCGGCGTGATTGCATAGTTGAGCTGCCCGATTTGCCTGCTGGGACATCTGACGATTACTTCCAGTGGTATCATGCGATCACCCGACGCTGGATCGGACGCACGGGAGCTATCATACGATACATGGTAAGATAACTGTCTCTTCAAGCTTTTATATGGACTTGTACTGGCTTGGCAGCTACTTACCGATATAATTTTTTGCTATTACTCGCAGGCTGATTTCATTTATAGCATTCCAGACATGCCCCCAGAGCTCACTCCATCCACTGCACGAGATGTCTGTCGTGTGGTGGAAGAGTTTATGGGGTTGAATTTCAATGATCCAGTGCCACCAGCTTCATCATCACCTGCAGCACAGGGTGACCCACAGTCTCATACCTTACAGAGACGACAGACTCCTAGAGAGAGGCGTGGGCGGGACGAGGCAGGGGTCGGGGACGAGCTCGAGCACCGGGTATACAGATCAGAGATGAGCCTGAGCCGTCCGATCTACCTTCACATGATGAGCCTGGTCCTTCCCAGGTCATTCAGGACGAGGCTGGCCCGTCATCGACATCTTACTATATGGGGGACACCCCCATGCCAGACCCGTCATACTCAGAGTTCCATACCCCCTTGGCTCCACAGAAGAGACGACCATCGCCATCACATGATATGGGGGAGGGGCTCACACAGGTCGAGCCAGACCCTGTCCCGTTCCACAGTATAGTGCTGCTACTGGACATGAGGATACTGTTACAGATATTGTTCGATCTACACAGCATCCACATCTGCGTACCCGTTACCCAGGACGTACGTGAGGCGGATAGAGGTCGAGGACAACATAGGAGGACACACATATAGACATCGACACGGTTCGGGTCGGTTCTGGACCCGAACCGGAACCAGAACCGCCAGAGCCGGGGCGGTTCACGTTTCAAGGAACCGTCGGTTCTGCGGCTCCTGTTCCACGAACCGGTTTTCTTTTTTTTTTTTTCGATGAAAAAAGTGAAAAAAAACCAAAACCTTACCCCCTACCCCACCCCCCCCCCCCCCCCCCCCCCCCCCCCCCCCCCCCCCCCCCCCAACCTGCATGTCTTCTTCTTTTTTTTTTTTTAAATTAAAATTTATAAGGCGGTTCCGGCGGGTTCTTAGACGGTTCGGAACTGTCAGCGACGGGCGGTTCCCTGGTCAGGAACCGCCGGTGACTGTTCGGGGCGGTTTCCGGTTCGGAACTGCCCCGTGATGATGTCTACACACATCAACAGCAGTAGTAGATGATAGATTTTCTTTATTTTTGATTGTTGCATATAGCTTCTTATTTTTTTTGTATGTATATTGTACTCCTTTTCTCTTGTACATTTAAAAGAATAATGAATCACATTTCGTTTCATATTATCTGTTACAGCCAACAAATTCCCATATTTTCATTGCACAGTGCTGGCAAACAATCACAATACCGCTGTGATTGAATGATTCAAATTGGGATTCAGCATGTATTTTTAGGCTGAATGGTATTATAGCCGTGTTGAATTTGTTTAATGGCTTGTATAGCCATTTATATTTCTACTTGACAGGTTTTATATATAATTTTTTGGGTTTCTCGAGTAATAGACTGAGTTAGGAGGAGAAATAGCTGACCTCGTCTCTTCAAGAGACGATGTCATATCGGGAGCAGCCTCGTCTCTTGAAGAGACGAGGTCAGTCATGTTGCCTAAAATCGGGAATAATTTTTTTCGATGGCATTTCCGTAATTATTTTTAAAAATATTAATATTTTGTTCCTTTTCACTCATTCGCACTTAATGGCATATTAGTAATATTGGATCTCTTTCCTACAATCAGTAGCTGGAGAGCTGTGTGTAAAGCCAAAATGGGAAAACTCTACTGAAAGTCTTCCTGTTCCATCACACTCAAACTCAATTTCTAGGGGTTTTCGGATTCATCTCCATCTACCTAGTTTCACGTTGTATAGGTTCGTATCATTCCACTGTTTTTCTTGCTTATTTGTGTATCCATGATTTAATCTGTTATTGTTGCTTTCCTTTCTCTTGATCCCTCGTTTGATCAGAGTACTAGGAGCTCTTTTTTTATTATTTTTTTTTACGAATTACCACGCAAGAACCCTAATTCTCTTTATAACCAATCGAAACCTTATCTCTATCATTGCCTGATCCTCGTTGCAGCATGAAAGAACAAGTTAATAAATTTGAGTTAGCCCTAATTTCTTGATCGTGGTATTGAATTTTGATACGATACGAGGGGTTCAATTTAGTTGGTCGTGTATCAAACTGGCACGAAATGACCTTGGGCAAATTAGGGTGTAGTTCTTTCTTGTGAGAATTCATCATCCCTTTTAATCGCTTTTAACAAGCAATGCGCTCTTTAGCTAATTTGGTGGTACCTACGTTAATCTTTGGTTTTCAGGAAAGAGTATCAGAAATGTCGAAAACATTGGTGCAGCCGGTAGGGCAAAAGAGACTGACTAATGTGGCCGTGGTTCGGCTTAAGAAGCATGGGATGCGGTTCGAGATTGCTTGCTATAAAAACAAGGTTCTTTCTTGGCGCTCCGGAGTGTAAGTACTTCTCTTTGTGTGCTTAGTTTATAAAGGGCTATGTGTATGCTATTGCTTTAATATTTCAACTAAACATCACAGGCATGTCTCTAGAGTGGTTCATTCCGTGTATTCCATCGATGTCCCCTCGACCAAAGGACACTTAAATTGTTACTAATTGCTGGGACAATTTGGCTCTGATTCTGCTCACACTCCTGAGTTGATATAGAGTACATGTATGAATTTTAATGATATATTTCTGCTCTGCAAAATTGTCGTGCTTGCATGAGCTGCTTTAGAGGTAATGTTCTCCATTCAGGGGGGTGGAGAACTAGGCAAGCTTTGAAATATAGGAATTTCAAAGTTGAGTTAATCGATTAACTGAAAAAGCTGTGTTGGTTTGCATTGAGTGTTTTGTGAGGTTGCAATATATTATATGGATAGAGCTCATGTCTTTATAAAAAAAAAAAAAAAATGTTCTAGGAATGACAAGTCACAATGGTGTTACTTTTGAAATGGCACAGGTGACAAAAGTTTCTGAAATTATATGCATAAAAGATAAAAGATTTAATCATCATCATGTTGTTTATTGTTATGGATGTTTTGAGGAGACATTGCTGTATTGGGTTGTATAGCATCCATAGCCTTCAAACATTTTCGTTTTGGCTTTTTTCTCTTTGCCTTGTATACGTCCTCTCCCCTTAATCTCCTAAATCTATCCTGTGCATATCTATTATATCAATCATTCTGTGGGATCTAACACTCGCAACTTTATCCTTGCTAATTTGGATCAGTGAGAAGGATTTGGACGAAGTATTGCAATCGCATACTGTTTATTCCAATGTATCAAAGGGAGTTTTAGCTAAGTCAAGGGATATGAATGCAGCTTTTGGAACTGATGATCAGACACAGATATGTCTAGAGGTGAGTGATGGCCATTTATGGACCCCATATTTTGAAATATTTTATTTTATTTTTCCGTCCCATCACCAAAAAGATGAAAATATTTGTAACTACATTATATAAAGTAAGAATTTTATGGTTGTCACAATCAAACATGCATGGTGGATTCTTCTGCATACTGCAGATACTGGACAAAGGAGAGCTTCAAGTTGCTGGAAAAGAAAGGGAAATTCAGTTTGCGAGTCAGTTTCGTGATATTGCAACAATTGTCATGCAGAGGACCATCAATCCCGAGACTCAACGCCCTTATACAATAAGCATGATTGAGCGTTTGATGCATGAAATCCATTTTGCTGTTGATCCTCATAGTAATTCGAAGAAGCAGGTGAATTGATTTGTAATAAACCTTAAAAAAGTTTTATTCTTATTATTTTTTTAATCTATCTCTTGCAATTTTCCATCATAAGATTTCTAGCTCTCTTGCTGAAGTGTGTGCCTTTCTTTCGTGTCTGATAAATCTATTATTGTTCCCTGATTTTTAAGTTGACACTTGCAATAAGTGGCTCTTGATGGTGTGTGCATATAGTTTTCTTGCTATATGATTTCTTTTTTCCTTGTTAAGCTGACATGCCATTTAGTTGTGCAGGCTTTGGAAGTTATTCGTGAGCTTCAGAAGCATTTTCCTATCAAAAGGGCTCCAATGAGGCTAAGATTTACTGTTCCTGAACAAAATTTTTCTTCGCTTCTGGAAAAGCTTAATACATGGAATGCTAGCATTGTGTCAAAAGATGAAAGTGGAAGCCAGAGATCTGTTGTAAGTTTAATATCATGGAAGAAATTTGTCTTTCAAAATAACGTACATTATGTTAATACGTACTTTATGTTTTGTTTATATTTAACTGAACCATTATTTTTACTATTCCGATCCTGCCTGGGTAATCAATTGTGCCATGCTCTGGCCTCTGCCATAAGTTAGGTGTTGAAATTTCTCTAAGACTACTTGTTGGGCTACCATATGAACAAGCTAGACTTAACTCGTGCTTGAATCTTGTTAAATTATTCATGTATCTTGAAGTAACCAATATAATTACATCCATGTCCCCTGTTTAGGCCACAGGAGGGAAAATACAGGGTGCAAAGTTTAATGTGCATCTGTCCATGGAAACTAATAAGTTGGTTGACAAGTTTGATGGTGGACTCATAGGTTGAACAAGTAATATAATGGTTGCTGCCTCTTTCGTTTCTTCTGGCTTGAGTATTTCTAAACACTCAAAGATGGCCCCAGTAAGAGCACATCAAGCCGTACATTTAGAGAGAAGAATGGCCATGGCAAATTTCCTGAGTTGGATGCGATGTTTTATCTTTTTTAAGCTGTATACTGCATTTATCTAGTAGCTAGACTGCATATAGCATGTGCAAATGATGTTTGAATTAATCTTACACTTTCAGCTGTTGGCACCATAGTTAGAATTGACGTACAGCACTTCTATAAGATGCAATGTATATCTAGGCATTGCATACATATGCTGCCTTTCTAGGTATTGTTATTGTAGATATCATATACTTCCTTTTTCATAGTATGGGATTCTTTGTTGAGATAATGAGCTCGACAAGTTTATAGTACATAATATGCTCTATACTATATGGTTATATGCCTTCTGCAATACATAAAATTGCGCTCCTTTATGCAGATTAGTGAGATTGAACCTGGGTGCTACCGGGAGTGTGAAGCTTTAATGAGAAATTTGCAGGGCGAGTGGAAGTTCTTGCTTACTCTGTGCATGCAGAGGGAGATGCCCAAGTCGAGCATTATGAGGATCATGAGGATGTTCCATCCAGATTACCTGAGTCCGCTAATACTGTCCAGCAGCTGAGTGAAAAAATGCAGAAAAAATCTCTTTCTTCAGGGAATGCGAGCACTGAGGTAGAAGTCAAAATGAACAAGTGCAGCACATGCAATGCATTCATTGGAGATGCAAAGCAATATAGGGAACATTTTAAGAGTGATTGGCACAAGCATAACCTAAAGCGAAAGACCAGGCAACTTCCTCCTCTAACAGCAGAGGAGTGCATGGCTGACATGGATTTGAATGACTCAAAGGCAGATTTAAAAGAGTATTCCTTTTAAACTGATCGCACTTCATAAACTAGGAACATTTTGGTTACAGTAATTTTTCTGACATCCGGGAATATTGTCAAGCAAACTTGTCACCAAAGGGAGAACCATGATGAAACTGGAAATTTAGATAAAGGTTTAGTGAGTTCCAATTGCGTACCTTAGTTGCAGCATTGGGTTGTCTATGCGGTTGTTGATTCTGGTAAGCACAATCCCAGTATTTTGCATCCTGCATCTTTGTTGCTCTCATATCAGGCTTGAAGAGAGTTTGTTTTGTTCTGTACCGCTGAGTTTCTGCTGGATACCTCATTAACAACTAGCTGGTCGCATTGCTAGGTCTCGACAGTATAGCACCAGGACTCTTTAAAAACTTTGTATTGTATAGCGTATGGTGAAAGATGTGATTGTACTTCAAAGTATGGTCGCATTGCTAGGTCTTGACAGTATAGCACCAGGACTCTTTAAAGACTTTGTATTCTATAGCGTATAGTGACAGATGTGATTGTACTTCAAAGTATGTGTTGTTTCCAGTGAAAACTTGAGGTTTTTTGCACAATCTGGAAACACTTACCTATGACCGGGTAAGTTTTTGCTGGAGTTTCCTAAATTTTTCTTGGCTCATTACCCTCATTTCGTGTCATGAACCTTAAAAAAGAAATATAATTTGCGGTGATGTTACAATCATCCAGAAGAATGTGCATGGAGTTTATAATATTAAAGCCTAAGACATGGCTATTATCTTTTGGGGGGAAAAAAAAACATTGTTTAAATAAATTTTAATGTAAAGTAAGTAGTTGTAAATAAAGTGGAGGGAACTAACGTGACCTTTTTTTTTTTTTTTTTAATTTTTCAAATTAAGGCTATCCTGGAGTTGAAGAATCGTTCACCTTTTCAGATACACGCCAAATGTCATATACATTTGATGAATAATCATTAATAATACCTTGATAAATAAAAGAGGTGGGTGGTGATGCTCTTCACTAAGTAAACTCATTGCAATACTGTTTAACAGATTGGCTGAATTACAAATTTACAATGAGCCTTTTTTTCCTTTTTAGGGGCCAGAGTGCAGTCCAGGAGCTTACTTTATGTTTACCATGAAATTGGTGGAAAAACTACGGAAGGAAACCGATGCGTGTCCCCTGTTTGAACATTTAACATGAAAATGAAAAATCGATAGAAATCGAGAAAAACACGCGTAAACGTTTTTCATTTTGAAGTCCAATCTCCAATAAAGCAAAGTTAAATGGATAGAAGTAAGAGATTTTAATTTATTGAATAATCGACTCTTCCCATTCCTTTTCTTATGTTAACCAACCGTATCGAGAAGGAAATAGAGCTGTTTAATTTCCTTCTATTTCCATCTCATGGATCCAAACAGAAATGGAAATCATATGTCCTTTGCCTTACCTTTCCTTTCTAGCAATTTCCATTTACTTCCCTTCCCTTCCTAAACTTGTTGGACATGGTATAGGTCTATTCGTATGTAAAAGGAGGTTATTTACAATTTCTTTTCATAACTATCTTATAAATTCAAACTAAAAATGAGATTTAGGTAAGATTCCTTTCTTTCTTTATTTATTTTTTGTTTGGGCGGGGGGGGGGGGGGGGGGGGGGGGGGGGTGTGTGGTGTGGGGGGGTTGTGTGGTGTGTGTGGGGGTTTGGTGTTGAGAGAGTGCAAAAACCAATAATCCGTGTGGATACATCTTTAAACTTATAAACTATGTTCTCAGATGGCTTTTAGGGTTGTATCAACTTAGTTGACTGGACTAGTTTTATTATAATCTATGTTGTTAATCTTTTCATAATTAATAACAGCCTTTAGTTTAAAAAATAAATTAACCTACTAGATAATGCGTTTCTTTTCCTCATTTTTCCTTCTTTTTTATAAAAAACAGTTTTCTATTCTCTCTCTATTTTTACTTCTTTTCCCCTCCTCCACAACATGCCATTTACACACACACACACACACACACACACACACACACATATATATATATTTTTTTCTTCAATCTCCAACTTCAAACCTAGATCATATCTCACATAGTACGAACACCGTAAGCTATAAAATGATAATCTTCAATATAACTTGAGTATTTAAAGATTTATATTATATATCATACCATACTCAATTTTTCATATAGGATATGTTTTTGAAACGTTATATCTTTTACAAAAATATTTAATACATATGTTAAAGTGATAAAAAAAAATTCAAAAAGTTCTTATATGTCATAGTATATGTATATTTTTATATGTTATAGTATTATAAAAATTCGTATACATAAAATTTGTATAGAATATATATAGTTTATATGCTTTGTATGTATGTATCTATGTATTATGGCAATATATCAAATCAAGATATTTTTTATATGTTATAGAAATATATCAAATTTGTAAATGTGTATCTGTTCTTATATGTTATTTAGTATATATATAATTTATATGGTGTAGTGATATGTAAAATTTTTATACATGAAATTGCTATAGTATATATAATTTATATGATATAGTTATTTATGTGTATTGTATGTTATAAAATATCATATCATATGTTTATATGTCATTATGTGCTATATATGATATGTATTTTATATGTTTTATAGGATAAATATGATTTTATGTATATTATAATTTTCATCATATAGCATGAAAAAAAAATCACATGTTTATATATAGATATATATATATCTTATATGTCATATTGAATCTATATATTTTATATGTTATATTAATATATCAAATTAGAGTATTTGTTAATATATATAATATATTGTTTAGGTATATATATAATCTATATGTTATGGTAATATGTAAAACTTTTATACATGAAATTTGTATAATATATGTTTTAATTTATATATAAAATATATTTGTTTATTTTTGTTGTATATTATTTTCAAAACATAAAATAGATACCATATGTTTGAAATAGTATGATTACCGATCCTTCAAAAAGAAATTACACAAAAACAAACTATATAAAATTAATTACCAAAATACCAACGCAAAATCACGTTTAGTAGACATGATTTAAGTATTTGTATAATTTACACATGAGTTGCTCGTTGAACATGCGCTTAATGTCATGTGTAAAAATGAATCACATGTAATAAATGCAATTCACATATGATATACATGAGTTGCATCCCTAAGAGCAATCATGTAGAATAAACTGTAATGTATCAATGCGATTCACGGAATCGAAAACTTTAAAAGTACACCCTATGTGAACCGCATCTCTTAAACGCAATTAATGTAATTACATATGAATTGCTCATTGTAGATGCAATCTAATATTGTACAACTTTTAGTTGAATTACGTCTACCATGGGCAATTTAATTATGTACAAAAATATGAATTACATGTCCTTCATGCGATTTTGCATTGGTATATTAGTAATTATTTTTGTCTAGTAATTTCTTTTTAAAAGATCAGTAGACACGCGTTTCATCCTGTTTATATGTCATATGTGATATGTATTTTATATGTTATATAGGATATGTTTTTATTTGTACATCATATATTTTGTAACGTCCCTAAAGATGGCTTAATAAGACTGCCTTAAAGTCATCATATCAAGTGTGCACTCGTAAAGTGAGAACCACTTGCAAGTTAGGGTTTGCAGTAATCTAATTAATCATCACCTCGTTATTGTTCATATACACTTAATTATTATGAAAATAGTTTTTGGATATTGAAACTTCCACAAACCATAAGGACCACAAAGAATTGGATATCATACACAAAAAAAATAAATAAACCTAAGTTTAAGAGATTTATCAACTAGGTTTAATTAATATAACATATAATATATTCCCCAATTTAACATATTATTGTAATCGATAAAATTTATATATTCAATATAACATATGATGTGTTTATTTATGCTATATGATGCTATATTTGATATACATATACAAATAGATCTTATATTACTATAATAGCTAAATTATATTCATATTCAAAATATAAGACATATGAACATATGATATGCTTACTTACGTTTTAATATAAAATATACAATACACATAAACAAATATATATATAACATAAAATATATATACATACAAATTTCATATATAAAGATTCTACGTATTATTGCAACATATAAATTATAATATAATCGAAATAACATATAAGAATATATACTAGTTTTGTATATTACTATAACATATAACATATATCCTAATTTGATATGTTACAATAACATATAGAATATATATTTGATATAACATATAAGATATATAATCATATGATATGCTTTTTCTAATGTTATATGATAAAATATATTATTTACATTTAAAGACACATCCTAACATATAAAATGCATATCATATATGACATATAAACATATGGTATGTTATTTGATGTTTTGAAAATAACATACAATACACGTAAACGAATACATCACATATAACATATAAAATATATATACTATTAAAATTATATGTATAAAAATTTTACATATTATTACACCATATAGATTATATATATCTTAAATAACATATACACATTTACAAATTTGATATATTTCTATAACATATCAAATATATCCCAATTTGATATACTGTAATATTATATAAAGTATATATATCTTACAAAACATATAAACTATAGGTATTCTATACAAATTTTATGCAAACAAATTTTTATATTACTATAACCTATAAAAAATATATAACCTATATATTATATAGGAACATTTTGAAATTTTATATATCACTATAACATACATATTAAATATTTCAGTATAAGATATAACGTTTTAAATGGGTAAATTACATTAAAAGGCATCAACGTTTGAGGATAAGTTCATTTAAGGTATTAATGTTTCAAGTTATCAAAAGAGGAATCAACTTTTAGAGAAAAATTCATTAAAGGTATCAATATTTCAAGTGGTTAAAAAGAGGTATCGATGTTTCAAATAATGTATTAATAATTGACCATTAATAAAAAATTGGGAAACTTAATTGAAAATTAAACGAAACGTTAATACCTCATTTGATTCACTTTGTAAAACTTTGATACCTCTTTTTGATCTTTTAAAATGTTGATACCTTAAATGAATTTACCCCTAAACATCAATACCTTCTAATTTAAATGTTTAATATGCTATATAAAAATTAAGTATGGTGTGCTATATAATATTAAATCTTTAAATATTTAGGTTATATTGAAGATTATTATTTTATAGATTATGGTGTTTATACCATATGAGATATGGTCTAGGTTTGAAGCTGGAGATTGAAGAAAAAATATGCAAGTGAGATGTGACGTGGAGGAGAGGGAAAGAAGTAAAATTAGAGAGGAATAAATGTAGGCACCCCATTTTTGCCCATTCAAGACTTCAATTTATAGTAAAAATTAATATTATATTAAGCCCGCAAATTACAAAAAAAAAAGATTAAAAAAAACAAGGAAAACAAAAAAAAAAAGAAGAAAAAGAAATCATTTACAAATGTATAAAAAAAGAAAAAATAATAATAAATTTTTAAAAATATTTTTAGGCTTGATATAATATTAATTTTAATTATAGATTTATTTTGGACCTAATTAAATACCCCATGCAAATAGACTTATTTAACTGGGCCTAATTTGGAAATCTTAAATACAATTTTTATGCAAACTAGAATAAGGTATAGGTCAATAGCTTGTATCAATAAGTCACAAGCATGGATAGGGGAGACTTGGGTTCGATCCAGCGAGGAGGCAAATTGGCTAGATGAGGTAAACGCATATGTTAGTGATCTGCCATATGAGGTAAGTCAGAATGTCTAGATACATTATATCTGGGTAGGTGAGCAATAGGTGAGCCAGTAGGTGAGCATGCTAATGCCTATAAATATTGGCATATCACAAAACACAATAGAGATCACTTAAAAGAGATCAAGTGTGAAATTCATAAGAAGTTAGGGTTTTAAATTCAAAACTTAAATTCTGAAGTTTTTTTTAGGAAATTTCAAAGCAGTTGGTGGTTAAAATCTGTCATCACAAGATTGAACGAGAGCTTTTGAAGACCAATTCATGATGATTCAATCAGTCACAAACTGCCACCAGAATCTCTTGTTCAATTACTGCCGGTTGCTTGTCCTTCACTCTTTCTCCAAGCCGGTGGGGGTCTTGATGTTGTACCAGGTAAGTTCTTTTTTTTTTTTTTCGTTTTTCTTTTTTATGTTTTTTTAACTTAAAAAAAGGAAAAAAAGAAAATAGATAAAAGATAAAAAAATATTGATGCATGTAATAGAAATATATAAATAAATATTATATAAAAAGTATACATAGAACATGGCATAAATTATTTTGACACAGAAAAACTTATTTTCATAAATAAAAATGAACTTAGTAGTTTATAGGGTTTAATCCCTCATACTTTTTTTTGGTAAATTGATCAAAATTTAATAAACTTAAAGTGAAAAGAGTTCAAAAAATAAAAATAACCAATCCACCAAAGTTTTTTTATAGAAAGAACTACGTGTTTTCTGATCCCGATTATCAAGTACGTAGGTACCTCCAAAGCAACATAAAAAATGAAAAAAAACCTTTTTTTGGTTTATCATTTCTATTTTGAATTAATTCATTGTTCATTATAAATATTATAAGCTTTTTATGATAAATTGTAAATATCAATGTTTGTTTGTATTTTTTTGTAATTATTAATGTGAATAATGATAAATTTTTTTTATTATTTGTGGGTATTATAATTTGTAAATATTTTTTACATTAGTAGATCTTTGAGCATTAAAAGGATAAATTTTAAATTATGAATTTTAAGTGGTAACCATATGGTTTTAATAGGTTAGTCCCCCAAATCCAAAATTTCTGGTTTATAAAGTTTGGTTTCTAAATCAAAATTTTCGTAGACTAGTAGCTAAGTTAGGATCATCCAACCCATTGATCATAACTTATAATTTTTCTAGCTTCCAATTGAGTGGCGACTCCTACAAATTTTTTCAAAACACAAATTTCTTTTAATTCCTTGTTGAGGGTTCGTATTAAATGTGTTTGGATTGATACGAATTAGATTAAAAGAAATTAGATCGAGAAATGAAAAATCCAGGCTCGATAATAAAAATGTTATTTTGATTGAAAAGGAGGAAAAAAATGAGTTTGTGTGGTAAGTTGATTTATTTATTAAATCAAAGACTGTTATTACTTGTGAAAGAATATATGAACGACATAGATTATGAAGGGACCGTTCTCATCAATAAGTTGACGGGACCGTTGAAGAAAGTTTAACTATTGATCATGACCATGTTAAATTTTTCACTTCAAGACCATTAAAATAGGGTTTTTATTATTCTTAGGTCTTATAATGGGAAAAAAACAAGTCCTAAAATTAATACTTAGAAAATTATGCAAGGACTAAACTTTTCCTATATTATCTTTTTAGGACTTGTTGATGGAGAACTTTGGACTAAGAAACTCTTTATGCCTAGCCCAGCTAACTATACCATGGGTGACACTACATCTCTATCTTGGTAATTTCCATGCTTTAGTAATCATATGAAGTAACTATCAAACTCAATATGCTATAAATACTCAGCGACAAAATTCCTGAGTGAGAAATTGGTAACATTTAACTTATATTAACATCACTTATTTTATAAGCCCATCTAGTTCAAGACCAAAATTTATTATACCAATGACATATTAAAGATATGATATTATTCTAAGACTTATAATTATAATTATATATATTTATATTTATTTTAGGAATTGCTTTAGAGATCCTATAACAGAGGTTTTGTTCGGCTACTCTCAATAGCAGGGGTTATAAAATAAAAAAAAAATGAAATAATTTAAAGTATATTTTATTTGTATTAGCTACTTTAAAATACAAATAATCAATTAAAAAAATCAATAAAATAAAGGGAGGATATGGGACGTTATTATTCTCATGATGTATAAATAAAAACAAATATTTTCTTTATTTATTCCCATTCTTTTCTTAAAACTGCCAAGTGTAAGAGTTGTTTCCATTTCTACCCAAAGTAATAAAAAAACGCAGATCTACCGCCACTCTCAACTCTCTCTCTCTTTTCTCTCTGCACTTTCAATTTTCTAGGGTTTCTCAGTTCAATCGCCTATTGATTTCACTTCCTCCAATCATTCTTCTTCTCCATGGCCTTTCGGTTCGTATCATTCTATTCTCATCTTTATCCATTCACTGTTCTTCTTGCTGTTTACACATCACAGTATACATCAAAAAATAGAAAAAGGGGCAACCTGTTTGAACCCCCATATGTCCATGATTGATCATCACTTATAAATCCCTAATTCACTGATTGACATTCAATTTACATACATTGATAAAAAAGAAAGTCGTTTAATTTGTCAATTATGTCGCTTCAATAATCGAAGTTTTGATTTGATATTTATCTATGGAAGAAGATTTGATCCGACTGCGGAGTTCGTAGAGATTTCTTCATTGATAAGCTTGGGTTTGCGATTTGAATCAAACCCTAATTTAGTGTTTCATGTACGGTGGTAAAGGAAATAAATGAAAACAAGGTGATAAATTGTTAATTGGATGGGTTCGGGTTCAATCGTTGATATTGGTAGTTCTCTTTGTTGAAGATTCAGTTTGATTTTCGATCCTGTACTGTGTTTTTTCATGGAGATGCTTTAGTCTGCAATTTATTTGCTGTTTTAAACCCTCAAATGCATTCATGATCATCTCTTGTCATGCCGTATGGATCAACTTAGATTATGCAGTATGGATAGGAAAGGTTCTTATGGGTTTCAATCTTCTGAATCTGCTGATTATCCTTATTAGAAGACTCTGGTTTGATTTTTGTTCTTTTGGAGATTCTTTCATGGAGATACTTCGGTTTGCATGTTATTGAACTGGTTAAACCCTCAATTGTTCATGGTCACCACTTGAGAATCCTAATATACTGATTCTGATTGCAGAGAGTAATAATTGAAAGTAAAAGAGGGGTGAAATTCGTTATGGTTTAATCTTCAAATTTGATGTCTATCATCATTGATAGATTTTGGCTTGATTCTTGATTGCGTAGACTTTCTTTCGTGGTTTTATCTGCAATCTGTTGAGCTTTTGAATCCTCAAGTGGTCCAATTATCACAATCTAATTTTCTGAGTTAGGATACATATGATCATTTTAGAAAGAAATAAGGAAGGTTTCCATTAGGTTCAATCATCAATATCTAATATCTATGTCTAGAGAAGATCCTGTTTCACATTTTGCTCCATTTATGGCATTCTTATCGAGATTGTTCAATCGTGGTGTTGATACAGTTGACCTTTTATCTGTTTATTTATAGCTATGCTGATCAAATCGTTGTTGTATTTATACAATAAAGTTGAGATATTGTGGAATTTTTTTTTTGTTTTGTGTTGTGTTTGGGGGGGTGGAACTGTTTCAATGAGTTATGTTTTGGAGAAGACACTGAAGCTTTTTTGTTTTTTTGAAGTGGTGGTGGTTTTGTGTTTTTTTTTTTTTTTTTTTCTTTTTTGTGTTGGCGGGGGGGTGGACTTGGTGGGGGTTACATCTACATAACCAAAAGGATTATTCCTGCCTGGGTATACTGGATGCTATGTAATTGAGGGCCATTCAGTGGATAGGAGTAATTAGTTTTCATTTGGATCTCTCCTTTTACAAGGGTCAAGAGTCGAAGGTCTAATTTATTAGTTACTCCACTGATGGTTGGAAATATGATCAGCTCAAGTATCTGTCGAAAATTCAGTGTAGCATTGTCTTGCATGGAGAGGATTAAGGGAGGATATGAAATTTTGGAGCTCATGAAGTGGCCTGTTTCTTGACCTTATTTTATTTGTAGCCAGCTTCACATGGTCTGAACTTTCCCCTAAGTATTCGTTCAGCCTTGATTTTTGAAAATTTCTGAATATATTGGGTCATGTGGTTGCTGCTCTAATCGGTAGCAGATTGTGTGGAGTGGACCACCTCCTAAAATTGTTGTTGGTTGGATCTCAAGTAGTGAACAACGATTCATCCTGTCTCCTGTCTTGGGACCACCTCCTTAATTTGTTGCTTGGTGGATCTGCAGTAGTCAACAAAGATTTTTCCAGTATTTTTGGAAGTTTTCTTTTTAGGTATCTAGAGTAAAGTAAGAACAGCATTTGCCACTCTAAGAATGTGGTTAGCATCCTTTTATATATGCCAAGATCTCATTTTTAAAATTGTCGAGTTGCACTGCTTGGCTATGTTATGCCAAATTAAATTATCAATTAATTTGGTGATATTCTCAAAGGCTGCTGTTTACTTTTGTTAGATGATCTCATTTCAATGTACAATTTTTTTTAGATTTTGCTTTGGAAATGCTCTGAGTTATGAAGTTGATGTGATTGATCTGTAATCTGTTTTTATATTTGTCCATGGGAACAAAGTAGTTGTGACAATTGGCAATTATTTGGCTAGTATTTATCATTTATCATAGTTTAGCCAGTCAAAACTCTCAAATTTGTGGATTGGCCTGGTGGTTAATGCCCAAGAGCTCTAAAATTTGCATGATGCTTAGATTCCTATCCCTTAAGGACCATTATTAGAACTCCCCATGTAACACAAATTATACTCTTAACTAGTGCATGGATTTTGTAGGGTGATTCATATGTTTAGAGGTATCCATACCAATTATGTTCATACCCATCCGTTAACCCAAAAGCTAGCTGTTAAGACTTGTGAAAACAATTTTAAGAGAGATGATCTATGATGAATGACCACTAATGGTTCTGAAATTCACACCCATTTGCTGATACATGCTTAAACAATACTGTTTAATTGGGTGGTGTTCTTTGCAACTTCTCGAGGGTCATGTGTTACCCTTTTGGTATGTCCTTGACCTATGGTTGGGAAAGGCCTTGGATGATGAGGGATTTCGATTCTCGCACTATTCTTATATCAATGTAGGTTAGGGGTTCAGGATAACCGAAGGAATAGATGATGTGAGCTTTGGCTACTTCCAAGTGATCACCTGTTTCTTTACCTAATGCCTTCTTATGATCTAACATAAAGAAAACTTATTTTCTGTTGAATCTTAATGGTAAAGAAGGTTTCTGTGCTAGTTGGTAGCAGAATGGGTAGACCACCTCTTTTTCATGTTGCTGGCTGGACCTGCAATATGTGGACAATAATTGCATTCTGTCTTGAGGATTAATTGGAACAAATGCTTATTAGTTTTGTTTGATAGCCTTGGTAGGGATTAGTGCATGCATAGCAGACAGGTTAGAGAGAGAAAATAGTCTCAATCAATTGAAGCTTCTTGATAATGGAATGACTGCAATAGTTCATTTTCTTTGGTGAGGCTGTCCCTTTATGCATTGTCGTGATGCTGCAAAGATGGAATTTTCTCTCCCTGCCATAGAAAAAGCTTGTGCTGTACTAAAAATATGTGCTGGCATCCTTTTATGTTCGAGATCAAGCCCTTACATTTCCTGAGTTGTTCTGCTTAATTCTGTTATGTCCTTGCACAAAGTGCTACACTGGTTTACGATTTTTTGATCATGCTTCTGTACAGATGCCATTTTAGTCAATACAAAATTTGTTTGATAAGCTTTGCTTCTGTATTAGATAAAGAAAAAAAAGTTCTGATGGAAAACTAGATTCTATTTTATTGTTCAGATGCGTGGATTTATATACTATGCCATGTATCTTTCTTTTGATCACTTGATGTGGCTTGACAGAATTGTAGGATATATGTAACCTTTATCTTTTCAGGTCTATTCCTTTTCTGTTGACATGCTAATTTAAACTTATTTTCAGGGAAACCCGTGGTAACAGAGCTGCTCTTTTTGATGGAATTGAAGAGGGTGGCATTAGGGCATCATCTTCATATTCCTCTCATGAAATCACTGAGCATGACAATGACAGAGCTATAGATGGGTTGCAAGATAGAATCAGCCTGCTGAAGAGGGTAATACTATGATCTTGAAGCTTATGCCTTTCAAAGCAGGTTTTTCTATGAGATGTATGGACTTTCATGGTGGAATAACTTCATTGTTACTAGGAAAGATATGCTTGTATTTACTATCTCATCTCTCTATACTAACTCAGCAACCAATATTCCTCAATTCTTTGCCAAGGTGATTTTTTTTCTCATTTTTTTTCCTGCCTGAATTACATTATATGCATGCAGGAGTTCAAGCCCCGTTTTTGTGATGGTTACAAGTCTTAGGTGCTAGTTTTTCAGATTTCTTGTTGGATCCGAACTGGAATGTTTGAGCCTATAAGCTCTGAGAGTTATTGTGGGCAACACTTTGAACTCTGCACTCGTCTTTATTTTCAATGTGGGATTATATTCCCACTTTTGGTTGTTTCAACATAAACCATGCACTTTTTATCCTTCATGATTTTGATTTGAAACATCATATTAATGCCACCTTAACAGATATCTGGTGACATACATGAGGAGGTGGAGAATCATAACCGGGTGTTAGATCGGATGGTAGGTTTTTCTGCAGATACGCAGATACTAGGTATCTTTGACTCGTACTAACCTGTCATCATGTTTTTACTTAGGGCAACGAGATGGATTCATCAAGGGAATCTTGTCTGGAACGATGGATCGCTTTAAAATGGTATTCCACTTGATATCACTTGCAAATGATGTATTTTTTGGGTCATCCAGCCATTGTGTGAATGATTTTTATTTTTTCCTCTACCACTACCTAGAAGTAATCTTTATTTGGGAATGATTTGTCATCATTGGCATTTTCCTTTTTTATTAGGTCTTTGAGACCAAATCAAGCCGAAGAATGTTTACACTTGTGGCATCATTCGTGGGGATTTTCCTGGTGGTGTACTATCTCACTAGGTAAATTCAAGTAAAACTATCTCCATGAGCTTTGGCAGAAAAGATGGCTCTTCAAAAATTTCTTCCTGTAATTACCTCTCCCCTTGAATCCTAGCTTGCTTATTGGAGGATGTTTTGTCATGATGCAACTGTTTTTAATGCTTTAAGCAGCAAGTAGAAGAGTACATAGCTATACCCTTGTACCCCTTGGTGAACGTGTTTCTTTTTCTTTTGGGACAGTTCTTGTGGCTCTATATACTTGATAGCCATTCAGGTGGGACTGTTGTTGTGCAGTTGTCTATCCATCGGTTTTATTCAAGCTTCTGCTTGGGTTTTTAGTTGACTAGTTGGTGTCTAGTGTTTATCGTTTGCTTTCACTTACCTTAGCAACTACTTCAATCCCAGAGAGAAACTGCTGTGTTTTGCTTTGCATTCAGCAAATGATCCTTTCAAAAGAATTTAGAGAATCTTATATTTATATTAGTGCTGCTTTTCCTTCTTATAGACACCTTGTGGAACAAAGTTAAAAGTAATAGCCTTTCAAGGTGGAATGGTTTTATTATTCCTACTTTTATAAAGCGGACCGAACATATTGTAAACGCTATTCTTCTATCTTTTGGTGGCTTTCACTCTACCTCATCAAAAAAAAAAAAAAAAAACCTTGTATACACTGCAGAATCTAGTGCCAAAAACCGATTAAGATATATGCCAATACTTAAATGAATCGAGTTAATTTTTTGGTTTACTGATGTGTTAGAAAAAAAAAGTTATACAAATATTTATTAATAAAAAAAAATCTTATGAATACTATTGCTTAACACGTATGTATTAAATGCGATATAATTAAATATTAATTGTATTGCATTTAATATATGTTATACAGTTTGAAAGTTATATGATATATATTAAACGCGATACATGGTATGGCATTTATTATATGCAATGTAGTAATTTTTTTATATATATAGTTAATATTTTGATAATTTCTTTTTAAAACAACTATAAATTGTGAGTTTCACCCTAAATGAATCAATCAAATCTAAAAATGATATGCATAGATGTTAGGCTACTTATAAATAGATGAAAACTTCTCTCTTTTACAAAATTTTGCTATATTTTATAAAATTTGCAATCATGTTATGTTAAGAGATTATTTCTTTAAAAAAAAAAAAAAGATGTTGAGCAGACATTTTCGGATCTAGAATTCTTGATATCAACACTTCCAAGAAAATTTTTACAAATTAGGAGAAAAAGCATGAAACTTTCGTGAATGAAATGGTTATAATAGGCGTCTCCAGATTTATAGGCTGAATCCACGGTAAGTTTAACGAATCATATGACGAGAGTCCATCCTATGTATAAGTTTTATGCGATAGAGCTGTCCTCCTTCCAAGTACCATCTTCTTGATTTTCAAGAGGAAACCAGATAAAAGCCCATACCATAGGCAACAATGTGATTGAAATCATAAAAAAATTGAAGTTTTTTATATGGCTATTGGATGATTTTCTATAAAATAATATGTTAGATAAAGTATAGCAACAAAACATCACGAATATGAAATTGCATTCTATCCTTAATCAGATCATGCTAGTTTTGTAAATACAAAAAGTACACCGCTTGTGTAAAGGCACGCATCTCTTATGCAAAAGCTTCCCAAGTCATATATTTATGAATACGTACACACACACATACTTATCCGATGATGAACTAATGACATGAGCCTTTAGACACTAATATATTCTAGAACATAGTTTGCTTCAAAGAGCAGCGGCAATGTGCATCTGTTGGTTGGTAAGTGTTGACAAGTGACTAAAAAGAACATAGTTTATTTACCGCCCAATAAATAAGAAGAAGAAGAAGAAGAAGGAGGAGGCTGTTTGTTTCGAGAAGACATTCAAGAGTATATATTTTATCCATTCATGCTGCTTTAATCATAACATGCATCATGATCTACCATTCTACCGTGAAAATTCAATATAAGTATTATATGATTAGGAACGAACGTAGAATCATATGTCTGAAGGTAGAGATAGAGGAGAGAATTAGTATTTTTTTATTAAAAAATAGAATATAACACATTTGTTTCTATTTAAATATATTATCATAATTAGTTTTTTCTGAGCTTGGGCGGCCGGAGCCCCTATTGGCCACCCTCGGTCCGTCCCTGTATGTAATTGAAAGAGTTACAAGCAAAAACCTTTTTTTTTTCTCAATTTGCTAAATGTGCCGAACTCCTTTTTATCTCGTGAATGTCAAACATTAGTTGTCATCAAGTTTGAAAAGAAAAACTTTCAGCTCTTTTAAAAGTGCTATGTGCATTTTTTGAATCTGCTTTCGGAAGACTCCACAAAGGAGATCGATTTTGATGTAATGTCTGATCGTCGTGATCAGCTTTTGCGACTCCCATGTCAGCACAATGATCCTGGGAGTTAACTATGTTTTGAACTTTTGTTTTGTGAAATAACAATATTTGTCACTATAAAAGAAAAAAGAAGTTATGATGTGAAAAATTTATCGTCTTGTTATTAATTTTGATAGGACAGATCCTATCATCTATTTAACGATTCAAATATATATACTCAACTGTAATCACACCATTAAAATAGTTAGTATATTAATTATTATATTTATTTTTAATAGTTAAATGATTAACGTGTACTACCTAAGAATTTTCTTCCTATCACTTATTAAATAATAAATACCCCAAAACACCCGTTTCAAATGACGACACTCTTAGTAATTAATGCAAAGTTTTGGCAAGATCCCATAACGTGGCTCTAAGACATTGCCTTCTTGTTTCTTAATTTCGAAGCCAACATAGTTGGTGAAATTACATTAAAAAAATCAACCGAGAAGTTTATTTCTTCAACTACCATCCTCGTTCATTCAACAAGCTATACCCCTCAACCTCGTCACCATCATAGCCTAACGCTTGAAAATAGTAGGTGGTGCTAGTGATTAGTCATAAATCCTCCTCGTACACTGTATGGATTGGTTAGTAACGAATGAAAATCTGCGAGCTTTAAATATACAATAATTTTATAAAACATATTTTAATCAGAACATTTTTAGAAAAGGTTAATTACAAAATGATACCCGAACTTTCGCAAAATATTCAATCAGGTAGCTGAAGTTTCATTTTAAACAATTTGATACATAAAAAATGTTTTTTTAGACTTTTTTCATACTTAAAGTTTAGTTTTGACAATTTTAATACCTAAACAAAGTTTTTATGGACCTTTTTTATAGCCGATTTAATTTGTTTCAGGTATAAAAAAAGTCTGCAAAAATTTTGTTCTGATATTAAAATTGTCAAAACCAAATTTCAGGTATACAAAAGTCCATTAAAACTCTGTTCAAATACCAAATTGATCAAAATAAAACTTTAGGTATCATTTTTAACACTATCCTTTTAAAAAATTATTTATCATCATGCTTAAATATTAATAGTATCTACAACCATTTATCAGTAATTGTGGTGTATGATTATTTCACCATCATAAGGCTCAAGAATCCAAAATTTTCCTAGAGAATATGATGTGGTTACCATTTTTTTTAACCTTATATTCCTCTATAGTATATAATTTTGGAAAATATACTTAGATATACTAAATATGCTTTATTCCCTTGTAAATGGAGATAACATAAGAAATATTGACCGGTGGTGATGGAAGGGATGGTTTGCATGAAACTATTTGTCGCCATAAGTAGACCAAGTATCAGAAGTCCCTGCCTTGTTACCAACCCCATGACTTGTTAGACATTTCAAGATACTATTATAGCAGATATATTATGAGATTTTCAAGATAACAATTCCTTGACCTGAAATGCCAAGTGTGAAGAAAATTTTCAAGGACTAATCTAAGAAATGGTCCTAATAGCTTGTACATCTTGATGGTGAAGTCATGTGAAAAGAATGTCCAATTGAAGAAGTGGAACAACCGGTCAGTGTCAGATTTGTGATATTATGATTCTATCTTGAAGGAAACGAGTCAATAGAAAAAAAATCAAGACTTTTAATGTTGAGCTACCCGTTTATAAGATAGATCTTTTGTTTAGACCTTCAAATGGACAATTTTTATATTTTTGGTAGGTTTTAGCTTCATTATAACTTATTATAGACACCTTTGTCTTAAATGCTTTATGTTGTTGTTATTTTTGTCGTTTTATGTATTTTTGTCCTTAAATTTTTGAACTGTTTTTTTAAATTTTATTTTTGGCAATTTTGAGCCTGCTTATATTTGTATGCCCCAGGGCAAATGAGACATTTAGTTATCATATTGAAAATACAGAACTGAGTTGTCTTGCTCTTCTTTGCCCAAATTGTCAAGCTTATTTGTTATTTTCGAATTTGGATGCCAATTATCTAGGTATTCTGGCATTTGTACTTGAATTAACGGAACATGATTAAATCCTAACTTACCTGTTGCGTCACCAACACACTCTAATTATGGATGCATAATTTGTATGAAAGAAGTGTAAGATTTATATTGGTTATAAGAGTTTCAAGTATGCATTCACTTAAAAAGAATTCAAATAAGTGAAAGAACGTTGTTATAACTCATAAAAATACTATATTGGATGTGCCATTCTGAGTAGACGTGTTGAGTAGGAAAGATCAAAGGATCCAGCCGTCCTATTATGTAATAGAAAGTGTTGTTAGAGAATATATGATGGTAGACTTAAAAGAAAAGTGAAAACTAAATGGATGAATATTGGGATGGTTGATTTGCAATGTTTGGCTTGTATTTTACGTGCAAATATCGTTGCATGTGTGGCCAAGTGAGTTATTGATATGATGGAACTATGGTCAATTCAGGTAAGGACATATGGACTACAAAGGGAGTGGTATGGGAGATTACTAATACGTTTATGGCTGATTGGGTAATTGATGGGTTGCGGTGGATCTAACATGGGATGGTTAGTTTTGCTTATGGTTTTAGGTGATGGGGTTTTCAAACTCATACATGTGTTTCCGATTAAGGTGTCTTGTTGAAGTTTGAGCCATTTTGAACCTTAAGATCCTCAGGTTGTATTGCTTGCCTGTGCATAGGTTATAATTATAATGGATGTGTTTCTTACATTGGTTATTTAAGATAAATAGGCGGTGTGACATGATCGTAATTATTGTAGTACTTTTTGTATTTAGCACTATTGTGGTCTCACCTATGTTGGGATTTTTATTTTAAATATGGCGATATTTTGGATGCATGGTTATCCCCATAATTATATGGGCTATGGCTAGTACTATAATAGTAGTACTTTCAATAATTAATCCATAACCAACAAGGATCGATGGATTTAGATCTAGTTATAAACTGCATCAACATTTTTTGATGCACACGACATAGGAGACACATATTCACATTTGAACAAGAGGGAGTTGTCTAAGAAGGAGAGGAGGAAGAGCACTAGGCCGTCTTGATTTACACCATTGGACTTGGAATATGCCGCTGGCTTGAATTCTACATCGTTGGCCTACATTGCTGGTAGTTTCGTCTTTCGAGTTTTAAAATTGCCAATATTAATTGTAGGTTGCCAGCTTTTATTGCTAGCCTATATTTTCAGTTTATGATACGTGATTTATTAGTTTTTTGGGTTTTCATGTAATAGTATAAATAGTCATTTAGTTTGCTTTTCTCTGGAGAACTTATTATATACTTTGAAATCCTAAATTGAGAGAGTTTTCTCTTTGAGATTGCATCCGTGCAATTGTTGTGTGATTTATATATCTCGGTGAGTACTATAGTTATGTTTATATTAGCTTGCTGCGTTATTTTCTTTATAGATCCTATCATATAAACTATTCAACACATAATATATTATTGATACAAGGTGAAACTTAAACCATTAGTCGTCAAAAACTTAAACCACAAAATATATTACTAGTAGGTTTACAACTTCTTAATGGTAAAAATACTTATTGTGGACTCGATCCATGAAAATCAGAATTTGTAGCTAGTACACTGGAAAATTTATCGTGTACTGGGTCTCTGATGATCCAATTATAAACTACCCAACGCGTTACAAATATGCTCATAGATTTGACTAGTGTATGTTTTGCCACGTGCTAATCACTTACATTACTTACTGTAGTTCATGGGTGCCATTTCGAAGCCCCGGTTCTTACAAGGAGTTGCAACTTCAGTTGTAAAATCTTTATAGGCCCGACAGAATAGTAGATTTTGTCCGGCATTGATACGACACGACAGCTCTTTAGTATGGAAAATAAGGTGGAGAAAAAAAACCCTGAGGGGGTGGTAAATCGACTGTCTTTGTTATATGGTGGGTGCAATTGCGACATCTTAATCAAAAGCTTTCTCCAGAGTTTGCCTTATAGAGAAGACTGGTCAGTCCTTGATGAGTTTTAAGTAAAAGAAATCAAAGTTATGTCTTACTTTGTTAGCACTCTAAAATTAAATTCGACCAACAACAAAACGAAGATGACAAGGTGAACACTATCGACAGTGAATATAGACCTCCACGAAAGATCCTTTTGTTTCTACATATGTACTGAACTCTCTACCTAATTACTGCCCCCCCACTATAAATAAGTTCAATCACTTAAAGGGTTTTCTTGAACTCGTGTGCTGATAGGTTTACTAATGTGTTAAGAGTGAGAGTGGGAGAGACATGGGTTTTTGTACATTTGCTTCATCAATGGTTTCTTTAGTCATTTACATCACATTTCTATCATTGGTTAACAATTTGGCGGAAGCAAGAACGAGGCATTACACATTCAATGTACTTATTTTACTCGCATTGCTCGAAACCAACCATCCTTAAAAACTTTTGAATTTACATCGATAGCTTTTATTTTTTCACTTGTACATTTGAATACTTTTGATAATGGCTCAAACCTTTCTTTAAGTTGAGTTTGTAGAATCATGAAACTTATCTAAAAGAGTTCATATATACAGATCTTAATAAATTACACATTTTTATGTGGGTGTATAACTAGCTATAAGAATTAGGAGCATCTATATAATTACAAAAGTTTCCAGAGATGATTCATATAATTTACTGGTTTATACATTGCTATCAATGTAGAATTAAGGGTCACATTATTGAGTAATTATAGATATTTATTCAATTTTATTGTCTTCTTTTTTATGTTTTAGATCGAATATCACAATGTGACCAGATTATGCCACACAAGGAGCATATTGAGTGTGAACAAAAAATTCCCAGGGCCTCCATTAGTCGCAAGGGAAGGTGATCGTGTACTTGTCAGGGTGGTTAATCATGTTGCCAACAACGTTACTATTCACTGGTATGCTCATAAGTTTTAACCAAATCTATTATGAGGATGTCGGCTTAGTATACCATCATTTGCTAAGATAGGATAGAGACACGAGACGAGTCCACTCGGCTCTTATGAGTTAGAACTACTTGGTTCTTAGAATTGAAGCCATTGAATTTGAAAAATGAAAAATAAAAACAGAAATGAAAGTGTACGAGCTCAATATATAGATGCTTCATTGGATATATTTCTTTGTTCTTTTTTTTCTTTTCGTAGGCATGGAATTCGACAATTGGGAAGTCCCTGGGCAGATGGACCAGCTTATATTACACAATGTCCTATACAAACCGGTCAATCTTTCACCTACAATTTCACCATCACTGGTCAAAGAGGAACGCTTCTATGGCACGCTCACATCTCATGGTTAAGAGCAACACTCTATGGCCCAATCATAATCCTCCCAAGGCGCAACGAATCCTATCCATTCGAAAAGCCTACAAGGAAGTTCCTATATTGTTTGGTTAGTATATACTAATTTATTTATATCCATAAGAGCCTCCCAAGTCAATAAGTTAGGAAACCCTTCTCTTAAGCATCTTACCACCTTAATGGTATGGTTTATAAAAATACTTCATTTGCATTTATATATAAATATAGTTAGAATAGTCTTAACTAAAGGCTATTACTTCTGTTTGTTTTATTATATTTTTGATTATTTTAGTGTTATATTTTTATCATTTTTTAAACAGATGTTCGTCAAAAAATGAATATAAGCCGACCAAATAGATATGATATTAATATAATACAAATAAGTTACAGATACAGATCTGATAAAAAATGATACATATAAAAATCCAACATTCTAATCATATCCTTAAACACTTGATTTGACTCATTATTGATCAACATGAGAAGGTACTTAGCTTAGGTCTTCAAACTAAGAGCTCTCGGATAGAAATAGCCTCTTATATATGTGATTGTATATATATATATATATTATAAATGTATATTATGAACATGCTAAAGAAAAGCTTATGGTTTCAGGAGAATGGTTTAATGTAGACCCGGAGGCTGTGATCAGTCAAGCTCTTCAAACCGGAGCAGGACCCAATGTGTCGGATGCTTACACTTTCAATGGTCTTCCGGGGCCATTATACAATTGTTCTTCTAAAGGTAACATTAGATGTATGGCTGGTGTTTTAGCCAATTCTTATGTAAATGCACTAATAGTATTTCTATCAAATAATTTTAATGATACACATTAGTAAAAATATAGGCTTAGGAGACAAACAACAAGACGGGTTTTCTCTCTTCATAGAAAAAATGCCTTTTTCTTCCTATTGTGAGCGGGATTCATCTATTGCCTCTCAATTTAACTACCGTATAGTAGTGATTAATAATGATAATATACATATATATTTATTAACATCCACCAAAGTTTAAGCTATATCATTTATAATGATTTAATCAATAATAATTGATTTGAGTAATTGAATCATTCTTTCAGATACATATAGATTGAAGGTTAAACCGGGAAAGACCTATCTCCTCCGACTAATCAACGCTGCACTCAACGACGAGCTCTTCTTCAGCATTGCAAACCACTCCCTCACGGTGGTCGAGGTCGACGCCGTCTATACGAAACCTTTCACCACCGCCCTCCTCCACATAACCCCAGGCCAAACCATGAACGTCCTCCTCAGAACCAAACTAGCACCACCTCCTAACGCCACCTTCCTCATGGAAATCCGCGCTTATTTCACCGGCATGGGCGCTATTGACAATACAACCGCCGCTGGTATCCTCCAATACGACGATGACCACCACAACTCATCATCACCACCACCACCGCAACAAAACCCTAACAAAAACCCAAACTTATATAAACCAACTCTCCCTCCAATAAATGGCACGAGCTTTGTAACGAATTTCACCAGTGGACTGCGTAGCCTAGCAAGCCCAAAGTTCCCAGCCAACGTCCCGAGGACGGTCGATCGGAAGTTCTACTTCACGGTGGGGCTCGGGACGTTCCCGTGCCCCGCCAACACCACCTGCCAAGGTCCCAACGGCACGAAATTTGCTGCTGCCGTTAATAATATCTCCTTTCCTTTGCCTTCATATGCACTCCTGCAAGCCTATTTCTTCGGTCGATCGAATGGCATCTTCACAACGGATTTTCCCGCCAAACCGATGATCCAGTTCAACTACACGGGTCCTCCACCCAACAACACCATGGTGATCAACGCCACCAAGGCAGTGGTGCTTCCGTACAATACCACCGTGGAGCTCGTCATGCAAGACACCAGCATACTTGGTGCGGAGAGCCATCCCCTTCATTTGCATGGATTCAATTTCTTCGTCGTGGTCAGGGATTCGGGAACTATGACCCGGTCAATGACCCGAAGAAGTTCAATTTGGTGGATCCGGTTGAGAGGAACACGTATGGAGTTCCCTCGGGTGGTTGGGTGGCGATTCGGTTTTTGGCGGATAACCCGGGAGTGTGGTTCATGCATTGCCATTTGGATGTGCACACGAGTTGGGGTCTGAGGATGGCTTGGATAGTACTTGATGGAGCACAACCTAACCAAAAGGTGCCTCCACCACCGTCCGACCTTCCAAAATGTTGATTCCGACCATTGTTGGTCCGAGAATAGGATGTTTGAAAGTTATTTCTCACGAGTTGCAACATTTCAATAAACTTTTTTTTGTGTAATTTTGTTTTTTCGTTTACATTTTGGGTTTTTTTTTTAATTAAATTCATTTTGCTAATGCATTTTTTTTAACCATGTTATGTACAGCTTGTCATTTAAATAAAAATGATTGAATTACAAACTTCAATTGCCCGGTCTCTTAATTTTTGGTTAGGAGTGAATACATTCTTAAAAAAATTATACATATATATATATATATATATTTTTTGTAGATTTTTAAAAATATACATGTAGACTTCAGATTGTTACTAATTCGGGTCTGTTTGTTTGGCTTTTTTCGGCAGATACAGACACTTTTTTCAAACTTTTTTCTAACAAAACGTTTATCAAGAATAGATATAGATAAAAAAAAATTGGGAGTTCTCATAAAAAAATCAAATAGATCAAATATAGATAAAATATAGATGCAAATCGGATATATTTACATATATCATTTTGAAAAAGATACAATACAGATGAAAAACAGACTATCCAAACAGACCCATATAACTTTTGGGATAAAGTTACAAGAAGATAAAATTATAATTTAACGCTTTTGGGGTTATATGCACCAAACAACGAGTTTAATATGCGTTTAGAATTTTCAACAAATTTTAAAAACTTCTATTATGAACAGAAAATGGTTTTTACAGATTTAATTAGCATGAATGTGTAACTTGGCAAATAAATATTTAGGATTTAGGTTTGTAATGACCTTTCCCTTTGGTCCATTTAACATTTCCGGTTCTTTTACCCCTTTTCACCTAATTTTTTTTTTTGTGTTTTAATGACCTAGGAGCTACTTATATAAATATTTGTAGGCTTTTATTTTTTATGCAACTCTTTCTATGTAATTTTTTTTTTAATAATGTGGACTCACTATTCATAAGATTCAAATTATAAACAACGACAAAATACTTCATAAAACCATCATATTCATAAGCTACAATCTTTTATAAAATCATTCAATTATAAGCAATTATTCACTAACAAAGTAAATTCACTAACTATAACATAACAGTTCATAATTCATAATCCTACATAAAATTTTAGTTATTCATTCACCAACAAAAGTCGTTCATCAATAAAAGTGATATCCAAAGAAGTACATTGGACAATTAATGTATAATAAAAGTTATAACTAAATAAATAAAGTTTATCTCCACAAGTTAAAAAAATCAATAAAAAAACAATATTAGGTCACCAACTAAAAAATATATCATCAACCTTAGAAATAATAAAAAAGAATAAATTTATATTAAACAATATTTATCAAATAATAAATTTCATAATAAAACTATAAGAAAATATAAGACTTTTAATCAATTATCATATGAAATTTATACTTATAAGTAAAACATTATTATATATATTTTAAAACAGTTTGATTCGGTTTTATTGATTGGTTTATAATTTACTCTTCCAAGTCAATTATAAATTTACGAATTAGTTGGATTAAAATTTTTTAAAAATGAAATAGTTTAAAATACCATATTTTAACTTGGTTGGTATGAATTAGGTCAATTAGCTACTTCTAACTGATATGTGAGTTTATTGACTGATGATGACAATTGACTACATATTTCTACATTGTTGCTTCAGATGTAAAAATTAGAACGGTTAATTAATGGATAAGTGATTAAGGGTTCATGGGGGAGATTTTGAATTGTGGAAAGCAGCACTGATGTGACTAAATTCCTAGCCAGTTCTCAACTACCAAAGCATGCATTAAGTTCTATCTTGCATCTACGTTATCATTTTTCTTCTATTCAAACTCCATCCCTTAAATTCATTATTCTGATATTATTACCCATTCAATTAATAGGCTTGTTGAAATAGAAAGCAGGAACCTATTGCTTGTGTGAACATATATGGAATGGTTTATTATTATTGAACTGTTGAATGATTATACGAGACTGGTTCTATTATTATATATATATATATATAATTATAAATTTTTTTTTCACATATATTCCTTTGTATATATATGGGTCGTTTGAATTGTCTGTTTTTCATTTGTATTTGTATTTATATCTAAATTTTATGTGTAAAGACATATGTTTTATAGTTATATTTTATCTATATTTGGTCTATTTGATGTTTTTATGAGAACTGTCATATATTTTTCATCTATATGAATTTTTTGATGCACATTTTATTAGAATATAAAAAATGCTGTTCATTTGAAGTATGCCAAATTGACACTTTTTTTCTTTTTTAAATCTTACACGAGAAAGCCAGTCGACAGTGTTTATATGTGTAACACGTGGATCCTGGGTATTTATGCTACAATTCCTTTTTAATTAATGAATACTTCTATGAGATAAGGAGATATTTGTGGTGAATCAAAAGCTCATATGCAAAATTATAAATAAACAATTAAGAATTGTTAGGGATAATATAGAGGAGAATACTAGAATAACAACATTAACCGAATTATAATCTTCTGTTGTTGTATCAGCACAATTTGGATTATCTAAAAATTGGAAACATTGATTGAAATTCCAAATGTAATTGTAATATATATATGTATATTTATATATTTATGACCATAGGATTATCTAAACCCAAAATCAACTTTAAGTTTTGAGGAACTACTTCATTTGCAATTTGCAAGGCATGTTATGTAAATATGAAGAGGCTATATTGTGAAACTAACTTGCTGAAAACTAAAAAAGATGGATCATATCTGAATTTCATTTGCATTTGTATTGGATTTATATAATCTGTATATGAGTAATTAAATTTCTATCTTTATTTTTTTTTTCCATCTAGTTTTGACAAACAATAAACTTTAGCACATAGGTATAAAATTGATTAAAAATCTAAATTGTAATCTTATTAAGAAATTGCAGAATTGATCAATAAGAAAAGATGAAAGCACCAAAGTGAAAGAAAAAACTTAATTGCCTTATAAAAATTTTTTTTGCTAGCATGAAGAAATTAGGGTATTATAATTCAATTAGATTTTCTCTATTAACTGAAATTGAACATACCGTCACTGAAGATGAACAAATTATGGTTTATACAAATTGAATTTGTTATGAACCACTAAATCCTAATGGGTAAAATACTACACCACCATAGGGTCCACCCTCCCTTCTCGCCTCAGGGTTAACTTCCACCATTGTTGGTCCGAGAATAGAATGTTTGGAGATACTTAAGGCAAGTTATATTTCAGTTTTAAATGTTTCAAAATTGTAAAAAACAACATCTTCAGATTTTTTTGAGAATTTTGAGCCTCTTCTCCTTCATTTTGCTAGTGTAATAGACCCCTTTAAAAATTAAGGATCCCATTACTTTTGAAAAATATATACATCGACTGTAGACTGTCACTTATTCAATAGTTTAATGCTGTATCTAGAATTATCACGAAATTTAAAAGAAGATTTAGGATGGAGAATGGTTTCAATTCCTTTTTTCCATGTTTAGAAGTGATTTTAGAAATTGATGATTATGGCTTGATGGGGAATTTGATTCTGCCTTTTAGAAAAGAATCATGATTCCATCTTCTCATCATTAATTACGTCTAGCTAGCTTAATTAGATGTTTATTCTATCACATGCTTATATATCAATATTTATTATTAAGAATATTTTTACCAAATACATTTATATACATTCAATTCCTTTTGTTGCATGGTATGGATGACTTTCAAATATACAAATGATTTGTAATTCAATAACTCATTCCATTTCATTTCAAAAAATTCCTATATATTAAATGTGATATTAGAGTTTTTTTAAGTGTTCTCTTTAAATTTTTATTCTTCTACTTTTCTCCTAACTTTTACTTAAATTTTTTCCTTTCTTCTTTTTCAATGACCTACAATATACATGCACATACATATATATATATGTGTGTGTGTGTGCGCTTTTTTTCTTCAATGTCGATTTACTTCTTTTTTTAATACCCTTTCCTTTTAAAGTGGGTTTTCCTACTATTTTAAGTTACTCTTTTACCTAGTTTGAGTTTGGCTGATAATGACAATTTACTATATTACATATTATATTTCCACATTGTTGCTTTCTATGTAAATATTAGAAGGTTAATGGGTAAGCGTAAATTGGCAGATTATTATCAATTGTAAAAAAAAAGCATTGATGTGATTATAATCCTAATTTTCAACTACCAAAGAATGAATTAAGTTCCATCGTTCATCTACTTTATCATTTTGCTTCTATTCAAACTCCATCAATTGAATTCATAATTATGATATTAATGACCCAACTATTAGGCTTGTTGAATTTGAAAGCAAGAACTTTTTGCTTGTGAACATATGGAATGTTCTATTCTTTTTCAGTTGATTACTTTTTGTCCTTTTTTCTTTTACCTTGTCTTTTTTGTTAGTTTGGTAATGTATTCAAGTCGTGATTTGCCAAAATAAATTATCACAAAGATAAAGTTATAAGTATATATTATACAACATATACATACAACCCTCTTATTATATACCCCTCTTAACAAATTTCTACAATATATACATATTCTTTTTCTATGTTTCAAAATAAAAATTTGAAATTTCTTTTTCCAATATATAAAATATATATTTTTGAAATAAAAAAGATGAATTTTCACTTTCCAACTATTATTATTCAATTATTGACATAAAATTTATGATACAAATTAGATAGTTTTCCAACTACCAAACTTTAAAGATGCAAATAAGACAAGAAAAATGGAAATACCACCCCTCTCGTCTACGAGAGAGAATAAAAAAAGAAAACGATAAAAAAGAGCGTCATCTCCCTCAAATGGCATCAAACTTGCACTAAATGACTGCACTTATTTGCTTTAGTGGACAAAGTTTCCCACAAATGGTTTTCCCATATCCCCATTGCAATGTATTTGTAAAGATTCTAAGGATGTGGCAACCTGTGATTAAGGGGAATTTAGATTGAGCCATTGTTTAGGAGCAAGAAAACTTGGATCCCTCTTCCAAATGGTTTTTCTATCACATTAACACCATTGTGATGTATTTGCAAAGTTTTCACGAAAGTGGTAACATATCGTTAGAGGGTATATAAATTGAGTCATTTTTTAGAAATGGGAAAAATTGGTTCCTCCTTCAATGTATGTACTCGGATTTTTTCTTTTTTTGGTCATCTATGTATTGTAGGATGTAATCAGATAGGTTTTTATTGGATACTTGGTCCACTTAACTCAATAAATATCCTCTCAGATTTAAGATGGATTTTGGGATATCATGCTAAACCCTATAAGGTTTTGGTTCGGGTTTTAGGACAGATATAAAATCTGTTTGGAACCTAAACTCATTACGAAAAAAATATTATTAATTTACTTTTCAATTAAAAAATTTAAAATTTTAACTAATTTAAAATTTATATATTTAAGATACTACTTCAATTTAATAAAGAGTAGATACATTTTTAAATTTGTAGTTCAATTTAACAAATAGTATGTGCATTTTTAATTTTGTAAATCATTCATTTTTAATCATATTTGATCTTAATTTATTGTGGTGACCTATTACAATGTTAAGTTGATCGAGAATAAAAAGAATAAACTTGGAAGGATTTATTCTATACATAATATTAATAGAAATAAATTTTCTATAAGTAAATAAGAAGAAAATTATGAGTATGTATTTTAGAGGAAAAAGTTTTTTTTTTAAAAAGATAAATTTAAACATAAAATAGTTGTAGTTGAAAACCCATAGGGTCTATTGGATGGTTTTGGATTTATGAACAAAAATCCTATAGGGTTTGGGATGGGTATCGAAAAGTCTATAGGGTATCGCGTTCCGGTTTTATAAAACATGTCCATACATTCCTACATATATGAAAAAGTCTATTGTGTGGGTGATACCGTTAATGGATGATCATTTACTCATTACACGAGAGAAGCCTTCATCTAATGACAGGTAGCAGTGGTATGACTAGAGAAAGGCATGGAAGGAAGAACAAATAATCTTATTAGTTTGGTATCACAAGTGGCAATTGAAAATTTCAATGCATTCTTGATCATTCTTCATCAAATTGTTAATTGATCTTTGAGGGTGATTTCATGGTGGTCTTATGACATGTCTCAAATATCTACATGTTCATAGATTTTACAACCTAGCCTCCAACCTCTAGAAATCAACTGTTGAGACGAGCATTTAACAACATCCATTGGATCATGCTAATCTTTGATGGATAAGATGCAACCATAATACATGTATCATAACTCCTCTTTCATAGGCTTTAAGGTATATGGAGCCTTTATTGGACTAATAGCTCAAGCTCATCGATAATCGTATGAACAAGCCCAAAGAGACATATTATGCATGTAAGCCAATTTAGAAAGCTAAGAGTGATTAAAAAAAAATCAATTATTTTTATTTTATTTTGAATCAATCGAACCAAATCTCCTTAGTACTAGTCCAAATTAGTTTGTGACATGAAATTAGGTCAAACCCAATTACCAAATAAACCAACTATGATTGTGTATTAAATCAGTATTATTATGAAATTAGAAAACACCATTCAAACTTTAACAGCGTTTAAGTCATTAAATATCAAATTAAAGATGAAATTATAATCAAAACCATGGAAGATTATAAATTTTTAGCATAACTACAACTATTTCACTAAAATGCCTAACAAAGTTTGTTTTAGAAATTATAAAATCTTACAAACTGTAAGAGGCCTTAAGAAAGTTTAAAATACTTTTGAGAAATTACACGTTAGTGTGTTGTCAAATAATTCAAATAAAACATTTAATTTTGAAGTGGTTGAAATAAAGAATCAGTGCTATAGTAAGCGGTTCAAACAATGACACGTTTATAGGATAATGATAGAACTCCTTATTTGAAACACTGAAATTAATGTTGGTTTATTATTTTTAACTACTTAAAATAGTTTGATCCTTTGTTTTAACTATTTAGGATACTATCCATTTTCTATTTTGATATTTTAAAAGTCTGATCCTTCTATTTAAGTTGATCTCAAATGTTCATCCATTGCTTATAGTAAATGTCAAATTTGGTACCTGAACTTTATACGAAAATTTAATTTAATGACTAAATTTTAAAATGATCAATTTAATACTCAATCTAACTTATTGTAGCTATTTTTATTAGCTTCTTAAGAAAGTTTGTTTTGTTTGTAAATGTAAAAAATACAACATATTATTGAATTTTTATTAATGCTCCTAGCAAACACCATCTTGGACAATAGATTGCTTAGTGTTGGTGAGATAATATAAATAGTCACGAAAACTTAAGCAAGGTATTAAATTGATTATTTTAAAGCTTAGGTATCAATGTAAATATTTATGCAAAATTCATATACCAAATTTCCCATTTTCCTTTTAAATTTTCTTTATATATATGTATGTATTTTTCATTTTCATGCTAAGTACAAAGAAGCTTGATGATAAAATGCACATTGAAATATTTCTATATTCTTTTATGATTCCTTATTATTCATGCATTGCCAGTTTCATGGATTAACAATTTAATATTTATTTGGATGTAGATGGATCAAAATTGGTTTAACTTATTTCAATCACACCTAGACATGAAATTGGTTTGATAGCTCCTTCAAATTTCTTGGACCAAAGAATTGTAAAGACTTGGTTACCTTTGTGATTAGGGATACAATAGGGTGAGTCATTATAGGCTATCCTATCTGCCTGATCCACTAAAAACCCTATAGGGTTCGACCCTATAAGGTTATGAGACGGGATTTGGTAAAATATTTTGTGACTTTATACGGAAGCAGTTCGGATTTGAGTTCTAGTTGTAACCTTATAGAGTCGACCCGACTTGTTAAAATTACTATTAAAAAATATAATTTTAAATTAAAAGAAAACTTAACAAACATTAATGTTTATCATAATTCACATATTACCAAGTCGCTATAGGTAAGTGGATTTTTTTTTAAACTTATATATAATGAGAGAGGGCAAGTAATATTGTTATTACCAACTTATTATTGGTGCTAGAAATTAAATATTAGATAATCTGTCAGAGGAATAATTTCATTATTTTTTAATTGATATAGTTTATTACTTAATATAATATAAAGTGTATATTTTATTAACTAAAAATAGTATTAAGTGCATATTTTCTATTGTTTTTGATATTTTGACATTAATGTCATTTTTTTCAACTAGAAAAATTAAAATGAAATATCACTTGCAATTCAAAAAGATAGAAGGCTAGCTTCATAAATTTTATATTACAAAGTTTCTAATAACATTTTCCTTATTTAGAATGTTGTTTACATTTGTATTACACTTAATCACATATTTCGATATAGGAACATAAATGCAAAAGAATCGTATCTTATCTTACACCAAAATTAAATAAAAAGTATATATAAAAATAAAAAATTGCAAAAGAAGAAATATGTGTCACATATATACAACAGCTTTTGACATTACACTGTCTTATTATTACATGTTTTCAAAAGTATTAATATAGAATATGCAATGTGGAGTTAATATTACATTGTCTTGTTTGCAAGAACCTCTACATAATAAGAATGAAAAAGGAAAAAAAAAAAAGAGTAAAAACACAATTGAGTTAGCGGGGTGGGGCGGGATTAGGTGGGTAAGAACTATGACCTTATAGGGGGGGTTTAGGTATTGCATAAAAAAATTTATAAGGTCACATGTTGGGTTTGTGCAACCTTATAGGGAACTGGGTCTGGTTCGGGCCTTATATGAGCCGTTCCAAACTCGCCTTGGTTTCAATCCTACTTGTGATATTCCTCAAATATAGACTAGTAAAACTCTATTTATTAAGACATCTTTTGAAGTAATGTTTAAAGTTTGTCAGAACTTCAAAGTTAAGCGTGTTCAGGGGAGAGCACTTCTAGGATGCATGACTTCCTGGGAAGGAGTTGACATTAAAGACAAAACCATGTGACATTTCGTCAAAGTGGATAATACTTTGGTGGTTGAAGGTCCGAGTCATTACAGGTGGTATCAGAGCAGTATGTGAGGGAGCTAAGTACTGTACATGGCAAAGTGTCTTAGAGTGGAGACACCTCTTGAGTCTATAGGAGCACCTCTAGTGTTCTCCTTACCTAGTGTAGTTTTATACTGGTGCAACGAAGTTGACCAGGACGTTAGTTTTGTAAGTGGGAAAAAATATGATATCTCTTAAATATAAGGTAGCGAAACTCTAGTCATTGATATGCCTTTTAGGGTAATAGTTTAGTGTCATTAGAACTCTAAAGTTAAACATGCTTAGAGGAGAGCACTCTCATGATAAGTACTCTCTTGGAAAGCATCTAATACTAAAAAAATCGTACGATATTTTGTTAAAACGGATAATATGCCAGTGGGCGGAGTTTCGAATCATTATAACCCTAGTTAGTGCAACCATTTCTTTTAAGAATAGACTTAATCGAGCATCCTAGAGTGCGTGCTTGAGTATCAAAAGAAATTAAAAAAGAAAGCGGAAAAAAAGGGATAAAAAGCTATCTACTTTTCTAACTCTCAACATGATGGATGGTTTTCATTGCTTTATAAGTAAAACATACAGTTGATTTGAATATTGAAAACATAAAGTTCATTTGATCATTGACTCTAGTCTCATTCGACGAGGGTTTATTTTATTAGTAATTTGCTTTATGCAAACGTCAACTTGGACATGGTTTCAACTCAACGAATGAATTGGCGAGAGTGAGACCAACAATCATGGACGGTTGATGACGCTTGGGCGGTTCTGGTTTTACAAATAGAGAATTCCAATAATAATCTTATTAATTTTAGAAAGCATCTTGTCGAAGCAACATGCTGACCCTGGAATTTGTATCTTGTGGCTGTCCAATCGAAGCTAATCGTGAATAGATGACCCACACAAAATTTTCTGTGTTGGATCATAGTATTTTTGAATTTTATAATGTTATGGAGCTCCTAAACTTATGGTCAGCTGCAACACCGGCCAGGTCATTCTCTTCCTGCATCATCTCTTGCCTGACGTGGAACTTGGGGTCGGTTTTGTGTTCATGCACATCCGAAAGATGTGGCTGACCTCACGTAAAGTTTATCGGTCGCTTATTTGATTTCATGAAAATATTCTTATCCAACACATATGCTCTATACTGCTGTATATGATAACGATAATACAGGTCTTGATTTTTCCTTTTTTCCCTATTCATTATTTCATGTTTCATGGTTGTATATCCACTTGTAAATCCATAACTAGATGATTGTTAATATGTTAATAACCAAACTAGTACATGACAACTAATAATCCCTTTTATTATTTGACCTAAAAATGTTATAATTGGTATTGTCTCGATATTTATTACCTTAATCTTATAAATTGCTATTATTTTTCTTGCATGGTTGATGTGGGATTTAATCAATCAAATATCATTTTACAATCTCTCTTGAAGTAAACATGTCACATGGAATATCCTTATCGCATCACCTTCGAATTGAGTGCACTTCCCCACTCTTTAGCATATGATTCAGTTCATTCCTATTCCCCCCCACCCTCCCTTTAGTGACTTTTTAAGCTTAGATTGGGTCAGTATAAGCACACTAACTTCCATCTTTATTTGTCCTTGAATTGCCCAAATACTAATAAAGGCTTATTTTTAATACCATTCATAATACTTCAACTCATTAATAGTTAATAGTCAAACCAATAGCTATTGGTGAGCTTTTTTATTCATTTGAACAATAAATTCCTAATAATTTGGCAAAAAAAAGAGACAATAAATTCCTGATTAACTACCAATGCTTTTTTCCCATAATTGATATAGGATTCTAATCACATGACATTATACAAATAAAAATAGCCAAATAAAGCACCATCTTTGATATATAACGGGTTTATATATGAGTGTTTTTGTTATTTTACTAGAAACCGGTTTGATGAACTTAAAATATTGGTCTATGAAAATTTAGAAAGGCCTATATTTTGATATAAACGATTCCTAAAATAATTGTCAAAGAGAAAAAGGAACTTTAAAATCTTGATTATATTTCTGTTCATAATAACTTTCTATGATAAACCTACTCATAACTATCTATCCATCCCTACCTCTACTTGATGCAAAGTTGATAATTAGTAACTAGCTAAAAACATCATTAGCAAGCACACAATTTATATACTATTTTTGAATTAAAATAATTCTAAAAGTTTTTTTTTTTTTTTTTTTTTTTTTTTTTATAGAAACCATCTCTTGTTCATTTTCACAACCCATCCATCCTTTAGGAGTTGCATATATAATATATTTTTTTATTTACTTGAAAGCTTGTTAAGGAATAATGAATTCTAAATGTTTTTTATATTTTTTTTATCATATGTATTAAATATTACCTTTGTCAATTACTATTTAGTCGTTATTACCTTTAACAAGGAGTGGGGAGTTGGTTTTGTTAGGATGAAAGTGTGGGATTGGAAAAATCTCACATGAGAAATATGAGACTTATATAAAGGGTTTTATAAGAGGAAAGACCCATTAACTTAATACCTTAAGGTTTTGAGTTATAGAAGGTGTCAAGCCCATATGTGTATTCCTTCATAAGGTTCATTTGAAAAATTTCTCCCATCTGAAGGCTTCCTCTTCTCCTAACAAATTGGTATTAGAGCCGATGGTTTGACTGGGAAACTCCCATGTTGGCCCTTCACTCGCTTGTGAAACCCTTTATATATGGTGGGGAGCAGACCACTCACAAAAAACGGTTTAATTGAGTCATTTTGATAAGCTCTTGTTAAGGAGAAGTATATCCTAGCTCATTATGACACTTGAGGAAGAGAATTGTTAAGGTACAAGTGTGGGGTTGAAAAAATCTCATATGGGAAATACAAGACTTATGTGAAAAGTTTATAAGAGGGAAGATCCATTAACCTAATATCTTAAGGTTTTGGGTTATAGATGGTGTTAAGCCTATTAGTGCATTCCTTCATAAGGTCCATTTGAAGAAATTCTCCCGGTTGAAGGCTCCTCCTCTCTAGCAGTTTTATAAGCGTACTAGCAGATTTCATGCCTGTGCTATTATACTTATAAAACCACATATGGGATTGCTTAAAAAATACAACGGTCTTTCTTCATGTCACAACTATCGTTTATCAAGCAAGGAAGAGTTGAAACACACACACACACACACACACACACACACACACACAAATATATATATATATATATTCATCCTACATATCTTTTCCTTATAATATTATATATTTTAAATCACATAAATGTAAGATGCCATAACTTCTCAAACATTTTAATTTTATAGCCATTAAAATTACACCATCCTTGCACCACATTTGCTACCACCACCACCATTATTGCCATTAGAATTGCACCAACAACACCATTTTCACTACTATACCACTGCTACACCACTATTGTTACCACTCCACCACTACTATGACCATAAATCCTGCAACTACTAGTACCCAAGCCACTATTACTAATTCGGTTATATAGTTGCTACCATCATTATTGGCCTTGCAACTTTACAACCTTTTGTTATTACTGTGTTGTCACAATCATTATAATCACTTTGATCATTGTGAGGCTCCACAAACTTATTATATTTGCATAATGACCCCATTGCTACTGTTATTACTATTGCCATAATGATTATCCCATGACAATTCTCATCCTTACATTTAAACTAAGGGAAATTCTATGGCCCTGTTATTAATTTTGACGGGACCAGTCCATCGACTATTCAACGACTCACACGTCATGCCCAATTGTGATCGAACCACTAAAATAGTTAATATTTCAATTACTATATTTATTTTAACTGTTAGATTATTGACTGGACGCTTCCGGCGATGGGACTATAGAAGCTCCCAAAAACTAAAGTTAATTCACCTTTATTACTACCTCTACTTCCACACCATTACTGCCACCTTTATTATTGGGGTCCATGGGGAAAAAGAAAAACTAGTTGAATCACTAACTAAATGGAAAAACTATTAAATATAATTGAAGAGTTATTTTCTGTTTTCCTTTTAAAATTATTTTTCCAAAAGAATTATTAGCTTAATTACTAGAATTACTAAGTAAAGCTTGAGAAAACTTCATGATTATTATACATACTAAAGGGTAAATGTCACGTTTGGTATTTGAATTTTCCCTATGTATGCAATTAACTATCTGAATTTTAAAATAGTCAATTTAATATCTAATTAAATATTTTTATGTTTATTAATACTACCTTAACTAATAGAGTTAGCTTTATTTGTTAGAGCAACACTCTTAGATAATGAGATAGTGACACGTATTAAATAGCTAATAAGAAAACTAGAAACTTTGACAATTTAGTAGATGAATTAACATTTTGGCCAAAAAAAATAATGGATGAATTAAGGTACACATTAAAGTTACTAGGAATTAATTTGCTAACTTGATTGTCTAATTTTATAATATACGTGTTAATGGGCACATCAAATTGTCCAAATTTCTAATTTTTATTCGCTACTTGACACGTATCACCTCTCTAGTTTATGGAGTGTCAGCTTAGGAAGCAAAACTAAATTTATTAGCTAAGATAGTATTAATGAGTACAAAAATTCTAATTATTTAAAAGTTGAGGTAGTTAATTATATATTTAATAAAATTAATCCCCTCCTAAATAGTGATTGAGTATAAATATTTCCAATTCCTCAAAAGTTCGATCATCTATGGTTGGAAAACATGCATTTTCGGATAGCTTTTTATTAATTTAATTTTGTGATAAGTAAGGGGATGGGATTATATAGGGGAAAATTGGGTCCACATAACAGTCTTACCGTATATAGATGGGTGGTCTTAGAATGCCCGACTATGTTCCTTTTCCAAAACGAATTTAATATCTTTGGTGAATGAAGGAAGCAAAGGATGCCACCTAATCTAATCTAGAATGTAGAAAAATTATTGTTGCAAAGGAGCCAAAGCCAAAATGTCCTGGTAAGTGGATACCTTTGTTAATGCCCTCCTCGTTGGAAAGCAAACATATATAAATATGACCAAGCTCTCATCCAATAACAAATAAATAATTGACCATCAATCATTTCCTTGGATTCATTGTTTTGGAATCGTTGTGGTCTAAAGCCTCATATCAATTGAAAACCAAAAAAAAAAAAAAAAAAAAATAGAATAAAAGAACATAGAGCAAAATTATTAAAAGGTCCCATCACATGTAAAAAAAACATATAACTCCAATGGGTATTTTGATATATTAAAAATTAAGTTTTAAAGACGAAAATTATATCTTTAAATGTATATTTTCATCGTAAAAACAATCGTTGCTAATTATATTTATAAAAATATAACTTATTTTATTTATTTTTTATTATAGAATTTCTATCTCTAAAATCAATTTTCTTATAGTGAGAGAGAGAGAAGGGCCCATATATCCTATACATAAAAAAAAATTGAGAAAAAGGAAAATTACAACTGTGAAATGTATCTGCAACACGGCATATCCCTAGGCATTTCCATATCATACTTAGGGTTCATTTGGATAATGATGGGGGTTGTCAACGGCTTAGATCCTTTGTATGATCTAGACCACCAACTTTTTGTAGTTTTTGCGGCTGCAAAAGGCTCATGCTGCCTGTAGTGCCAACACCACCGCACCACAAACAAACTACTTTGAATTATTAGAGCCATTGTCTTCATCCTAGTGTGACTGTAGGTGTGTCTCCTCTCTCTCTCTCTCTCTCTCTTTCCTTGAGGAAATTGCTCTTTCATGGATCTTTTCGGCCTGTGCATTATTGCTAAAGACATAAGAGGGAATAATAGAGTACAACATGTACTGCCAACTACATTACTATTTAATTTGAAAAAAAAAATTGATTTATCATATGAGTAGTACTAATCAAGTTTTGATGTGACATAGCATTTATAAAATATATTAAAAAAACCATATTTTACCATCACCATGTATCGGGACATGATTAATATCTTTGTACAATCTATATATACACATAGCATATTTGATCAATTAATTAAAAAATATTAAATAAATATTCATTGCTTAAATCTATGAGTAATAATTTACTATAAGAATAGATTTTTTTTCAAAATATTCTTAATTAAATAAAAAATTAACAAATAAAAATCCTATTAAATTTTTATTCCATTTCTCAAAAATAATAATTTCATTACAATTTTATTTACCAGAAAAAATGAACAAACACTCAAGAGTTTTGACAAGCTACATGCAAACATCGACAATATGCTAGAATTACTCCACGGGCATGGTAGATAAAAGCAGCAATCCACCAAGAATGATGATGAATATCAGATTTGATCCACTATCATATGTGCTTTCTGAAAATCGAGTTTCTCCCTTGAAAATCCTTTTTGAACACCCCTCTACGTGTCATTAATATGAGATTTCTTAAATTCATCATGTAATTACTGATGAAGACGAAGGAATTAATCCATAAAGTAAGAAAACTACATAGTATCATGGATCTGACTATTATCCCAAAGGACACAAATAATAATAATAATAATAATAATAATAATACCCCAATCTGCTTTCGTCACATTTCGTAATCGATAATTTTCTAATGGACCCCAATGAGAGACCTAGATAAATTAACCAAGATGATGTTTGTTTGTTATTTCGTTTGTTTGTGTTGTCTAAGTTAATATAGTATAATAATCGACACATCATACGAATATAGTAAAATTAAAACATCATATATACATATATATAGAGGGGGGCTTTGGGGGATTTCCCAGCATGCAAGCAAACAAAATATTTTTTTTTTTGAATGTGAACCGAGTGAATTTGTATAAGATGCCTTGTAAATTAATATTAATTGATGTATATGGACTTCTTTCAACAGGAAAACGTGTTCCTTATGCACTCAACCAAATTTAAATTCAAAAAGGTATAGTACACTCAAGCCAGATATTTTCAGGCGTGATCAAAGCAAAATCCCTCAATAATTCCACTTAACAAAACACCAAATTTCCTGACTCCCACTAAAAAGTACCGTCCTAATATTTAACAATTTGAATAAGAATTAAATTAAGTAGGGTTTCACATAATTTGACCACTATTTTCTCCATAATTCATAGTCTTCATCATAATGTTAGTGTACCGTTCCATCTCAACCAAACCAGCCTTCAAATCAACCTATAAAAATTAGGATGTCAATTCCGTTAGCTTGTTGGGTTTGGTGAATGGAGTTGAAAATTAATTAATTTACATATAGAATTATATTTGTTTGTGACAAAGGTTTTTCTTTTACACCAGTTTTGTATCTTTGTTTCCATAATTATGCTCATATTTATAATGAGCCATACTTATAGAAATTTCTATTATACCATTAATCAGATCTTTCAATCAATCATTTTTTCACAAAAATGATTATACTAATTTTTATTTAGCCGTAGTTTGATATGAATTGAAATTCTTAAATAACTAACAAGATTAGTCGTATAAAAAAAATAATGAAATTATAGAATTTTCTATATTTAACTTCATATTATCGTGAGAAATTATCAATTTTAATAAAACCCCAATGCCTTCAATGATGGCGGCCAGTATATTATAGTTATGAAAATACAAAATATATTATAAACGTAACGCCGCCATTCATGGCAATGGCATTCATTCAAATGGTTGAAATAATTGAGGAGGAAAGACTTGGAGATGGTGCTTTCTGGAGACCCAGTCCTCTCCACTGCAATGTTCTTTTCCATTACGTAACCACTTTCCCAAAACAATTAATATTTAACGTGCGATTGGGAAATAATGACTAAAAATATAGAGCCTCCAAGAGTCCAAGTTTACCTTTTCTAGCACAATTTTTAATACGAATAAATCTCAAATAAATCTCTTAAATTATTGATATGGTACAATTGTAACTCTTAGATCGTGCTTTAAATTATTATTATGGGCTGGTTTGATTCTTTCATGTCGTTTTGTTATCTTATTTTTATTGTTTTTAAATAAACATTTATCAAGATATAGATTTAGATGAAAAATAAACGTTTTTATTCATAAATAAATCATATACAAATAAAATATAGACGCAAATCAAATAAAAATAAGGTACAAGTAAAAATCAGACAATCGAAACAGACCCATACATGTTTTTTATGGTTTTATCGATATATCAAATGAGGTGTGAACATGTATTTCAACGTTATTATGGTTGAGAAATAAAATCTCATTTTAAAAGTTTAATATCTATCTATCTCGATCGATAGATTTCAAGCTATATTTAAAATCATCTTTGGTCGTTTTACTTAAAACGTGATCTTAGGCCCCCAATAATTTCCTGAAAATCACAATAAAATAAGGGCTGGAGTGCTTACTTTGGGTTCACGGGGTTGGTCGTTTTCACTTTAATTTAAGGTGGCATGGGCTCCAATTTCACAATCATTATAATGTACAATTAGATGTAGAATAATTATAAAACACCATTTTTTTGTTTTCCTCTTTTTTTTTTTTTTTTAAAGAAAAATTTAAATTTGATTCATCCCACGTAAATGTCAGATGATAATACTATTAGATTAAAATACCAATAATTTTTTTTCCCCTTTAGCCCATGTATAATGGACTAATCTAATGTGCGTACTATGTGATGCACCAAAATGAAGGCTATAGAGTTGGGGCATATTCCAATTATTGAATAAAGCTTATATATAATTTTTTTAATTTATATTTCTTCCAATTACATAATTTGTCTGAAAAACGAAAAACATAAAAAAGAAAAAAAAAAACAATCAAGGCTTATTGAAATTGTATGTGACCGATGGCGAGGAAATTGTCAATTTACCGATCCATCAAAGATATTTATACAAATACTAGTTATGTAAAAATAATTATCTAAATACCGACTCATAATCGTTTGTATAAGATGCGGTTTTACTTTTTTATTAATTTTGCATGTCTCACATGTGTTTTTTATAATTTTTGCAAAAATAGTAAAACTTTTCATTTATAATAAATCTCATCTTGAAGATGTGATTTTGCTTTTCATTTATAGTAAATTGCATTTTAGACATGCGATTTTGCAGTATGCTACAATTTCAAAATCTCCAGTTAAAGATGTGATTTTTTCGTTAAAACCATAATTACATGTTATAGATGTGATTTTTTGTTGGTATTTTGGTAATTAAATTTATGAGATTTATATTTAGATAATTTTTTTTTCTAGGATTGGTAAACACGTGGTACACCTGACTGATGATATATCGATCAAAAGACTTGATTTATCAGTATTTGTTTGCTCCACGATGATCGCCATCAACTGCACTGTCTAGCTAGGATAATGCAGATCTCGGCTTTCTATTGCATATATAATATGCTCTTGTTCATCAAAATGGATTCTTCCTTATTACCTTCTCTCCTTTTCCATCAATTTATCTTTTTAAAAATACTATCACATTTAACTAATAGTTGATATTATTAAAAAGAATATACCATTATAATGTCACTGAACATTTCAATAATTTAGACAATGTTAACGTTTTATATGTAAATTGAGAAAAACTGACAAAAGAAAAATTGAAAGAAACCAAATCCTCAGATCAAACACAAGCGTTTCTGTTTTTTACTATAATCATGTTAACAAAAATATTATCACAATGGATATATGAACAATATATATTTATCTAATTTTTAATTATGGTATAATTACTATTATATAATTATAAGTATAGTTTGTTAAAATCATGATTTTATTTATACGGCAACGAGTTTACGGTCCTATGATGCTCTTTTGAGTTGACTTGTATATAGAATTATTTTTTTTTTCTTTTTTAGAATCTAACGATTTCAATCAGAGCTTACTCGTAAGTTTGATAATTTTTATAAAATTATACATTTTATAATATTATGTGTCTGTTAATGATTTTACCACATCTTTGTGAGGTGTGGCACATATATCCTGAGTCTAAAAGAGTTGGTGCAAAAGTAGAGGTCTTTTCTATCCCCCAACAAAGTAGAGGTCATAATTCAACTTTACCATCAAAAGGTCACCTAGTTTGTGCCAGTTGACCAACACTGGAGGTCCGAGGACTAGATTGTGCTACGAGGTTAGGTGTTCGATTAGCATAAAGATAGTGAAATGTTGATATAGACATAGTTTGATTTCGAATCGGAAATCGAATCGGAATCATCATCAGTTGTTTCAGAATCAGAATCGGTTATGAAACTGTCAGTTTTACTGTTTTAGATAGTTTTTTGATCTAGAACCGGTAGTTTCATTGAAAAAAATAAAAAATAAAAATATATATAATATAAATATTTAAATTATTTTATATAAATAGTAAAATTTATTACTTATTCACAATATTTAATGTGTTATTATCAATAATACAAATAAATATAGCTTAAAATAATATATAATTAGTTTAAACAAACTTATCCTAAAAACAAAATTAATTTTCATAATAATGTGGGACTATTTTTTGCATTTTAATTTTCTTTTTATCTTTTAGAGTATTTTATAATATTATAATACTAACTATAATTGATATTGAATGTGTTTGTACGTATAAATGTGCATTTTAAATAAATTTTTAAAGTTAAATAATTTAATACTTTTAGATCCAATAATTATTTTAACTTTAATTTTTTTTTTAAATTAGAATTTATTATTTATTTTTTTAAAAAGACGGTTCTTAAATTTCAAAACCGGAACTGAGAACCAACGATTCTATAGAATCGGACCGGAACCGTGGGAGATGGTTCCAGTTCCGGTTCCTCAATTTCAAGATCTAGAATCGGCAGTACCGGTTCTAGTTCCGATTCAGTTCCAAAACCATGACAATGTCTAGTGAGATGAGAGACGGTTATAATTGATCGCCATAGTTTAAGTGTAATTTAATAATAAAAAACTAGTTTGTTTTACCAGTAAAGTTTGCCTTGAAGGGTTAACCTAGGGGGGAAAAGTCAATTTAGCTAAGAGTGGTAAAATAATTTTGTTGCTTTTCACGAATATGGGAATTACGGACTCTAGGAGAGGTTACTGCTTTGATTTAGTGTAATTTTGTACTGGCTCGTCACATTTATATAAAATACGGTGCTTTTCAAGTAAGTTGCAATCCTTCAAAAATTTGGCATACAACTTCATGTGGTAAGTGTCATTTTGCACCAAGTCATGATGATTTTGTAATTTATATATATACACAACACCTAAAATTCCTCACATAAAATGCATACTTATGGATGCTTCATTACCAAAAGATAATTATTGGTGAGGGTGTCTTTGGATTGTTGAATTTTCTGTTTTGATGGTCTATTTTTTATCTGTATCTATATTGTAATGATATGTATAAATATATCCGATTTGTATATATATATATATCTATATTTGATCTATGAACCATCAACTTTTTTTTTTATTTACATCTATTTCTTGATAAACAATTTATTAGAAAAAAGTTTAAAAAAAGTGTCCGTATCTACCATAAAAAGCTAGCGAAACAAACTCTTTATCTGTATTGTATCTGTATCTGATCTGCATTTATAACTTATCTATATCGTATCTGTTTGATGAGTTTAAGAGTAAAATTGTCAGTTTTTCATAAGTATTTATTTCTTGACAAACATTTGTTTGAAAATAACAAAAATATAATGCCAAAATGATCAGAATATGATGTAACAAATAGACCTAAAGAATTCATGATGAAGTCCTAAGAGTGATAAGCAACAAAGGAGATAACAAATGCCCAAAATGTATTATTAATGAAACAATATAAATGAAAGAGAAAAAATGCAAATCAATTAGAAATTACAATCCATCAAAATTTCGATATGCAACACTATATAATCTTTTATTTTGCATTAAGTTGTGTTACTATTGCAATTTTTCTATAATGCTATCCTCCTTTTGTGTAAAAAAAAAAAAAAAATACACACACACACACACTTGGATAAATAATTAAAATAGCATAATTATTAATGATTAGTCAACGGTATTAATAATGAAAAAAGATAAAAGTGAATAACAACAACATAAGCAAAAACTGCCCAAAATATGACATCAATAGAAAAAAATATAATTAAAAGAGAAAAATAATGCTAATAGCTAAAAAGATACTATAAGATAATACTAATAAAAGGCGTATCTATCTGATGAGTTCTAATAATTGCAATTTTAAATGTTGGATAAGTGACAAATCATATAACAAATAATGGGTGACGAGCTCTCCCTCAATTATGGAGGTCAGGTCTCAATAAGCAATCTAGAAAAATACGTAATCTAGGAGACAGTTTTAAAATTATGCATACAGATCGTGTCACAATTATGCTGATATGTAAATAATAAATTAATTGAATGACGACGTGTTTCATATCTAGCTAATATTTATAACTTTGAACAATCTACACAGCCAGATTTTTTTCATCAATCATCATTATTATTATACCCGACGCAATAAACAAATAAAGGGTCCACCAGGAAAAAAAAAAAAAAAAAATGTGCAAAAAACCACAAACAAAGATCCTTGATTGATTTTGAACTAAGTAACAATTTTAAAATTTTGAAACGAATTCTAACAAGAACTTAGTATGGCCTCTATTTGATTTGTTAGCGTGTTGATAATGCTATAATTTTGGTTTTAATTGTTTGATAAAAAATAAATTGCCTCTATTTGATTTGTTAGCGTGTTGATAATGCTATAATTTTGGTTTTAATTGTTTGATAAAAAATAAATTTAAATGAAAACATACATTTTTATTCTAAACAATTAAATAAACAAATATTTATAAGATATATACGCAGATAAGATATTTATACAATTAGAAATAAATATTAGATAATTCAAATTTGACCGTTTGTAATATCACAAACGTTGATAGATAAACAGAAGTTATAGATGAAATTCTATAATGTCTTATGTAAAGGTGGAGATGAATCTAATCTCATGACATCCAATCGAAAAAAAAAAAGGAAAAAAGAAAAACAGTGTATTCATGTTATATGGGAATGAAAATACGTGTTTTTATTTTACTAATCATTTTAGGAGAGAAATCTGAAAAATAAATTTGCTGATTGAAATTTGATGGGCCATATGAAGATGTATGTGTTGGATTTTGCTCAAATTAAAAATAATATTTTTTTCGACAACACAATCTAATTCCTAAAAGCATTGTATGACCTACTGGTATTATTTATTTATTGATTTTTATTGCCAATTATTTCACTTATGATGGGAAAAGATGAAGTAGACCAGCTGCATCTTGTAAGAAGATGGACCCATAAGTGTTAAGTTCAAAAAATTGAAAATCATAACCTATTTTATAATCATTTAGAGCCGTACTTAAACAAATATCATCATTACATTTTAAATCACTCTTGATTTGTTTTGGTCAATTTACAAATAAATATTATTGAAAACATAAACTAATGACAAAAATATGCAATAATAAAACCAATGCTTTTGTCTCATTTTGCAAAAATTATAGAGAATTTTTTTTCCAGGATATTATAATGTTTCAATGAATTTTTTTTTTTTAATTGGAAAAGATATTCAAAATATTCTGACATAGCAAGCTATTCATACAGCACCTTAATTCATAAATTAGGATGGAAATGGTTGAATTGTCCGAGGGCAGTTGGCATGTACATATATATATTATTATGTAAATGCCCATATCGTCAGACTTAAAATTGAAAAAAAAAAAACAATAGAGAGTCGCTAATATACTCCAGTTTGGCCCTGCCCATATACAAGCCGGACACGTCGAAGGCAATCCAGAAGCGTCTAGAAACAGTTTGGCTATTTGACTCCAAATTATGTTCAACGTCTGTGTTTTATTACCATTATTGATTCGAATCAATCAAATTAGTCCATAATCTATCCGAGCTCTGCTCGAAGTTTACTTGAAGACAATTTAAGAATAGTTAAGTTAAACTTAAACTTGAGTTTTAATTCGAGCTACTTGAGTAATTTATCGAGCTTGACTTAAATTTCAACGAGCCTAATTGAGTTTATCGATTTCATGTGAAAATGTTAATCAAACTCTAATTAAGATTTGGTATTAATATTATTTTAATTAAAATTAAAACTAATTTATAATAAATTAAGTTTAATCAAATCGAATTCAAGTTTATCTAATGTTACATCAAATTGAACTCGAGCTTAAAATTTTAAGCTTGATTGAGTTTGAGCTTTGTATTAACAAAATGAAGTTGGTTAGACTCAAGCTTGGAATTCTTATGCTATCACCTATTCACAATTCCGTGCATGAAAAAAAAAAAAAAAGGAAGAAAATGAGATGAAATATGGAATTTGAGATTTCATTATGGGACAAATTCTATATATCAAACATGACATTAGAAACCAAATCATTTAGACCGTATTTTTAAATGTAAAGATCCTTATCTTTATGGTAAATTAAAAAAGAAAAAAAGGATAATTGAAAGTATACATAAGAACTTTATACCTTGAATTTACACCCATTTGACCATGGAGGCAGATTACTATAGGTTTATTATAAGTATGCAGGTCATCCTTGCTTGCCAACCGTTGGGAGTTGATTTTTCCATTTTCTTCCACCCAATTTCTACCAAGGGAGATCCAGGACGAGGAGGTGGATTTGCAGCCATTAAAATTAAAATCCAAACCACCCTGAGAAGCAAACCTGTCCGCACAACAACTTTGCTTTTCCAGAAATTAACATAAAAAGATGCCTGATTCAGGCAACCTTTGACTTATTTTAAGAAAACAAAGTAATAATAAACTAAAATATAAAGCAATATGAACTTCATTTACTCTGTTTATTTTCCCCTAACTATATATAATCTCTTTTTTTTTTTTTCTATTTTTAAAACCTTTAATAAAAAAATCTAATAGAACATAATAATATATTAAAAATCTAAATATTTCAAAATCTTATTATAATGCCGTCCAATGCATCATCTAAACCCTAGCATATTAATTATTAATTAATTAATTTTTTTTTTGAAAGAAGTTGGAGAGGGGCATAAGTATCCATGCCTATATAAAGGTTGTCCCTGCCCACCCTTGTTCCTCCTCGCTCTCTCTTTCTTCCATCGACATATCCAAAGCTTCTGCTTTCTCTCTCTTTCACTCTTTCTCTCCCTCTAAACGATCCTCTCTACTTATCTGTCTTTCGTGTTCATCCATTCAATCAGTTGCATTTCCCATTTTCTATCTGGTACTTGCTTCTCCCCCAATCAAATTGTATATTTCATTTATATGTTTTTGGTATTCTTTCTCTTTCTAATCTTTTAATGTTACTTCGGATTTTCTTTTTTTCAAATGGGTTATGATGATCTCTTTTTTAATGGGAATTAGTGCTACTATGCACGAACCAACCACATGAAGCTCTATGTTCCTTTATTATTATTATTATTAAATATTTCACAATCAAATGGGTTAGAAGGGAAAATGGTACTGCTATATCATCTTCTTCTAAGCTTGTTTATTGCAGCTTGAGCCTTGGGCTGCACATGATCCCTTTGTCTTTGAAACAGAACGTTTAGATCATAAATGTTGCAAGACATCCCTTGTATCACCATTCTATTCTTACTAATAGAAGTAAAAAGATTTACTAATACTAAAAGGAAAAAAATCTCTGATAAACAAAACCTAAAAAAGAAAATGAAAAATGGAGAAAACTTTTTTTTTTTTTTTTTCTTCGAGACCACCTTTAATTCAAGGTGCTTAGTGCACCTTTCCCTCATGGAAGGACCGACGCGCGATTCCTTATTAAAGGCCGGTCCTAGAAAAAGTTAAGGTTCTAGGACCCATGCACATATATCTATATATATATGTATTTAACTTTTTTTTCTATAATTTTTAATACGTAAGCTTCTAAAATGGAAAGTTCTGTGAGAAGTGAGAATTTTTTTATATGTTAATAACTTTGTAGTTTAATAGTATTCGATTTAGGTCTTTATTTTTAAGGTATTAGGTTCAATTTTTATGATAAGTGTTATAATAATTTTATGTGGCGTTGTAATAGCTCTTGTAAAATAAAAAAAAATTATTTATTAATGAATCATCTAAAATCTTTAAATGGAATTCTTAATATTAAAAGATGATGTAATATGCTTTTCATCTAAAAGCCTATCTAATCGGCAGCGTTTTAATCAACGTAAAAAAGTGAGACAGTGCATAAAAGTATTTGGTTTCTCATCTAAATATTTTATTTTAAAGATTGAAAACTAGTGGCAGACGAGAGAACACGTGGAATTTACCAAGTAGTTTAGTGGGCAGGGAATCTAAAACGACATTCTTGGTGATTTTTCTGATTTCACCAGTCACATGACTCTGTGTGTTCGGAGCTGCCTTTTCCATGTCTAACATAGTACTTTATTCATAGGATTGGTAGTTGAAACCTGAAAGCACACGGGTCACGAACCCAAAGTAAAACTGCCCGTATTTTCGGAACTCACTTATTTATTTGTCAGTCGTCACGCGACTTTCAATTTCTATTTTATTTATTTTTTTATTTTTCATAAGTATAAGATTTTTGTATCCTTAAAGAAACCAGGACACAATATTGGAGAACTTAGTCAGGCGTCACCTTGACATAACATTCACTTGAGGCTTAATGTTTGAAACATGACTAGAAATTGCAGCTTGATTGATTTGGTTTGTTGAAACATATTGTCATTGATCTGCTCATTTTCTCAAAACTTGAAGGATTTATTTGGCATAATGGAGTTCGAGAACCTTTACATGCAGGCTCAGAGGCCAAAGTATGACTGCCTTCTCTTCGGTAGGTGTTAACAATTTCAACTACAGAGCCTAAATTCACGAAACTAGAACAGAAAATTTGATAAGAAATGCTCAATTTCATCGTATTTGCAGATTTGGATGACACCCTTTATCCCCTTAGCACCGGAATCGCCACAGCTTGTCGTAAGAACATTGGGGGTAAGATTTCCCTATAGGATTCATGTGAAAAGGCAAAGATGATGCTATATTTTGCAGCTAGTCGTGCTATTTTTTTTTCAGTTTTATAATACATTTTCTGGTCTTCTAGATTACTTGATTGAAAAGCTTGGCATTGATGAGAGCAAAATTGATGCTTTGTGCAACCTTCTGTACAAGAACTATGGGACGACAATGGCGGGGTTAAGGGTATGAGTTTGATAGCTCTCAGTTGATTTAGAAGTGCAATATCAATCCTGTTTTCGGTTTTTATGCATATGGACCAAATTACTAATTTTCTTTCAGGCGATCGGTTATGATTTCGATTATGATGACTACCATAGGTAAAAATATGGTTAATTCCTTTCATTTGTTTTACCAGTTGAATGAAATTGTAGTTTTGATGAGTTTGAGGTTTGTTTTGGCTGAAAAACCTTCTATAAACATTTATTATGCAGTTTTGTCCATGGGAGATTGCCATATGAGAATTTGAAACCAGATCCTGTACTTAGGAGTCTTTTACTGAGCTTGCCTTACCGAAGAATTGTAAGTTCATTTTTTTTCTAAAGAATGCAATTAGAAAATGAGAAAAGATTCGATAGGAATTATACGCCATTCTATAACCGAATACTACTAAAAATGTTTTTAACATAACTAATCTTTGTATACCAGATCTTTACCAATGCAGACAAAGTTCATGTGGTTAAAGCACTGAACCGGCTCGGATTAGAGGATTGTTTTGAAGGGATTATCTGTTTTGAGACGCTCAATCCTGTTAGCAAAGCTGTAGATCCTCTTAATGCGGATGACTCTGGCTTGCTTACAACCGTAGCAAGAAGCATTCCTGAAATGTTTGACATAATAGGACATTTTTCACAGCCAAATCCAGGAACAGAGCTGCCAAAGATCCTGTGATTTGTAAACCATCAGAATTTGCCATTGAGCAAGCACTAAAAATTGCCAATGTTGATCCGCAAAGGACGGTGAGAAGCATCCTTCCTATAAAACTATAACCCCAAATTCAGTATTGCAATTGGCACTTCAACGAGTATGATGCAGTTCTTGTGATTTCAGTCTTCTTTGAGGATAGCGTTCGCAACACACAGGCCGGGAAACGTGTAGGTCTTCACACCGTGCTGGTAAGCAAAGTGAAAACTTCATTTTTCATAAAAAATTTGTCTGTTATCAATTTTTCATAATAGTAGCAGCAATGATGCAATTATAGAAAAAGTCCCAAAACATTCGTGAAGTATTATTATTATCTAATTGAATTGTTTGGTTTTTATCTGTATTTGACTTGCATTTGATTTTATCTGAATCTGATGTGTCCGACTTATTTGTGAGTAAAAATATTTATTTTTCATATGTATAAATTTTTTACAAACAGTTTGTTTGAAAACGATAAAAACAAAATACCAAAATAATATGAAAATGACCTAATGCTATTTTGATCCATTTCTTCAGGTTGGTTCTTCTCAAAGAATCAAAGGTGCAGACTACGTTCTAGAGAACATCCACAACTTGAGGGAAGCAATACCAGAACTTTGGGAAGACGGCATAAAATATGATGGTGGTTATGCTGACAAAGTTGCTGTGGAAACCCCTGTGACTGCTTGATGAATCACATAGTCATTATCAAACACCCACCTTTTACCTTAAAACAAAGCATGACACATGCCGTTGCTCAATGGGGTGTGAAATGCATTGAAAATGGTTATTCTAGGATGTCACGATCATTGGTCATTGTCAGTTCCTAGATGATGTAAATCTTTTATTGTGATTATTAATTAATATTTATTAATAATGTATGTTTTCTTCTAATTCTCCTCTTTCACTTGGTCATTTAAATCTATTGCTTCATTGTAATTTAGCTTAATTTTAGTCTATAGAGAGAAGTTTGAATATATTGAAATATGAGAAAGCAATATATATATATATATATATATCGACTCATTATCAATTTTAATGGATGGATCTCGTTGATTGCTATATTTAATGCATCAGGTTTATATTAAAATGATTGTACCATTAAAATAATACACTGATTATTTATTTATTTTAACATCAAATAATTGACTAAATGATCTCGTAGAAGTAAATCGAAGAATACCTAGCCAGTTTCCAAACCATAGCTTTTAAATGGAGAAAAAAAGATAGGTGGTCCCATAGTCCTATTTGGCACACCCTTCAAGGGTGTTGCCAAAAATAGGTGGTCCAAATACCATCAACTATCTCTTTCAACGGAATAGTGATACAATTGGACACAGTGGAGTAGGGTTCGTCCTCCTGCCATCAAGTAAATCGTAGAATCGACCTAATAAAACAAATGGATGGTTAACCTCTTAGACCAATTATAATACATCAAGAATATGACATTATAAACAGTGGGTTATTAATTGATTTTTGTGTTTAAAGTTTAAACCATTAATAACGGGTCTAACCTAATCTTATCATTTTTCATTGACTACTTATTATATATATATATATATATATATATATCTTGAAACCCCTACTTGTGATCTCTTAAAACTACTTTATAATTTCATAGAATTATCTTATAATCATGTCTTGTATAATCTATATGCCTTATTGTACCTTCTTAAACTTGTAATTTTTTAAGTTATTTTTTTAGAGTTATTTAAGTCCAAAATCATTGTATCTAAAATTAAAGTTGATGTCAAATTTAAATGCAATATATAACAAATATAAATACATATTCAATTTCCATTAAAAAATAAAAACACAAGAAAACAATAAATAAATAAATAAAAAGCTGGAATTAAAGATTTATGATACATTTAACCATCTCATTGAATGTTGATGTACTTCAAAATCATGATTGGTTCTTGTGTGCTTTTTTTTCAACTTAATTGGTTCTTGTGTGCTTATACCTCATATTTGTAGCCCATGTAATAAATACTAAGGCAGGCTTGTCCCATTTTGCAATACTTAAAGTTGGGCTTGGGCCTTTCTTAGCAAATTAAACATATTTCATGCGTAAAGACTCGTTCGCATGTCGTTTTTTGGTTAATTTTCGAGCACTCCTCAACTTATTAACCCATCTCTATCATCTTAATCAATTTCAAAGCTTGAATGATCAAGTTCCATACTGTTTACAAACCCGATTGTTCCAAGATTTTTTTTTTAAGGAAACTGTCTTTTTATTTGTTTAAGAAAAAAATAGGACAATTAATGAAAAATATTTTCCCTTATTTTAAAAAACATACACTTTTCATTACTTGTTTTTTAGAAAATGATTTAGGAATATAAAGGTGTAAGTCATTTTTTTCATCGATTCACGAGTCCACCTAATGAATCATTACTATAAAAATATACTTATCATTAATTTTTTAAATAGTTTTCTTTTAAGTAGATTCATTTCTTGTTATAATATATGTAATTTTTTTCATTTTTTATACTTATATGAGTTACTTCGAAACTGTAAATAAAGAAAAGTATTTTCATAAAATTAGCCAAACATTTGAAAAAATATTACTTTTTTGAAAAACTTTTTCAAGGAAAAACTATTTTTATTGATAAATACTTTTTCTCAAAACAAACGTTGAAGTTGAATTTATAATTAAATAAAAGTTTTATAGTATCTTTTTATTTTTATTTTTTTTTGGCCATTATAACGGGGAAGGGGATTCGAACATGGTACATTTCACTTTAGAGACCAAGGGAGGAAATTACATGTACCATATACTTTTTAAAAAAAATCATAAAACAAAATTAAAAAAAAATTACAAAAGTAGTGTTGTTATATCACATCTTGGTGATGAGATATAGATTTTTTTAAAATTACTATATCACATATTGGTCGTGCGATACACTTACATGTGTATCGCATGACCAACAAGCGATACACCTATAAATATACGTGTATTGCTTGTTGGTTATGTGATACATGATAAGACGAGTATCGCATAACCAACATGCGATACTCAAGCACCTAAATTTTTTTTTTGGCCTAGGTTGCTATATCTCTATCTGAAGATGTGATATAAGTATAAATACTTGTATCTCCACTCCAAGATGCGATATAGTAACACTATTTTGGTAATTTTTTTGTATAATTTATATTTGTGTATTTTTTTAAAAATCAATTCTAAACATGTGTTTAACCCGAGACCAAGGAGATGTCACTAGCCTATAATGCCAACTTTATGGGTGATTTTCATCTATGTTATGTGACTAAGTTGAAAAGTTCAAATTAAACTAAAAATTGTTTCTTAAAATAGTTTACAAAAAAGTTGCGTATTACACTAATTTAAGCCGTCCATTTATTGTAATGTAAGCCTGCAACAACGTTTGCAATATTGACACTAATACGAGCCGTGCTTTTAATCTAATCCTTCTTTTCATTTCATCATATTAACTTGCAGGGCAAGGAAATGTACACATAATTCACCTACATAGATTTGGGAAATAAAAAAAAAAAAAAGAAAACAATCAACAATTGGCTACATCAGCATTTTATAGTTTATTTATTTATTTTTAAGTTTTTTTTTTGCCTTTATTTATTTGTAAGTTGACAAATATATTATCTTTGTTTTGTGCTTTTATAAAAAAAAAGTGATCAGAGTTTTGTATTTTGATAAATACATGAAAAAAATAAAATTCAGTTCACTTGTTTATTAAAACATCAAAAACACATCTCATATATTTATCAAAAATCAAAATTCACATCATTAGTTTATAATGGTACTAAAACATTTGTAAACCTCCAAATTTTTGGAATTGGTTTAGCATAAAATCCTAACCGGAAGTCAAACGGAACCCTAAAGGTCAACAAAACCTTAGTTTACCGTAACTGATTAAGTTCGTCATTGCCGTTTTCTTTGATCTTGGAAAACGAAGTTTGAATAATTAGCTAGAATAGTTTAATAACTATAGGTTATCTAAAAACATCAGTTTTGCGGATTTCGGGTGTCCTTTGAACCGATCGGACAATTCTCGAAAAACATGTCCGGGAGCTCAAAATAGGAAAATTATTCCAAATACACTGTTAGACTCGTAAAAATATAAGTTTTCTAAAAATATCAGTTTCGTAATTTTTCGATAAGTAAAAATAAACATATCGCATTTATACACGTATTTTCTTACTACATGTACTTTATTAGTCATATCTATCTTACATTACACTGTTCATTACTATTCTACACTATTCTTTTATCTCTACTTTTTCTTACACCTATTCTTACATACTCCATAACCTATAATCCTTACTTTTTACCTTTCCCATAATTTTATTTTACATCTACTTTACATATTACATCTTTTATTTAACAAAAAGTCAAAAAAATAAATCACTTTCCCCCTCCCATGCATGTGGCCGGTGCCCCCTCTCCCCATACAACCCTCAATTTTTTTATTTTTCTTTTATTTTAATCACACAAAAATCAGTCCACATTTTCCTATAAATACCCCCTCCTCTTTCACTTCTTTCACACATTCACTACCCACAAATTTCTTACCAAAACTCTCTCAATTTCTCCTCTCAAAACTCTCTCAAAATACCATCCCAAAACTCTCTCAAAATAACCCCAAAACAACTTCTACCTACAACAAAAACCCATAACGACATACTACTATCAAAACCTTCTTTAGGTAACTACCTTCTTTTATTTTCTTCTTCTTCATGTCATGTAACTTTGCATGACTATAGTGTGAGTTTCCAAAGACTATAAGTTATGGAAACTACATTATGTTCATGAAAATCTATTTATATTTATGTTATTATTTTTGTTCATATTATTGTTAATATATCTAAGTATTATTATCTATATATATATGTACATATTCTTTAGAGCATATAAGCTCACTTGCAATTTATTTATTTCACACAAAGCAATTTATTTATTCCTTTGCAATTTATTTATTTATTTCTTGTTATTTTAAGACCAGTTTCTAGTCTTAGACTTGTCCTTATCAAGTCAAAACAAGTTTTTCTTTCTTTCATTTTATTTTATTTTGGGACTAGTCTACTTCTTAGTCCTGGAAGCCTTGAAAAAGCTAAGACTCCAATACTTGACTTTATTATTTATGTTATTTTACTTGCTAGTATTTTTTTATAGTTCATGCTCATTTAAATTGTTGTCCAAAGTTTCAAGTTCTAAAAAATAAATTGACAAAAAGGAGATTTTTGACACTTAGAAATAAGTTTATATAAAGAAGAAAATCTATGGTTTGGAAATAAAGTTATCTCTTTTCAAGTTACCAGAAGAACCCACTAAGATTTTAGAAACCACTTTAAAAAGTTTCTCAAGTCACATATTGTTACACTTTATTTTTATAAAGAAAATAAAATTTTTATGATGATTATGAAAAAACATAAAAACATGATGAAAGAATAAGGATTTTTCAAATAAAGATTTTTGCAAACAAATAAACAAAGGAATTTGTATAATAAAAATAAATAGGAAGAATAATGTATTTTCTAAAAACTGTAAATAGTATTAGTATAGAAAACTTAGAAGGAAGAAAATTTATTTTCACAAAGTTATTTGGATATATATATATATAAGCCAACATAAAACATGTTTGTAAAATAAAAGAAACAAAATAATCATTTCAAGGAGTTTACAAAATTCTTATTTTTCTAAACAACTCCAAAACCGACATAATTTTTCTTGAGTAAAATAAATGGACAACAAACACTTGAGCATGAACGAATATGAGCTAAGTAGCCATAAAAAGAAAAATTTTCAATTATATAGATAACTAAGTATTTATCAAACAAATTTTGATTTCTTGAACCAAAGTTGTTTTGTGTTGGAAAATCCGTGGTGAATTTTGTCGCCAATATTTCGGAACCTATGCGACTTGTTTGTTAAAAATAATTTTGGAAATGGGTAGATCTTTTTGAGTAGGTAGAAATCGGTATATTATATACATGATTTCGAGTTAAAATGACCAAGTTATGACCATTTTAAGTTGGAACATTCCTTTATACGAACTTTAACGTTCTTTTTGATATTGTTTTGTCAAAATTCAAGAAAATCATCAAGAAATACTCATTGTGGGTATTTTCTTTGGCTAGGTGACCCTGAGGAAGGATTCCTTTATCCCGAATATTATTACGATTAAGAGGAGTGTGTCAACGACTCATCCTCTTAGAGGAATAGTCGACATGGCATCGTGAGTTTATTTCCTTAAAATGCTATACTTGTTGTGCTTATAAATTAGTGGCATTAGAATTAGGAAAAGATAAACCGATATGTATGTAAAATAACTCTTTTAAAGAATTTTAAGAATATCGGGGCCGGAATATTTTTAAATGTTTTTTAGTATAACCTTTGATTTGTATGAAATTCTTTGATCGCCTTAAATTCAATAATAATTATGCTATGACATTATTAATAAATGGATTCATGCATACCACGAAGTGAGTCACATTGCATGTTGGGTTATTATCTTTGGGTGAGAAGGATAGTAAGCTCATGTCGAAAGCAACATTGGCGGAAGATCCGAAAGCGATTGCTTGGCGGCTTAAGGGAAATGCTTGGTGGAAGATTCGAAAGCAAGATCATTTCAAGTAGATTCGGAATGCTTGGCGATGAGTGCTCGCAAGCTTAAAACTTTTTAACTAAAATTACTTGATTTGAGGTTAAGTATCACCAAACCCCGAATGGAGGGCACAAATCCATTCAACATATAGTTCCCGGAAAACTATATATCTTGTTTGCCCACGTGTATGTTGCATCCCATTTGTTTGCTTAATTAACTTGATTGAAACTTTGATTACAAGAAGTTATTTATGGAAATAATTCTCACTAAGCCTATTAGCTTATACCCCAATAGATATCTTTGCAGTTTCCCTACTTATGGTTAAGGCCACGAGGACCCTGAGGGCAGGTAATTTCTTTTAGATAAAAGAATTCTAAGATTGAAGTTTAGTATTAAAGACAAAGTACAAATATTTTGTAATAGATTAGAAATCACGGGAAGTATCCCTAAATTTGTAAGGATCATTGTTATAAGTGAATGATTATTATGAATCCTCTTTTTTTAATATGTTATTTATATCTTCTTAAGCTTTATAATTCCATATATGGTCCTCTAAATTCTTGAAAGTACGCTTTACACTTAATATAAAAGCTTTTGGAATGGCTAAGGTAGTCATACTTAAGCTTTAATAATGAGTGTGGCGGACTGTCACGTTAGGGTACCCGTTGGGGCGTGACAACATTGGCCATAATTTTGTATGTTTCCCTTATTAAAAATTAATTCATTTATAACCAAACCTCCAATTTCAGTACCCAAAGAAACTCACAGATGAAATTAGTGAAAAGTTGAAACTAATCCAATTAAAGCGGATGAAACTCGTGCTTTTATGCCATAGTAGGATGTATCCTAATCAAAAGAAACAATTAAAAGTGAGGAATATTATACAGTTTTGGTTTTTGTAGAAGATTAAATAGTAATAAAAAAGGATATGAAGGAACATTAGTTAAAAGAAATTAATTTGATGAAATAATGACACATTGCAATCCTTATTAACATCATCATCACAATCAAAAGGAATTAGATTGATAAGATCAAAAGGAAGGAGAAGCCATTGAAAATTAACAAGAACAAAGAGAAAACAAGATGATATGGATAACTTCTCTATAATATAAAGAAAATAACCTTTCAATAAAATATATAAAAAGGTAAACTAAAAGTTCGGTGGAATTATTATGAAGTCGTTCGAACTCTGTGTGTATTGAGGCACATTAACTAGCTAGGGATCCTTATGCCCTATTGAATTTTACAAAGTAAACAAAAAAGAAAAATGTACTGAAGAGGAAAAACATCAGTGTGTAGTGTATTATACTATGATAAGATCCACAAATCCTTATTTATTGGGTGGCCTTTGCCTGGGGATTCAAAATGGCAATGATTTATATAATCCATGTTTCGAATATTTAAGCAAAATTTTAGTGATCACAATATATCTTATACATCATAAAACCTTTTTCAATCTATGAAACAATTGATCATCTTGCAACTTTACATTATATAGAGCAAATTTAGATATGCCAAACTTTGTAATTTCAATGCTTGAAGTGTTTTCTAGCTTCATTTCACTTAAAAAAACTTTATTAGAGGCATATATACTTGATGTTATCTATTTATCATTAAGTTCCTTAAGTTATCTTTTAACTTGTTTAATAGTGTAGTTGACATTGATGGTTTTATTGCACAAAGTTTCTCTTGATATTATGTCTACTAAACTTTTCATAGTATATGATTTAATCTATTATTACATGTTTAATTGAAAGGAAATGAAAAATTTGAAAATCCACCTATTAACCGAAGTAGATATCTTTCAGACTAGACCTGGCCTAGTTTGGCGGTAGGTCTAGCCATGGGCTTGACGAGGCAAGTTTGACCCATCTTGGGGAGACCGGGGCAGTGATAGGTTATCACTACCCCCATCGCACGCATGATGTAGAGGGTGATGTTCGCCACTCCTTTTGTCATGGGCATGACAAAGGGGGTGACCATGTGTTTTTCCTCTCCAAAGCGTATCATATGCCCCATCATGGGCGTGATCAACGCGGTGATGTATTAATCTTGTTTTTACCTTTTTAATGATGTTCTTGAATACCTAAACCCTTGCTTAACCTCAAGTACACGTAAGACTGAGTAGGATTGTATATCTAGACTTTGAATAGTAATTGTTCTTAATAGCTTAGGAAAATTAGATACCCTTAGGGGTATGCTTTCCTTCTTGACTCTAGTAATGAATTAGTGCTGTTATGTATCATGTTCAAGTGATTCAAGTAGATTTGAGTTTACCGTTCCATACATTGAACCAGGTACACTATTACCTTGTTTATTGCTTGTGTGTGGCTAGGCTTAGTGGACTAGGAGGATTGGTGATACTAAGGTCGTACCTTAATGATCCTTATGTAATGTTGTTCCAAGTAGAGTTGTACTAGAAAAGGATTTTAGTAGATTAGGTGAAAACAATTGTGGTTCTTAGAGTGTTGGGGGGTATCCAATACCAAATATATGTATATATAATACTATATGTTTATTATGGAGTCATGAATTACTCCAGGTTTAAGGTTAAATATGGATAACCCTAGGCTATATTGGTTGATGGCTTAAAGTTTCAGATATTAAAAAAGTGCTTGTTGCATCAAATGTCATATTGCCTGTGATTGTGTATTATGATTGTTTATGCGTATGTGCTTGTGGTTTTGACATACTTAGTTCTAGCTCAATCTTTTTTAGTCTCTTTCAAGAACATGCAAAAGCCTTTAGTGTACGATTTGTCAAGATACGAAGTATTTGTGGATCATGGGGATAATGATAATGGACCAAACTTACCAACATATTCTGATTAATTGGAAATTTTTTTATTTGAAGTTTGATGACTTTTCTTTAAGATATGAAGTTTAGTATTTTGGATCTTTTGTAATATGGTAAGTTTGATTTTCTATTAGGGTAGGTATGAAAAATGGTTATGGTTTATTCTTAAGTTTTTATTTTGAAATTCTAAAAATTTGATGAAACTGTCTTAATTGTGAGTCTGGAGTTATAAGTACTCTGTTTTTCAGATGATAATTGTCCTTTTCTTATTACAAAACAACTTTTTATCACATAAGAATATTCCAGAATTCCTTGAATAAAGATTTTTTTTCTCAATTTCGTTTTAGTTTCAAAGATTAATCGTTGATTGATCTTGTCTATTACGTTACTCGCAGCGTCACTATAATATTAAGTATTTGATCACAGTTTAAGTAAATCTGAAATATGATGGTACGACATCTTCTATCCTGTTATAACCAACATAGAAGATAAAATTCTCTCAAGATTTTAGTCGTTGGACCTAGCAAAGTTCCGTCCGTCATACCTTTACTATGAGTGCTATCACCTGGCATTTCAAGTGAGAGAAATGCATGGGACTCAACTTGTTACATTGTCCAAGTACGTTTATCTCCTTTCAACTAGGGATGCAACTGGGGCGGGTCATTATAGGGTACCCGGCCCGTCCGAATAGTTAAAAACCCTATAGGGTCGCAGGATGGGTTTGGAAAATTACTTGTTGACCCTATAGGGTTTCGGGGTGGGTTTGGGTCATTAAAAAAACCCGATGGGTAACCCGAACCCATCATAATATAAATAATTTAAAAAATTAAGTCTGAAATTTTAAAATCACAATTATGTAATATATTTTATTATTTCTTGACTTTTAACATCTTGATCTTCACCTCCATTGTATTTAAATTTTCTAAATTTAGAAAATCTATGAAAAATTTAAGTAACAAATTTGATATATATATATATATTATTGTAATCTTATCCACTACTGAATTATGCTAAATTACTATATTAATATTATTTTTAGATAGAGGTGGAAATGAAACCAGGATATTTGTGTGTGAAGTTGTCCAAATATTCAGTCCTTTTCCGTCTTCAAAAGCCGCACCTTCATACTGAATTGGAAAAAAAAAATAGCATAAGGCATCGTATATCATCAAAAAGTCAAAAAATAATAGATACACATGCATTTTTGCTCTAAAAGATAAAAAAATATAAAAATAAAGCGACTGTTTGGGAGTACTAGAATTTGTATATGCACACCTGATAGGAGGCCGAGGCTGTTTCGAAAAAGAAACCAGCGGGGAAACTAGTTCTGTTGAGCAACGTAGTGTCATATCTCTTGTAAATGGTTTTCAAATATGCATCATCAGAGCAATCACCGACCGACACGTACAGGGGCGGGGCGTGACGGGTCAGAATCAAAACCCTATAAAGGCGGGTTTGGATATTAAATAGATAACCCTGTAGGGTCACGGGGCGGGTTTGAGAAACCCTTTTGGAAAGCAGGGTAGGTTCGGGTCTTATATGACCCGTTCCAAATCCGCCTCGATTGCATCCTTACTTTCAACCCTACTCAGCCCATGCTGTTTACCCATGGACGTTACTATATAAATTCACACACCCCTTCAATCCTTTTCCTTTTGTAGGAATATTGCATTGACATGGCTTTATCCAAAAGCAAGCAGATTTAGCAAATCTAATATGTGCTTTCTTCTCAGTTTCTTTATTGCACTCAAAGATTCATGAAAATTTATTTTGTCTAATTAATATAATAGACAAACCACTTGATAGTTCAAATGATAAAATTTTCCCATTCACCAACTTGTCTACAGGCATTTTGTTTTCTTTCAAGTTTAACAAATGTCTCTTCATAGAGCAGCTTATACGAAGGAAAAAGTTAACATTTGTTATGCATATACTTTTGGTTATTTATATATAATATAATATAATTAGATATATAAAATAAATTATAATTACTTTTCTCTTTTTGTATGGCTAATCAATTAACTTACTACTGATGATTATTTGGATGATAATATTTTATTATTTTTATGTCTATTAGAAAAATGGAGGATAATACATCTACGCATGTTTTATGTTTTGAATTTATGATGTATGAGAATATTAAATACGTGCATTAATTCTGAACCACTAACATCTGATAATATCAAAATATGTTTTCTCTATTATGGGGATTCCAATTCTCTGAACTAGCAAAATTCCTTTACTAGACCAGCTTTAATGCTGGTTGCTTGGCACCTGTTTTGAGGGTTAAGGACCTCAGACCAAGTTCTTTACCATTAGACTCTTGTGCTTGGCAAAAGGAACCATAAAGTTAACATTTTTTTTTCTTTTCAAGTGTTTTGTTTGTAATTTTTAATATGTGGTTCTTTTAAATAATGTAAATAAATATAAGTGCTAGTTTTTAAGATCCTTAAGAGTAAACTTAAAAATAAGAGCTTCTTAAGATATTGATGTGACATCTAAAGATTTTAAACGAGATAATTAGAATCAAAGATAGTCTTATGATTTATAGAATCCCGGTAAAACTAACTAAATTTGGCATGTTCAATTCCAAAAAATAGGGCCCGAAACAGGCCCGGTCATGGGTGGAGTGGGTCATTACCCATGGACTTGCTGGTCTAATGCGAGGTGAGTCTGCATCATAAACCGTTTATATTTTTTAAATTAATGAAAAAAGAAATATTATTAATATAAAATAATTTTTTTAACTTAATATATAAATTAGACCCTACAAATATACCATTCTTAATCTATTTTCATTTAGTACTTATGAAAGGTGTGTAATCATTTTATAAAAAACCAAGTACATCCCATTTGAATTAAAATATAAGCAATCTAGGAGTGAAAATAGATGCTCTAAATAATAGAATTTATGAAATAAAAAGAAGTCCCAAATTATTTAAAAGTGAGATTTTTTCCTTAGGCTTTGTTTTGCATGATAAAATGAAATAGGAAGGAAGGATTGTAGAAGGGAAGAAAGTGGAGGAAATGCTTATTAGAGGAATTTATGTGTTTGGATAATAAAGGGAAGGAAATATATGAAATCTTAATTATTACAAAACACAAAATACAAGGAATGATAAATTACTTATACGCTCCTAAAAGATAAAAGTAATTTAGAAAAAAAAGGTATAATGTCATGTGTGGTACATAGGGATCGTTCGGAATGAAATGGATTGGAATGAAATGAATAGATTGAAATGGAATGGGAGATGGAATGATAAATCCATTCTTTGGATGCATCATGGAATGGAATGGAATGGATATATATGTTATTTGTAAAAATATTCCTAGTAATTTAATGTGAATAATAAATAAATAAGTAAAAGATAAAAAGGTAATTCATATTAATCATTTATAAGTAAGGAAATGAGAATAAGCGGTTCCTAGGAATCGCTATTCCAGTTTTTAAAGTGCAACCAAATATAGAAATAGGGATAGAACCCAGAATTGTGATTCCATTTTGGATTCATTCCCACATAGCAAACGTGACATAAGAGTAATTAAAAAAAGAAAAATTCTCTTTCCCTCTTCATTCTCTCCATTTTGGAGGGAATAAAAAAGTGGAAGACCCAAGAAAAATATTACATCCATTTTTCCTCCCTCCTCTTTCCTTCTCAAAATAAATGAGGGAATATAACTCAATCCCCCCTCATTTGCTCTCCTCCTCCATCATCCTCTCTCAATTCTCCCATGTCGAACACAATGTTAGTGGAACTCTATACAAAGTATGAAATATCATTTGAATTATATTTATCGCATGTGTTGTTATCACCAACAAAATAAATACAATTAATAAATAATTAAAATTTTATATCCACATGTAAAATAGTCTAAACATTAAAGGTAATTCATTTTTTAACTTTTTCTATTACTTTAAATTTTTTATTTGTTTTTATTTCTTATTTTTATACTAAGTAATTGATATTTATATTATGTTTCTTATTATATATATATTATATATATATAGGAAAAGGACCTAATGTACTTGCTGTTTGGAGTATAAATGAACCAAGTTGGTTCACAAGACATTCAAGCTCGACTCAATATTTATTCAAGTTCAACTCAATAATAGTCGAGTCAAGTTCGGACTCGAGCTATTTTAGTAATTTATCGAGCCAAACTCGAATTTCCTATGTTCAACTTAATGAGCTTTTATTAAGCTCAAGTCGAATATAAATGTTAATTGAGTTTGGATAATGATATTATTTTGATTTGAATTAAAAATATATTTATGATTTTAATAAAGTGAGCATAAACAAGCTTAATCAATTCGACCTCTAGCTTATTTAGTATCATTTCGAGTCAATTCGAGCTTAAAATCTTATGCTCAGTTGAGTTTTAAAATTTTGAGTTGAGCACGAGTTGAAGCTCAGCATGACTTGACTTATTTCCAAGCTAGGAGTCTATGGGTCTAACCACTGAACCCAACAAAGCCTCTAATAAGGTTTAGGCCAATTTTACGGAAACTTACAGTAGTTAATGTATTTACAACTTTTTCCTGCACTTTTATTGTCTTATTTTACTCGTAGAAGTTACAATCAAAGGGAATCATTATAAACGAAAATGATCAGTCTTCCATGAGGTCCATGTCTCAATAATTCACATTGAAAGGTGTTAATCTTTTTTATTATTTTTTTATCTGTAATATGAATTTCATTCAATATGAAAATATTACATCAATCAATGGATCCATAAACAAAGGGTTGACGGTATCAAAACTCAATCAGATAAACTGGCACATATATCCCTTTAAATGTTAAACTGTCCCACATAGAAGATAATACAACCACATGAATAAGACCTACCCTATTGGAGAGTAGAACAAATCTTGGATGATATAATCCCTCCAAAATCCCAATTGCTAGGATCTCTTCATAATCACCAGATCTGTTGAAGTAAACATATGATGATGCTGTGGCACAAAAAAAAAAAAATGATGATGCACTATGATGAATAGATGATGGCGGAAATAGCAGAAAAGAGATAGATTTGAAAAGATCTATTCAAAAAGTGGAAATCCATGAATATTGGAATTAACAAAAATGAATTTGCGGTTTTAAGGTGATTAAGAAAAAAGATAAAAAATTGGATAGGTGGGGCAGCCTGCTAGGATTTAGTGAGAGTTTTTTTTTTTACCTAAGAGAGAGAGAGTGAGCTTTTTTTTTTGCTTTAAATCAGCCACTTCATTTCACTACAATATGTGTCAATCTCTTCTAGGATTATTGAAACAAACATATAAAAATTTTAGTCTTTGCTTGCCATCTATTTAAGGAAAAATGCCATATTTCTACCTTTAACTTGATCAATTTATATAATTGACTATCTAAATTTTAAATGTGCCAACTTATCATCTATAAAATTGTTTGAATTTATTTATAGTACCTTTTTTTTAAACTTAATTTATAGTACCTAAATAAGGTAGTTAATTGGCTAATTATAAAAATTGATAGAATCTAGGTAACTAATTACAAAAATACAAAATTTTGGTACCAAATTTAAACTTTCAAAACTTTAGGAGTTAAAATATAAGTAAAGTTTAAGTACAAAATATAACAATTACCTTCTTTCTTTTTTTTTTTTTTTTTTTTTTTGCCAAAATAACAATTACCCTCTACTCAATAGTATTTAAGACCAGGTTCAAATGAGAAAATTTATCCTTATCGGTTACGGCCAAAAAATTCTTTCTTCTTCCTCTCTATTTTGTCTATTTTCCTTTCCATTCTAGCATGGATTGTTTTTTCAAGAGTCACTAACACATATCGTTGCTTCCATTTATCGATCAAGCAAACAAAGGTAATTCGGGGCGGGGGGGTATGGTTTGGGGGGGGTGGGGGTGGAAGTCACCAATAGTAGGGTTTTTATTTTATTTTATTTTTTTTTGCCAATGTCACCAAAAATAGTTAATTATATGTTTTAACAAAGTTTAGACAATAAATGCAGCATTGAACCTAATTTTTAAGGGTTTCGAGATAACCCAGTCAACAATAAAACAAATAAAATATTTTTACATTTTCATTACCAAAATAGACTTAACTTGATTAATTTGAATATGAACAACAATCAAATTATTCTAATAGTTCAACTTGGCTGACTTTAATAAAGGATATAAACAAATTTTAAAATTGAATATGACACAACAGTTATAAGAAACAAATCGAATTTGATTAATTACTAAGATTATTATGAGACACAACACTGGAAACAATTGGATTTGTGATTAAAGTGCAAGAACCGATATAATCCACATTTTTTCATATGCTATTGGGTTAAACGTATGTAACAATCTTGAAAGATTAATAAAAGTTTGTCTAACCGAGAAGGTAGATTGATAAAAACTAAAATACACATTAAAGGAGTACATCTTGATAAAGGTTCCCTTTAAAAGAAAGGTAATTTATATTTATAACTCTGAGACATTCTTTGGTCTCATTATTAATTGTGACGGGACCGGTCTCATCAACTATCCAACGGCTCTGAAATACCTTAAATCTTCACATATATTAGAAATTGGGTTTAGATAGATTTGAATGAATTAAATTAATCATAGGATATAAATAGATAACTTGACAAAGTTAGATTAGTAATTAATTAAATGAAATTTGAGATTTTGATTCCAAATCTCCTAAACATGTTTCTAAATTGTTTAGAGGATTCCAAAACTCTTGATTCTTAGCCTAAACACTAATTCCTAAATCTTAGTAAAATTTGAGTTCATTTGCTTGTATAAAAATATCATTTCTTAAACCCGAACTCAAATTAAATATCTTTTATCCAAAATAAATTCATAAATTAAGTTCTTATTTTAAGTTTTTAATTTCTAACCTATTGGTTCTAAAATTATCTTTTAAATATTTCTAGAACTATAGATATTGATCTGATAGTTCTAAACCTATACCTAAATTCTAAAATATCCTAAGTTTTATAATTATCCTTTCCCTTTTTATTTCTTCCTCTGCCTCTCTCTCTTCTTCTTATTTCTTTCTTTCTTTCTTTATTCCGTTCCTTTCTTTCTTTCTTTCTTTGATCTTTTCCTCTCAATCTCAAATCCTAAACAAGATCAAGAAGAGAAATTTAAGCTAAGGAAGAAGATAGAAAATAAGATCAAGCTAGAAGTGTAGAAAGAAGTTCCTTTATGCATGTGTCTCAAAAGCTAAGTTTTCTATCTTGAGTTAATTTTGTTTTAATTGTTGTTTACAAGCTTATAATTAATATATCGATGTTAGAAATGGGTTGAGAGTACTATTTATTTATGTATTTATTGATATATGCTTGTTGGATGGTTGGTTTGTGAAGGAGGAATAGGATGAATAGTGGAAGTTGGGATTTGATGAAGTTTAGATTTGTTTGATGTTGTTGCATGAAGTTTGAAGTGTTAGAAGGTATTATAGGTGTTTAATTGATGTTAGAATTGATATAGGAAGTTTAGTACATGATTTGAAGAAGTTTTGATAAGAATAAAGTGTAAAAACCATGTTTTCGCAAAGCTGTTCTGTCTTCAACACCGCCTTTTGGAGCTTCTACGCCGTCGGCGTTGAGCCTGGTGTTGAAGTGATCAGAATGCCATTTCCTTAACGCTGCCTCCTATGCTGCCAGCGTTGAATCTCTATGCTGCTGGCGTTGATATTTACGTCGCCAGTGTAGAAGTACCAGCATTCGTTTTACAACATTACCCTATTTCGTAGCTTGATTGTACTTTGGCCATAACTTTTTCATACGAATTCTGATTGAGGTGATTCAAGTTGCTATAGAAATATTAAAAAGAAATCTACAACTTTAGTGTTTTGAGTTTTTACAAATTTAAAACATATCAATGCTTAAATATTGGTTCTTTCCGAATGTTGTGTTTTCCTAAACAAAATCAAAACTTGTTTTTGATTTCTAAATGTTTATTGTAAAGTGTAAATGGATCTTTTTAAGCTAAAATGAGATAGATTAATGATATTTGATGTGTAATGATGATTGAAGAATATAATGAAGCATGATTTAAGTATATTTGTAGATTCAACAAGTAATTGAATTTCCATGAGTATTAAACTAAAAGTAGTTATGTTGTATATATGATTTTCATTGCTTGTTTTATGATCTTGTGATGGTTTAGTGAAATTAAATGATCTTGGTAAGTATATAAATGATGAGTTATGTATTTATATGAATTTTATTTGAATTTCCTTGATGCTAAGCTTAAGATTTAGTATGTTTTAAGTTGTGTTTTTCTTTAATTGTTTTCCTTGTTTATCATTTGTTCTTATGATTGGCTATTGAACTTAAATGAACTTAGTTAACAAACTTAGGTTCAACTTGATTAAATAGAGTTGAATGAGTTAAAATGAATTAGATTGAGTTAGTTTAACCATCTTTGACTTAGTTTTTGAATTAAATGATTAAGGTTAATTAATTTGGCTAAATTTAAGATAATGTAACCTCGAATTGACATAGATCCTAGATGTATAATGAATTAGTAATTAACCTAAGTGCAACTTGGCTTAATGAATTTTACTAAGCTAAAATGAGTTAGATTGTTTAAGTTTAATCAACTTGATTTAGTAAATAAATTAAATGACTAATTCTAAACAATTTGGTTAAGGTTAAGTTAAAATGAGTTTAATAGCTAATAATTGGCTCAGATGAATGTGTTAGGATGATCTTTAAATAACATGAGCAATAAGTTGTTTCAAACGTTTATTTGCTTCGAATATGAATGTTTTTATGTATGAGTGCTTTATATATGTTATGTTTTGTGATAAGAAACTATAATTAAAGTGAAAAGAATTACTTTGACAGACAAAGAAGAACTGCCCATATTTTGGCGGGGCGATATTCACAGCCATAGTGGGGTTCCACATTAGTGTTTGATCAAATAGAGTTTAATAAAAGTTTGATATAAGTTCTTATATGAATTTGATATAAGTGAATGTTAGTTTAATTTCTTATATGAGTTCTTTCCTTTAACAGTGATGGATATCTGACATATTTTTTGAGGCGGTTTCTGATCTATCTTCTGAGATAGCTTCTACCTTTGTTTGTATTTCATATTCAAGGTACGCAGTAACATACGTGATGATTGATATGATAGACATCCTAAATGGATTAAAAACTTAAAGACGGCTTAATAATTGATGAGTGTTGGTTGTACTTTACGTCATTGAATCTGGATCCGAGGAGTGACAACCTCGTCATGATGCAATGACACAGTAGTTAGGCACTTAGCCCAATCTTTTGTCATGATGCAATGACTCAAATCCATGATGCAATGGTTCACCATGATGCAATGGTAGTTTATTTTAAGGGCTAAGTGGGTAGCTAATAGGGTTAACTGTATCGGTGTATTCTCTACTTAGGTTTGGGAGGAAATAATATGTTTTAGTTCACGGGTATGGGACCGTTGAACTAATTGATGTTATAAACCGGGATAAGTGGAGTGTATAAAGGAGTATGAACCCTAGATGATGCTATTAATATTCTTTATCGATTAGATATAAGAGATATAGATATCCGATCTATCTATATCAACTTCTTGAGCAGCTGCTGTTATTCAGGACCCTCAGATTCCCATTGGCTAGTTTCGGAGTCTGAGTGCTCCATTGTTGATTTGTTTATTTTAATGGAAAAATAATAACTTGTGGATTGATGCATTGCATTTATTTAAGCTCGCATGCCACTCCGTGTGTGATTGTGTTACTGTGTATTGGGCTTCAACTCATTCTTGTTGTTGTTATTCTTTTTACAGGTTTTGTTGTTGATAAAGTTGATGATGATGAGTTCTTGATGATGTTATCTCGGGTTTTTGGGTGCTTCTGTTGTCTCGGGAAGGATTGTAGATGAGTAATGTGAGTTAGGAGCGTTGAGTAGTTTAGTTGTTTTGTTTCTTCTTTTGTTTGTTTTATGGAGACTAAATTTATTTATAAATTTGTATTTTCTTTTAAGGGCTTGTTAATACCCAATTGTTATTAAATAATTATCTATCCCTAAGAGTAAATCATAAAGTATTTTTATAAAGTTAGTTTCTTAGAAAACTGGTTTGCTCTATAGGGAGTAGAAGTTTATAAGTCGTTTTATAAAATTTGATTTTCCGCTGCCAAATCCAGTTATTTGAAAATCTAACTAAACGATTTCTTAGATTAAAATTTGTTTTGCAATGTTCAACATAAACATCTTCTTTTAAGACAACCTTACGTATAATTCGTAAGAGTTATATGTGGTTGGGGACTTGGTGTGCTTAATTTGACAATTGAGCATATCGGGTCTTTATAGGCTCATATTATATTGAATCAAAATATTAAAATAATTAATATTTCAATTACTATATTTATTTCAAATGGTCGAATGAATGGTTCCATTGACCATAAAAGCTCTGTTACTACTCTATACTTATATGAACATTACTTAAGATAAGTTTTTTTAAGACAAAGTTGTTTCCAACAATTATGGGTTGATACTATAAAAAAGAAATTCTCCACATCCCAGATTTTAAGAAATTACCTAAAATAAAAATAGAAACCACTAACAATAGAAATTAAAGAAAACAAAATATCCAATATTTCTAAAACAGTAATCATTCCCACTCATAAATTTTTCGAAAGATTGAAGATATCATCTGCTCCTAATGAAAGGCTTCGCCACACCAGCACATCTTTTAGTTGCTTCACTCAAAATAAATCTCACAATGCACCTGTCAAAACCTTCTTTTTCGGTTTCTTGGTACCATTGCCAAAATCCCTCCTAAATTTGAATTTTTTTTTTGCCAAAATAGATTTGGTTTTAAAATTAATTACTAAAATGAGATATAATCAAACTAAATTATCAAAATAACTCACCTAATTTGCATGTTCCTATTTTGATAATTAATCTGCTATGTGTCATATTTTAGCAATTACTTTTTATAGAAGGCTCAGGCCTACCTTTCACCCGTTTAAATTCCATACTCATTTCAGAATCCACACATCTACTATAACTCCTACTATCTTTCTGAATTTAATAAGTTAAATGATCACACAATAAAAATCCTAACTTTCTTCTAACTATTTATATTGATCAGCCATTCATAGCAAGATTCTAACTTCCATTGCCTATCACCCTTGTTACTAATCATAGTTTCCAATCTTTAGTGGCAATTTCATTTAGGATAAATGCCATATTTTGTACTTGAACTTTACTTATATATGTAACTAACTATTTAAAAATTTAAAATATCAATTTATTATGTACAAATTTTGTAAAATCATTTATAACATCTAGATGGGATTGTTAATAACAAAGATAGGTAAAGTTCAAGTTGCTAATTGCAAATCTAATCTAATAGAGTTTGGGAAGCTAATTGTAAGCATAAATAGAGTTTACGTATCAAATTAATAATTTTAAACTTAAAATAATTAATAACAAAAAGGGTAATGACAAAAACGGTACCTGAACTTTTGCAAAAAGAATAATTAAGTACCTTAAGTTTGATTTTGAACAATTTGATACATGGACAAAGTTTTCATTGACTTTTTTCATACTTGTAGACATCTCATTTTGACATTTTTTGTCAAAATAAATACTTAGGATAGTATATACATAATTAGAATAATTGAATTTTGCAAATTATAAATATTAAAGCTAGGAATAAAAAAAAAAAAAATAATAATAATGAATCAATTTAATAGAAATTAATACAATAGATGTAATATGGATAATTAATATAGTATAATGTAATTTTGAAAATTCGAAAAAAAAAAAAAAAAACACTGTTCATCGTCTCCTACCTCCGGCCGCCCGATGGGGCGTTTTCAAGTCTATTTTTGACCCGTTTTCAAACCCGTTTTTTACAAAATAAATACATATTTTGAAAGTAGGCGCGGAGTAGTTTACATTGGTATAAAATTTTGTTGTTTTCATCAAGAGAAAGGGTTTCAAATTTGAATTCGAAAATTAAAAAAAACTCGTTTTTTAGCTTCCGGAAAAAAGGCAAAATCCGAGATTTTCGTTGTTTAACGTTCAAAATCTAACGGTAATGACAGCTATTTTCATGTTAATGACAACTAATTAATAGTTGTAATTTGTTTTTCGGATTAGAATAAAAAAGCCCTAATTTTAGATCTATAAATAGAGGAAGAGAAAAAACGAAACGGGGGGGACAGAAAAGAAAGAAAAGAAAAAAAAAAAAAACATTTGATAGACCAAAAAACCACTCTGAATCGCGACGCTCTGGGACTCGAGATTCCAACCATCTTCTACCAATCGGCGTCTGCTCCGCGTGATACTTCCCAGGCTAAGTTGAGGAAATTAGATGGTGCAGGAAGTTCCGGTGGGTTGGAATTCATAGGGAAGGTCATCGGCGTCCTCAATTCTCCCAGTCCGAACACCATCCATAGACTGCACCGGTCGTCGAACCCAACCCACCGTTCCCTCTGCTTCTTCGTGCACTTCAGTAAGCAATAATAACAACATTACAATAATTGCCTTATAATAGTGATAATTGTGAAAGTCTGATTGTAATAATAATAAAAAAACTGCTACAATAATATTACGTGATCAATTGATTCTCTTGAAAATTTTAAAAAACATGTATAATTAATGAATATGATAATATGCTTTAAAGATGGAATTTGTTTTTTTTTTTGAAATTAACAATTGCTCTTTTATATTGTAATGCATTATTTTATAAATTCTTGATATTCATCATGATGAATGTTGCCCTGATATGTATGTGCCTTCTTGATATCTTTTTGACATGAGAATTTTGATTAGACCATGATTAATGTTTTGCTCTAATAGTGTAATATGAGATTTTTAATAGTAAATGTATTCTAAAATTTTAAATTTGTAATGGATAGGTGATAGTCCATTATTTTTAAAACATTGAACCTTGTGAATATTTTATTTCATCATCGCATATATGTTCATAATAGTCTAAATTGAAATTGATATTAAGATGATGTGTGAGAATAAAATTGTGTGAGTTTGTCTTGATTAACATATTGAAAATCGATATTCCTTTTGACGATTTGATTTGGATACTCAAAACTCTTTTGTCACTTAGAAAAGTTAATTCTTATAAATTTGTTAAAACATAACTTGATGGTCCTTTTTGCATTAATATAGTAATGATTTTGTTTTCTTGTGATAAAATTGAATTTATATATATATATATATATATATCATGTTAGGTATGTGTTCATAGAATTACATTAAAATCTTGTTATTAATAATATACCTATAATCATGCCATAATCATAAGGAATATATGATTTTTTTTTTTTTAAGTTTTAGGTTTACAATATTTGAATTGTGTGATCATGTATGATGATTAGTCATTAATATTCCTTTTATGCCATAATGTAGTGATGACCTTGATTGTAATAATATTGAATTTTATGATTTCACCATATATGAAACCATATTGAAATCTTGCCCTTCATAATGTAGTTTCAATGATTTATAAATCTTGATTATGCCATGATATTGCTTTGTTGAAATTAGCTTGTTGAATATTGACATTCCTTATAATATTTTTATTCTTGATGATATATATGATCAATTGATATGCATGATATGTGGTTATGATTTCTTGTTCAAAATTTTTGTCACCTAGAAAAATCCGATTTTCATAAAATTGCTAAAACCTAACTTGATAGATTTAGGGTTCATGTTAAAAGATATGTATATATTTTTCATAAAAACTTAATGAACTTAAAGTGAAAAGATTTCGGAAAATTCTAAAATTAACCAACAAACTAAATTTTTCTAAAAGAACTACGTGTGTCTGATCCCGATTAGCGGGTACGTAGGCACCTAAATGGCGACTTAAAATATGTAAAAAAATTATTTTTGTGAATTTATTTGATTTTTTAGTTTAGAATAAGTGAATATTGATAGAATTTGATAAGATTTTGATAATTTGAATAATTAGAGCTTTTAGATTATATATGGTTATCGATGGAATTTGATTAGTATTTTTGTGCATATTAGACATATGTTTAGTTAATTAATTATAAATAGTTTAGATTTTGAAATAGGTTCAAAAGAAACAATTTAATATGAAAGTTAAAGTGGTACCGAGGGGCTAACAAAAAATCGTTTTTGAAAACGAGAACCAGAAATTAACTTGAGTTCGGGGGCTAACCTATTAAAACCTAAACGGTTACCACTTTAACTTTCCATATTTAAATTGCTTTCTTTTGAACCCTAATTTCAAAATCTAAACTATTTATCAAATCTAATTAACTAAACATATGTCTAATATGCACAAAAATACTAATCAAATTCCATCGATAACCATATATAATCTAAAAACTCTAAATATTCAAATTAATCAAATCTTATCAAATTCTATCAATATTCACTTATTCTAAACTAAACAAATCAAATAAATTCACAAAAATAATTTTTTTACATATTTTAAGTCGCCCATTTAGGTGCCTACGTACCCGCTAATCGGGATCAGACCACACGTAGTTCTTTTAGAAAAATTTAGTTTGTTGGTTAATTTTAGAATTTTCCGAAATCTTTTCACTTTAAGTTCATTAAGTTTTTATGAAAAATATATACATATCTTTTAACATGAACCCTAAATCTATCAAGTTAGGTTTTAGCAATTTTATGAAAAATCGGATTTTTCTAGGTGACAAAAATTTTGAACAAGAAATCATAACCACATATCATGCATATCAATTGATCATATATATCATCAAGAATAAAAATATTATAAGGAATGTCAATATTCAACAAGCTAATTTCAACAAAGCAATATCATGGCATAATCAAGATTTATAAATCATTGAAACTACATTATGAAGGGCAAGATTTCAATATGGTTTCATATATGGTGAAATCATAAAATTCAATATTATTACAATCAAGGTCATCACTACATTATGGCATAAAAGGAATATTAATGACTAATCATCATACATGATCACACAATTCAAATATTGTAAACCTAAAACTTAAAAAAAAAAAATCATATATTCCTTATGATTATGGCATGATTATAGGTATATTATCAATAACAAGATTTTAATGTAATTCTATGAACACATACCTAACATGATATATATATATATATATATTTATAAATTCAATTTTATCACAAGAAAACAAAATCATTACTATATTAATGCAAAAAGGACCATCAAGTTATGTTTTAACAAATTTATAAGAATTAACTTTTCTAAGTGACAAAAGAGTTTTGAGTATCCAAATCAAATCGTCAAAAGGAACATCGATTTTCAATATGTTAATCAAGACAAACTCACACAATTTTATTCTCACACATCATCTTAATATCAATTTCAATTTAGACTATTATGAACATATATGCGATGATGAAATAAAATATTCACAAGGTTCAATGTTTTAAAAATAATGGACTATCACCTATCCATTACAAATTTAAAATTTTAGAATACATTTACTATTAAAAATCTCATATTACACTATTAGAGCAAAACATTAATCATGGTCTAATCAAAATTCTCATGTCAAAAAGATATCAAGAAGGCACATACATATCAGGGCAACATTCATCATGATGAATATCAAGAATTTATAAAATAATGCATTACAATATAAAAGAGCAATTGTTAATTTCAAAAAAAAAAACAAATTCATCTTTAAAGCATATTATCATATTCATTAATTATACATGTTTTTTAAAATTTTCAAGAGAATCAATTGATCACGTAATATTATTGTAGCAGTTTTTTTATTATTATTACAATCAGACTTTCACAATTATCACTATTATAAGGCAATTATTGTAATGTTGTTATTATTGCTTACTGAAGTGCACGAAGAAGCAGAGGGAACGGTGGGTTGGGTTCGACGACCGGTGCAGTCTATGGATGGTGTTCGGACTGGGAGAATTGAGGACGCCGATGACCTTCCCTATGAATTCCAACCCACCGAACTTCCTGCACCATCTAATTTCCTCAACTTAGCCTGGGAAGTATCACGCGGAGCAGACGCCGATTGGTAGAAGATGGTTGGAATCTCGAGTCCCAGAGCGTCGCGATTCAGAGTGGTTTTTTGGTCTATCAAATGTTTTTTTTTTTTTCTTTTCTTTCTTTTCTGTCCCCCCGTTTCGTTTTTTCTCTTCCTCTATTTATAGATCTAAAATTAGGGCTTTTTTATTCTAATCCGAAAAACAAATTACAACTATTAATTAGTTGTCATTAACATGAAAATAGCTGTCATTACCGTTAGATTTTGAACGTTAAACAACGAAAATCTCGGATTTTGCCTTTTTTCCGGAAGCTAAAAACGAGTTTTTTTTAATTTTCGAATTCAAATTTGAAACCCTTTCTCTTGATGAAAACAACAAAATTTTACCAATGTAAACTACTCCGCGCTTACTTTCAAAATATGTATTTATTTTGTAAAAAACGGGTTTGAAAACGGGTCAAAAATAGACTTGAAAACGCCCCATCGGGCGGCCGGAGGTAGGAGACGATGAACAGTGTTTTTTTTTTTTTTTTCGAATTTTCAAAATTACATTATACTATATTAATTATCCATATTACATCTATTGTATTAATTTCTATTAAATTGATTCATTATTATTATTTTTTTTTTTTTATTCCTAGCTTTAATATTTATAATTTGCAAAATTCAATTATTCTAATTATGTATATACTATCCTAAGTATTTATTTTGACAAAAAATGTCAAAATGAGATGTCTACAAGTATGAAAAAAGTCAATGAAAACTTTGTCCATGTATCAAATTGTTCAAAATCAAACTTAAGGTACTTAATTATTCTTTTTGCAAAAGTTCAGGTACCGTTTTTGTCATTACCCTTTTTGTTATTAATTATTTTAAGTTTAAAATTATTAATTTGATACGTAAACTCTATTTATGCTTACAATTAGCTTCCCAAACTCTATTAGATTAGATTTGCAATTAGCAACTTGAACTTTACCTATCTTTGTTATTAACAATCCCATCTAGATGTTATAAATGATTTTACAAAATTTGTACATAATAAATTGATATTTTAAATTTTTAAATAGTTAGTTACATATAAGAGTAAAGTTCAAGTACAAAATATGGCATTTATCCTAAATGAAATTGCCACTAAAGATTGGAAACTATGATTAGTAACAAGGGTGATAGGCAATGGAAGTTAGAATCTTGCTATGAATGGCTGATCAATATAAATAGTTAGAAGAAAGTTAGGATTTTTATTGTGTGATCATTTAACTTATTAAATTCAGAAAGATAGTAGGAGTTATAGTAGATGTGTGGATTCTGAAATGAGTATGGAATTTAAACGGGTGAAAGGTAGGCCTGAGCCTTCTATAAAAAGTAATTGCTAAAATATGACACATAGCAGATTAATTATCAAAATAGGAACATGCAAATTAGGTGAGTTATTTTGATAATTTAGTTTGATTATATCTCATTTTAGTAATTAATTTTAAAACCAAATCTATTTTGGCAAAAAAAAAATTCAAATTTAGGAGGGATTTTGGCAATGGTACCAAGAAACCGAAAAAGAAGGTTTTGACAGGTGCATTGTGAGATTTATTTTGAGTGAAGCAACTAAAAGATGTGCTGGTGTGGCGAAGCCTTTCATTAGGAGCAGATGATATCTTCAATCTTTCGAAAAATTTATGAGTGGGAATGATTACTGTTTTAGAAATATTGGATATTTTGTTTTCTTTAATTTCTATTGTTAGTGGTTTTCTATTTTATTTTAGGTAATTTCTTAAAATCTGGGATGTGGAGAATTTCTTTTTTATAGTATCAACCCATAATTGTTGGAAACAACTTTGTCTTAAAAAACTTATCTTAAGTAATGTTCATATATAGTATAGAGTAGTAACAGAGCTTTTATGGTCAATGGAACCATTCATTCGACCATTTGAAATAAATATAGTAATTGAAATATTATTATTTTAATATTTTGATTCAATATAATATGAGCCTATAAAGACCCGATATGCTCAATTGTCAAATTAAGCACACCAAGTCCCCAACCACATATAACTCTTACGAATTATACGTAAGGTTGTCTTAAAAGAAGATGTTTAGTTGAACATTGCAAAACAAATTTTAATCTAAGAAATCGTTTAGTTAGATTTTCAAATAACTGGATTTGGCAGCAAAATCAAATTTTATAAAACGACTTATAAACTTCTACTCCCTATAGAGCAAACCAGTTTTCTAAGAAACTAACTTTATAAAAATACTTTATGATTTACTCTTAGGGATAGATAATTATTTAATAACAATTGGGTATTAACAAGCCCTTAAAAGAAATACAAATATTATAAATAAATTTAGTCTCCATAAAACAAACAAAAGAAGAAACAAAACAACTAACTACTCAACGCTCCTAACTCACATTACTCATCTACAATCCTTCCCGAGACAACAGAAGCACCCAAAAAACCCGAGATAACATCATCAAGAACTCATCATCATCAACTTTATCAACAACAAAACCTGTAAAAAGAATAACAACAACAAGAATGAGTTGAAGCCCAATACACAGTAACACAATCACACACGGAGTGGCATGCGAGCTTAAATAAATGCAATGCATCAATCCACAAGTTATTATTTTTCCATTAAAATAAACAAATCAACAATGGAGCACTCAGACTCCGAAACTAGCCAATGGGAATCTGAGGGTCCTGAATAACAGCAGCTCTCAAGAAGTTGATATAGAAGATCGGATATCTATATCTCTTATATCTATCGATAAAGAATATTAATAGCATCATCTAGGGTTCATACTCCTTTATACACTCCACTTATCCCGGTTTATAACATCAATTAGTTCAACGGTCCCATACCCGTGAACTAAAACATATTATTTCCTCCCAAACCTAAGTAGAGAAATACACCGATACAGTTAACCCTATTAGCTACCCACTTAGCCCTTAAAATAAACTACCATTGCATCATGGTGAACCATTGCATCATGGATTTGAGTCATTGCATCATGACAAAAGATTGGGCTAAGTGCCTAACTACTGTGTCATTGCATCATGACGAGGTTGTCACTCCTCGGATCCAGATTCAATGACGTAAAGTACAACCAACACTCATCAATTATTAAGCCGTCTTTAAGTTTTTAATCCATTTAGGATGTCTATCATATCAATCATCACGTATGTTACTGCGTACCTTGAATATGAAATACAAACAAAGGTAGAAGCTATCTCAGAAGATAGATCAGAAACCGCCTCAAAAAATATGTCAGATATCCATCACTGTTAAAGGAAAGAACTCATATAAGAAATTAAACTAACATTCACTTATATCAAATTCATATAAGAACTTATATCAAACTTTTATTAAACTCTATTTGATCAAACACTAATGTGGAACCCCACTATGGCTGTGAATATCGCCCCGCCAAAATATGGGCAGTTCTTCTTTGTCTGTCAAAGTAATTCTTTCACTTTAATTATAGTTTCTTATCACAAAACATAACATATATAAAGCACTCATACATAAAAACATTCATATTCGAAGCAAATAAACGTTTGAAACAACTTATTGCTCATGTTATTTAAAGATCATCCTAACACATTCATCTGAGCCAATTATTAGCTATTAACTCATTTTAACTTAACCTTAACCAAATTGTTTAGAATTAGTCATTTAATTTATTTACTAAATCATTGATTAAACTTAAACAATCTAACTCATTTTAGCTTAGTAAAATTCATTAAGCCAAGTTGCACTTAGGTTAATTACTAATTCATTATACATCTAGGATCTATGTCAATTCGAGGTTACATTATCTTAAATTTAGCCAAATTAATTAACCTTAATCATTTAATTCAAAAACTAAGTCAAAGATGGTTTAAACTAACTCAATCTAATTCATTTTAACTCATTCAACTCTATTTAATCAAGTTGAACCTAAGTTTGTTAACTAAGTTCATTTAAGTTCAATAGCCAATCATAAGAACAAATGATAAACAAGGAAAACAATTAAAAAAACACAACTTAAAACATACTAAATCTTAAGCTTAGCATCAAGGAAATTCAAATAAAATTCATATAATACATAACTCATCATTTATAATACTTACCAAGATCATTTAATTTCACTAAACCATCACAAGATCATAAAACAAGCAATGAAAATCATATATACAACATAACTACTTTTAGTTTAATACTCATGGAAATTCAATTACTTGTTGAATCTACAAATATACTTAAATCATGCTTCATTATATTCTTCAATCATCATTACACATCAAATATCATTAATCTATCTCATTTTAGCTTAAAAAGATCCATTTACACTTTACAATAAACATTTAGAAATCAAAACAAGTTTTGATTTTGTTTAGGAAAACACAACATTCGGAAAGAACCAATATTTAAGCATTGATATGTTTTAAATTTGTAAAAACTCAAAACACTAAAGTTGTAGATTTCTTTTTAATATTTCTATAGCAACTTGAATCACCTCAATCAGAATTCGTATGAAAAAGTTATGGCCAAAGTACAATCAAGCTACGAAATAGGGTAATGTTGTAAAACGAATGCTGGTACTTCTACACTGGCGACGTAAATATCAACGCCAGCAGCATAGAGATTCAACGCTGGCAGCATAGGAGGCAGCGTTAAGGAAATGGCATTCTGATCACTTCAACACCAGGCTCAACGCCGACGGCGTAGAAGCTCCAAAAGGCGGTGTTGAAGACAGAACAGCTTTGCGAAAACATGGTTTTTACACTTTATTCTTATCAAAACTTCTTCAAATCATGTACTAAACTTCCTATATCAATTCTAACATCAATTAAACACCTATAATACCTTCTAACACTTCAAACTTCATGCAACAACATCAAACAAATCTAAACTTCATCAAATCCCAACTTCCACTATTCATCCTATTCCTCCTTCACAAACCAACCATCCAACAAGCATATATCAATAAATACATAAATAAATAGTACTCTCAACCCATTTCTAACATCGATATATTAATTATAAGCTTGTAAACAACAATTAAAAACAAAATTAACTCAAGATAGAAAACTTAGCTTTTGAGACACATGCATAAAGGAACTTCTTTCTACACTTCTAGCTTGATCTTATTTTCTATCTTCTTCCTTAGCTTAAATTTCTCTTCTTGATCTTGTTTAGGATTTGAGATTGAGAGGAAAAGATCAAAGAAAGAAAGAAAGAAAGAACGGAATAAAGAAAGAAAGAAAGAAATAAGAAGAAGAGAGAGAGGCAGAGGAAGAAATAAAAAGGGAAAGGATAATTATAAAACTTAGGATATTTTAGAATTTAGGTATAGGTTTAGAACTATCAGATCAATCTATAGTTCTAGAAATATTTAAAAGATAATTTTAGAACCAATAGGTTAGAAATTAAAAACTTAAAATAAGAACTTAATTTATGAATTTATTTTGGATAAAAGATATTTAATTTGAGTTCGGGTTTAAGAAATGATATTTTTATACAAGCAAATGAACTCAAATTTTACTAAGATTTAGGAATTAGTGTTTAGGCTAAGAATCAAGAGTTTGGAATCCTCTAAACAATTTAGAAACATGTTTAGGAGATTTGGAATCAAAATCTCAAATTTCATTTAATTAATTACTAATCTAACTTTGTCAAGTTATCTATTTATATCCTATGATTAATTTAATTCATTCAAATCTATCTAAACCCAATTTCTAATATATGTGAAGATTTAAGGTATTTCAGAGCCGTTGGATAGTTGATGAGACCGGTCCCGTCACAATTAATAATGAGACCAAAGAATGTCTCAGAGTTATAAATATAAATTACCTTTCTTTTAAGGGAACCTTTATCAAGATGTACTCCTTTAATGTGTATTTTAGTTTTTATCAATCTACCTTCTCGGTTAGACAAACTTTTATTAATCTTTCAAGATTGTTACATACGTTTAACCCAATAGCATATGAAAAAATGTGGATTATATCGGTTCTTGCACTTTAATCACAAATCCAATTGTTTCCAGTGTTGTGTCTCATAATAATCTTAGTAATTAATCAAATTCGATTTTTCTTATAACTGTTGTGTCATATTCAATTTTAAAATTTGTTTATATCCTTTATTAAAGTCAGCCAAGTTGAACTATTAGAATAATTTGATTGTTGTTCATATTCAAATTAATCAAGTTAAGTCTATTTTGGTAATGAAAATGTAAAAATATTTTATTTGTTTTATTGTTGACTGGGTTATCTCGAAACCCTTAAAAATTAGGTTCAATGCTGCATTTATTGTCTAAACTTTGTTAAAACATATAATTAACTATTTTTGGTGACATTGGCAAAAAAAAATAAAATAAAATAAACCCTACTATTGGTGACTTCCCCCCCACCCCACCCCAAACCATACCCCCCCGCCCCGAATTACCTTTGTTTGCTTGATCGATAAATGGAAGCAACGATATGTGTTAGTGACTCTTGAAAAAACAATCCATGCTAGAATGGAAAGGAAAAATAGACAAAATAGAGAGGAAGAAGAAAGAATTTTTTGGCCGTAACCGATAAGGATAAATTTTCTCATTTGAACCTGGTCTTAAATACTATTGAGTAGAGGTAAATTGTTATTTTGGCAAAAAAAAAAAAAAAAAAAAAAAAGAAAGAAGGTAATTGTTATATTTTGTACTTAAACTTTACTTATATTTTAACTCCTAAAGTTTGAAAGTTTAAATTTGGTACCAAAATTTTGTATATTTTGTAATTAGTTACCTAATTCTATCAATTTTTTATAATTAGCCAATTAACTACCTATTTAGGTACTATAAATTAAGTTTAAAAAAAAGGTACTATAAATAAATTCAAACAATTTTATAGATGATAAGTTGGCACATTTAAATTTAGATAGTCAATTATATAAATTGATCAAGTTAAAGGTAGAAATATGCATTTTTCCTTAAATAGATGGCAAGCAAAGACTAAAATTTTTATATGTTTGTTTCAATAATCCTAGAAGAGATTGACACATATTGTAGTGAAATGAAGTGGCTGATTTAAGCACAAAAAAAAAAGCTCACTCTCTCTCTCTCTTAGGTAAAAAAAAAACTCTCACTAAATCCTAGCAGGCTGCCCCACCTATCCATTATTTTATCTTTTTTCTTAATCACCTTAAAACCGCAAATTCATTTTTGTTAATTCCAATATTCATGGATTTCCACTTTTGAATAGATCTTTTCAAATCTATCTCTTTCTGCTATTTCCGCCATCATCTATTCATCATAGTGCATCATCATTTTTTTTTTTTTTGTGCCACAGCATCATCATATGTTTACTTCAACAGATCTGGTGATTATGAAGAGATCCTAGCAATTGGGATTTTGGAGGATTAATCATCCAAGATTTGTTCTACTCTCCAATAGGGTAGGTCTTATTCATGTGGTTGTATTATCTTCTATGTGGGACAGTTTAACATTTAAAGGGATATATGTGCCAGTTTATCTGATGTGAGTTTTGATACCGTCAACCCTTTGTTTATGGATCCATTGATTGATGTAATATTTTCATATTGAATGAAATTCATATTACAGATAAAAAAATAATAAAAAAATTAACACCTTTCAATGTGAATTATTAGACATGGACCTCATGGAAGACTGATCATTTTCGTTTATAATGATTCCCTTTGATTGTAACTTCTACGAGTAAAATAAGACAATAAAAGTGCAGGAAAAAGTTGTAAATACATTAACTACTGTAAGTTTCCGTAAAATTGGCCTAACCTTATTAGAGGCTTTGTTGGTTCAGTGGTTAGACCCATAGACTCCTAGCTTGGAAATAAGTCAAGTCATGCTGAGCTTCAACTCGTGCTCAACTCAAAATTTTAAAACTCAACTGAGCATAAGATTTAAGCTCGAATTGACTCGAAATGATACTAAATAAGCTAGAGTCGAATTGATTAAGCTTGTTTATGCTCACTTTATTAAAATCATAAATATATTTTTAATTCAAATCAAAATAATATCATTATCCAAACTCAATTAACATTTATATTCGACTTGAGCTTAATAAAAGCTCATTAAGTTGAACATAGGAAATTCGAGTTTGGCTCGATAAATTACTAAAATAGCTCGAGTCCGAACTTGACTCGACTATTATTGAGTTGAACTTGAATAAATATTGAGTCGAGCTTGAATGTCTTGTGAACCAACTTGGTTCATTTATACTCCAAACAGCAAGTACATTAGGTCCTTTTCCTATATATATAATATATAAATATATATATATAAGAAACATAATATAAATATCAATTACTTAGTATAAAAATAAGAAATAAAAACAAATAAAAAATTAAAGTAATAGAAAAATTAAAAAATGAATACCTTAATGTTTAGACTATTTTACATGTGGATATAAAATTTTAATTATTTATTAATTGTATTTATTTTGTTGGTGATAACAACACATGCGATAAATATAATTCAAATGATATTTCATACTTTGTATAGAGTTCCACTAACATTGTGTTCGACATGGAGAATGAGAGAGGATGATGGAGGAGAGAGCAAATGAGTGGGATTGAGTTATATTCCCTCATTTATTTTGAGAAGGAAAGAGGATGGAGAAAAATGGATGTAATATTTTTTCTTGGGTCTTCCACTTTTTTATTCCCTCCAAAATGGAGAGAATGAAGGGAAAGAGAATTTTCTTTTTTAATTACTCTTATGTCACGTTTGCTATGTGGGAATGAATCCAAAATGGAATCACATTCTGGGTTCTATCCCTATTCTATATTTGGTTGCACTTTAAAAACTGGAAAGCGATTCCTAGGAACCGCTTATTCTGCAATTCTTTTCCTTACTTATAAATGATTAATATTGAATTACCTTTTTTATCTTTTACTATTATTATTCACATTAATTACTAGGAATATTTTTACAAATAACATATATATTCCATTCCATTCCATTCCATGATGCATCCAAAGGAATGATTTATCATTCCATCTCCATTCCATTTCAATCTATTCATTTCATTCCAATCCATTTCATTCCGAACGATCCCTATGTACCACACATGACATTATACCTTTTTTTTCTAAA